>JAJDFG010000642.1:20000-62500 GCA_021039105.1 Scomber colias
CAGCTCGTTAACAAAGCTAGTTAACACAGCTCGTTAACAAAGCTCGTTAACACAGCTCGTTAAAACAGCTCGTTAACAAAGCTAGTTAACACAGCTCGTTTACACAGCTCGTTAACAAAGCTCGTTAAAACAGCTCGTTAACAAAGCTAGTTAACACAGCTCGTTAACAAAGCTCGTTAACAAGCTCGTTAACAAGCTTGTTAACAAAGCTCGTTAACAAAGCTCGTTAACAAGCTCGTTAACAAGCTTGTTAACAAAGCTCGTTAACAAAGCTCGTTAACACGTCTCGTTAACACGTCTCGTTAACACAGCTAGTTAACACAGCTTTGTTAACGAGCTGTTTTAACGAGCTGTGTTAACGAGCTTTGTTAACGAGCTGTGTTAACTAGCTTTGTTAACTAGCTGTGTTAACGAGACGTGTTAACGAGCTGTGTTAGCGAGCTTGTTAACGAGCTGTGTTAACGAGACGTGTTAACGAGCTGTGTTAGCGAGCTTGTTAACAAGCTGTGTTAACAAGCTCGTTAACACAGCTTGTTAACACAGCTCGTTAACAAAGCTCGTTAAAACAGCTCGTTAACAACTGTGTGTGCGTGTGTGTATTGTGTGTGTTTGTGTATTGTGTGTTGTGTGTGTGTGTGTGTGTGTATTGTGTGTATTGTGTGTGTGTGTGTGTATTGTGTGTGTGTATGTATTGTGTGTATTGTGTGTGTGTGTGTATGTATTGTGTGTATTGTGTGTGTGTGTATGTATTGTGTGTATTGTGTGTGTATTGTGTGTATTGTGTGTGTGTGTGTGTGTGTATTGTGTGTGTGTATGTATTGTGTGTATTGTGTGTGTGTATGTATTGTGTGTGTGTGTGTATGTATTGTATGTATTGTGTGTATTGTGTGTACTGTGTGTGTGTGTGTGTGTGCGTTACGTTGGCGCTCCCCATGATCACAAACAGCAGGATGTGAAATCGTCCGAAGCCGATCGTCTCCACGGCTTCCTCCACGGTGAACGTCTCATCTGATCAACACACAGTCACATGACCTCAGACAGCTGATCGGTGGTATAGGGTCAGGGTTGGGGGGGGGGGGGTGGGGTCAGGGTTAGGGGTGGGGGGGGGGTCAGGGTTAGGGGTGGGTCAGGGTTAGGGTTGGGGGGGTGCGGGGTCAGGGTTAGGGGTGGGTCAGGGTTAGGGTTGGGGAGGGGGGGGGGGCGGGGTCAGGGTTATTATTGATTATTGATCAGCTGACCGTTGTTATTGATCTTGGCGTCCTGCTGAGCGTCTGCTGGTCGCTCCTGCAGTTCCACCTCCTGCAGATAGATGGCGCTCACCAGCTCCGTCTTCATGCTCTCACCCATCCTGCAAACATCAGCATTAGTTCATCAATCACTTCCTGATTTCAGGAATCACATTATAGTGTTACATCATAATCACTCATTAACAGATTTAGTTATAATTATAATTATATATTAAGATATATATATATATTAAGATATATATATATATCTTAATATATAATTATAGATGATCAGAAACGTGATCCAGAATTACTTCCCTCTTATACAATAAATAATAAATTATAAATAAAGGTTTGAGTTCAGATAAGCACTTATTTACCATCAATATAATAATTATATATTATTATATGTTATTTAGTGTATTTTGACAGTGTGTGTGTGTTAGTGTGTGTGTGTGTGTTAGTGTGTGTGTTAGTGTGTGTGTTAGTGTGTGTGTGTTTGTGTGTGTGTGTGTGTTTGAGCGTGTGTTTGTTAGTGTGTGTGTGTGTTTGAGCGTGTGTGTGTGTGTGTGTGTGTGTGTGTTTGAGCGTGTGTGTGTGTGTGTGTGTGTTTGTGCGTGTGCGTGTGTGTGTGTTTGTGTGTAAACAACTTTAAAGCTGCAGTTCGTCACTTTAAATCTGAGCTGCTTGTTTGTGACGTTAGAGAGTTTTTGGATCATCGACCGGAAGTCAGTCGGATTTTTAACGAGGTTTGTCTGAAGCCAGCGCGCGCAGTTTATCAGTTATGAATTATAATAAAGTGTGAAGCTGCAGACAGAAAGAAAGCTCGGGTTCATATAAAGTGAATAAATGTACTCACACAGATGCTGCAGCTGTTTATCAGAGACGAACGTGCCCAGGTGAATCAGGAAGTATCATCGTCATCGTTACCTGGGCAGCAGCGGCGCGAGGAGGGAGGAGTGCAGGTGAGTATGGAGGCCGACTCACGCCAAAATTAAACAACACGTGAAATAAAAAATAAAGTTCAAATCTTTACTGAAAAAATATAAAAAATGTTCAGACATTTTAATTGTTTCAGTAAAAAGTGTTTGATGTAACTTCAGCTCATTAAAATCTCTCAATGTCACAACTTTATATGTGAAATTATTCTAATAACAATAATAATAATGTTTTATTATATATTTATTTATTAGCGCCTCTCACAGACTCCAGGATGCTTTACATACATTTTATTTGGTATATTGTTCTCGGCTGTTTGTTCGCTGTGTGTTGAGAGAAATAAAGATCCAGGCTGAATCTGAACACTTTAATGTTTGTTAACAATCTTTAGACTCAAACAGCACGGGATGCAGCTCACACAGTTTGGGTAGAACAGGTCCTGTCACTGTCAGATCAGCTGAGAGCTCGGCTGGACCCGCTGGCGGTGGGCTCGGCTGGACCCGCTGGCGGTGGGCTCGGCCGGACCCGCTGGCGGTGGGCTCGGCTGCTTTCACATTAACTAACTTTTCCTTCAGGCTCTGTTTCCTGCAGCAGCTTCACTGAGTTACCTGATCGCACCTCACCTGGTCTGGGTCTGACCTCACGACCTGGTCTGGGTCTGACCTCACGACCTGGTCTTGGTCTCACCTCACCTGGTCTGGGTCGCACCTCACCTGGTCTGGGTCTGACCTCACGACCTGGTCTGGGTCAGACCTCACCTGGTCTGGGTCTCACCTCACCTGGTCTGGGTCAGACCTCACCTGGTCTGGGTCTCACCTCACCTGGTCTGGGTCTGACCTCACCTGGTCTGGGTCTGACCTCACCTGGTCTGGGTCTCACCTCACCTGGTCTGGGTCTGACCTCAGTGAAGCTGCGTGTCGGAGATGAGTTGAGACGGAAACAGGAATGTGGTTCGACTCAGATTTGCAGCTTTATGGAAGTTAATTCGTGACAAAACTACCGACTGTCAGTAAAGGTCTCAAAACATTGGAGCAGTTTTAACTTCAGATTTCAGGTTAGTACCAAACACTAGCTAGCTTAGCTTAATGCTAGCTTAGCTTAGTGCTAGCTTAGAAATCAAGGTACAGATCACATGTTAACAGAAACCCTGAACCATGATCTGAAGTTACTTCATTAGGTATTATACATTCATTATTAAGGTTTGGGTTAGGGGGGTTAGGGTTAAGGTTAGGCTAACCCTAACCCTAACCCAGTTACTTCATTAGTAACCGTGTTAGGGTTAGGCTAAGGCTAAGGCTAACCCATTCACACCGTTATCGATACCAAGTTATCGTCTGGTGTTAATATTTAGTTTCCAATACTAAACGTTAATATTAGATGTTTTTTCTTTTAGTGTAATTTGCACAGAAGTTAGAGATGAATCAGGTTCATACTTTCTGTGAACATGCTGGCAGGTTTCTGTCATGAATAAAGCATCCTCGCTGCTCGTCTGCTAGAATCTCAACGAGGATCACAAATCTAGAAAACACAGAATCTGAAACTCTAGAAAACATTGAAGGAAACATTCAGGAGAAGTTTGTGAAACCTGCAGAGCAGCAGCTTCAGTCCACAGTTTGACTTGTGTCTCTGTGTGTGATGTGAAGCCTCTTCGTCGTTTATTAGCACCATGTGATCCTGTAGGCGTTGCCAAGTCCTGCGGCTCGACTGACAGGTGCTAAGTCCAATCAGAAAGTCTCAGCCGGTAAAGAGTTCTGGTCCACAGAGGATGTGTCTTTGAGTCCATTCAGCAGAACAATCACAGATAAAATATTTTCTATATTATGTTTTCTATTAAACACCATACACACTTTCATGTATACACTGTAACCATCTTCATTTAGATCCAAAAATATCTTTTGGAAAAGAAAAGAAAGAAAACATGATGTTTTATATGAAGCTTTTTTTCTACTGTTTGGATGACTGATGGATTTATGGCACTGTGACATTAATCATTCTTTGCTCATTCTTAATTTGATGTGGGAACAACTCTTCTCTTTTTTAAACTTTGTTTTTAACATCTTTTAGCAGCATGCTAAACATTAACGGGAACATCACGTATAGCTAAAGCCTCAAACTTAGTGGAACATGCTGAAGAAGAGCGGAGAGCAGAAACACACAGCCACTCACTGAGTTCATTACAACAATACAGGGGGGGGGCAGAGAGGGGGGGCATAGAGGGGGCAGAGGAGGGGGGGGGCAGAGAGGGGGGGCACCAGCTTGTACACAGAGGCTAAAAGTCTCCTTCTACAATGAGTCTGGATATTTAATAGTAATGATGATATCACAGATTATAATAGTAACTCTGATATTCGTATATTAATTATACATTAAAACCTGCTAGAAGGATGAAGTTTAGTTTCTGATCAAACTATAATACCAGTTGGTATGGGTATCACTTTAAGGGTACCTGGACTGGTACCAGTACCAGTTGGTATGGGTATCACTTTAAGGGTACTGGTACCAGTTGGTATGGGTATCACTTTAAGGGTACTGGGACTGGTACCAGTTGGTATGGGTATCACTTTAAGGGTACCTGGACTGGTACCAGTACCAGTTGGTATGGGTATCACTTTAAGGGTACCTGGACTGGTACCAGTACCAGTTGTAATGGGTATCACTTTAAGGGTACCTGGACTGGTACCAGTACCAGTTGTAATGGGTATCACTTTAAGGGTACCTGGACTGGTACCAGTTGGTATGGGTATCACTTTAAGGGTACTGGTACCAGTTGGTATGGGTATCACTTTAAGGGTACTGGGACTGGTACCAGTTGGTATGGGTATCACTTTAAGGGTACTGGGACTGGTACCGGTTGGTATGGGTATCACTTTAAGGGTACTGGGACTAGTACCAGTTGGTATGGGTATCACTTTAAGGGTACTGGGACTAGTACCAGTTGGTATGGGTATCACTTTAAGGGTACTGGTACCAGTTGCTATGGGTATCACTTTAAGGGTACTGGGACTGGTACCAGTTGGTATGGGTATCACTTTAAGGGTACTGGGACTGGTACCAGTTGGTATGGGTATCACTTTAAGGGTACTGGGACTGGTACTGGTACCAGTTGGTATGGGTACCACTTTAAGGGTACTGGTACCAGTTGGTATGGGTATCACTTTAAGGGTACTGGGACTGGTACCAGTTGGTATGGGTATCACTTTAAGGGTACTGGGACTAGTACCAGTTGGTATGGGTATCACTTTAAGGGTACTGGGACTGGTACCAGTTGGTATGGGTATCACTTTAAGGGTACTGGGACTGGTACTGGTACCAGTTGGTATGGGTATCACTTTAAGGGTACTGGTACCAGTTGGTATGGGTATCACTTTAAGGGTACTGGGACTGGTACCAGTTGGTATGGGTATCACTTTAAGGGTACTGGTACCGGTACCAGTTGGTATGGGTATCACTTTATGGGTACTGGGACTGGTACCAGTTGGTATGGGTATCACTTTAAGGGTACTGGGACTGGTACCAGTTGGTATGGGTATCACTTTAAGGGTACTGGGACCGGTACCAGTTGGTATGGGTATCAGCAGCTTCCCTAACTGGATTCTTTCTTTAAGGCAAACATTCAACATTCAGACAGAGAGTTAGGGTTAGAGGGTTAGAGGAAGGAGGGTTAGAGGAAGGAGGGTTAGAGGAAGGAGGCCTGTGGCGGTCTGGTGAGCCCCGTGGATCTGTCTGTAAACTGGTTTAAACTGGTATGAATGACTGGAGTCCCAACTCTCCCCCCCTCATAAACAAACACCACCTGTCTGCCCACAAATTGATGGATTGCAACAAATCAGCGATGAACTTGCTCCACATGGAGAAAATAACTTGGTATTAAAGCGATGCGTTAGCGTTAATTTCTTTTTCATTGCCACCGATACATGAACACACGAGCGAGCAGCTATGCTAAGCAACATCTCCACAGAGAAACAAACGCCGGCTCAAAATCTACAGCGAGCTCTAACACAAGAGGGTACAACCATAGAACAGTAGTTTGGTCTTTTTTTGATCAAAATAAAGCATTTTATATACTTTCATATATAAGCAATAAAAAAAGTAACATCTCAATACTCCGATAATAACTCTTACATTAATATTGTGCTCATTGGGATTCTATCGCTTTACATATATTCATATTTATTCTTATAGCTATATATATCTATATAATTTTTCCTGTTTTGCGTCCCCATGATGTAGGAACTGCATGCCACCTCCAGCTGTCGACAGTGCAAAGGCCTCACTGATATGGTTTATGAATGGAGACCTGATCCCCGTGGCTGTTGGGAGTGTGGAAGGCAATGAGAGAAAACTGTATGAGGCTGACGGTTAGCACCACAAAAGGTCAGGAGGGACGATCCAGTCCAGAAGGTCAGGAGGGACGATCCAGTCCAGAAGGTCAGGAGGGACGATTCAGTCCAGAAGGTCAGGAGGGACGATTAAGTCCAGAAGGTCAGGAGGGACGATTCAGTCCAGGAGGTCAGGAGGGACGATTCAGTCCAGAAGGTCAGGAGGGACGATTCAGTCCAGAAGGTCAGGAGGGACGATTCAGTCCAGAAGGTCAGGAGGGACGATTCAGTCCAGAAGGTCAGGAGGGACGATTCAGTCCAGGAGGGACGATCCAGTCCAGGAGGTCAGGAGGGACGATTCAGTCCAGGAGGGACGATTCAGTCCAGGAGGGACGATTCAGTCCAGGAGGTCAGGAGGGACGATTCAGTCCAGAAGGTCAGGAGGGACGATTCAGTCCAGAAGGTCAGGAGGGACGATTCAGTCCAGAAGGTCAGGAGGGACGATTCAGTCCAGAAGGTCAGGAGGGACGATTCAGTCCAGGAGGGACGATCCAGTCCAGAAGGTCAGCAGGGACGATTCAGTCCAGGAGGGACGATTCAGTCCAGAAGGTCAGGGGGGACGATTAAGTCCAGGAGGGACGATCCAGTCCAGAAGGTCAGGAGGGACGATTCAGTCCAGGAGGTCAGGAGGGACGATTCAGTCCAGGAGGTCAGGAGGGACGATTCAGTCCAGGAGGGACGATCCAGTCCAGAAGGTCAGGAGGGACGATTCAGTCCAGGAGGGACGATCCAGTCCAGAAGGTCAGGAGGGACGATTCAGTCCAGGAGGGACGATTCAGTCCAGAAGGTCAGGGGGGACGATTAAGTCCAGGAGGGACGATCCAGTCCAGAAGGTCAGGAGGGACGATTCAGTCCAGAAGGTCAGGAGGGACGATCCAGTCCAGAAGGTCAGGAGGGACGATCCAGTCCAGGAGGTCAGGAGGGACGATCCAGTCCAGAAGGTCAGGAGGGACGATTCAGTCCAGAAGGTCAGGAGGGACGATTCAGTCCAGAAGGTCAGGGGGGACGATTCAGTCCAGGAGGGACGATTCAGTCCAGAAGGTCAGGAGGGACGATTCAGTCCAGAAGGTCAGGAGGGACGATTCAGTCCAGGAGGGACGATTCAGTCCAGGAGGTCAGGAGGGACGATTCAGTCCAGGAGGGACGATTCAGTCCAGAACTGTGTCCAAACTCAATCCATTATTCACTCATTCATTAATCCCTATTTAATTGACACTAAATAATTTACTGAGTGGAGAGCAGATTATCACTTTGCCTCGGCGCTATCAGTTGTTGAGTTGCCCGATGGTAGTTTTCACATTTATAAAATGTGGAGCATTGCATTGTGGGATTGTTATGGACACGACTTTTTTCATTCTTTGTGGACATTTTAAGGTTCTACATAGTGGAGATATTTCCACATTCAGCATTTGGACACTATAAATAAAATGGCAGAGGGTATATTTAGTGTTCTGTAGTCATTTCAGCCGAGAAAGGGGGACAATCCACTCCAGAAGTTCAAGAGGAATGGTCCTCTCCAGAGGGTTAGTAAGGATGATCGATGAATGATCAACTCCAGGAAGCACTTGAATGAAACACTGAGCTGAAAGATGATAGACAGACAGACGGACAGACGGACAGACGGACAGACGGGACCCTGTAAAGTACCGGAGGTCTTTCAGTCAAGAAACTTTGTCCATTTTTCAGAAATGGATTGTGGTCCAGGGTTATTTTGGGTCTAGTGGCAAAGATGTAGATCACCTTAAGAAAGTCCAGATTGTGGATCAGTTAGATTTAGGGTTTCAGTCCAGTCCTGACAGGCTCTGAGTTATAATGTTTGAAACCAGTCCTGATCCAAACTGGTGCAGACCAGTCTAAGGGTAGCTGGTCACTGCTGCCTGTTTCTGGGCCAGACGTCTCAGCTCCTCCCTGATAGCCTTGATAAGAGAGGCGGAGGTGTGAGCGGAGGGTGAGGCGTCCTCCGGTGGATACTCTGGCGTCGGTGAGGTCAGGAGAAGCGGTGGAGCCGAAGGGTCCCGCAACGAGGAGCTGGGCATCTGGAAAACAGAGGACGAGGAGAACTCAGGGAAGGACAGCACCTGTGGGGAGAAGAGAGCAGAGTTAGAAACAACTAACGATGTGTGTCAGTGATTATTCAACTATAACCCAAAGTCGACACGTAGCTGGAAACATGAAATCCATTCGCATTCTTCCGTAAAGAGGAATATAGAAGCAAGAAGCAGTGGACTCACACTCTCTCTGCTGGCCCCTGGTCTGGAGAGATCCTGGTCTGTGTGTTGCTGGTTCCAGCTGGAGCCGGTGGGGCCCGACATGCTGCGACCCACTCCGGGGTACGCGCCGATCTGGCTCGACAAGCCCACCTGGGTCAGGTGGTGGAGCTGCGCACCTGAAGGTCCGGAACAAATGGTTCAGTCGACTTCCAATGAGGAGGAGCAGCTATGAGGAGGAGCAGCTATGAGGAGGAGCAGCTATGAGGAGGAGCAGCTATGAGGAGGAGCTATGAGGAGGAGCTATGAGGAGCAGCTATGAGGAGGAGCAGCTATGAGGAGGAGCTATGAGGAGGAGCTATGAGGAGCAGCTATGAAGAGGAGCTATGAGGAGGAGCAGCTATGAGGAGGAGCTATGAGGAGCAGCAGCTATGAGGAGGAGCAGCTATGAGGAGCAGCAGCTATGAGGAGCAGCTATGAGGAGGAGCAGCTATGAGGAGGAGCATCTATGAGGAGGAGCAGCTATGAGGAGGAGCTATGAGGAGGAGCAGCTATGAGGAGGAGCAGCTATGAGGAGTAGCTATGAGGAGCAGCAGCTATGAGGAGGAGCTATGAGGAGCAGCTATGAGGAGCAGCTATGAGGAGCAGCAGCTATGAGGAGCAGCTATGAGGAGCAGCTATGAGGAGCAGCAGCTATGAGGAGGAGCAGCTATGAGGAGGAGCTATGAGGAGGAGCTATGAGGAGGAGCTATGAGGAGCAGCTATGAGGAGCAGCTATGAGGAGGAGCTATGAGGAGCAGCTATGAGGAGCAGCTATGAGGAGGAGCTATGAGGAGGAGCAGCTATGAGGAGCAGCTATGATATATTAGCTGTTTGATGAGCAGCGAACACAAACTGTAGTAAAGTTGATAAACTGGAGTCAGACGGCTGCCGCTGTTTCACAGTTTCAGTGCTGAGGGTTATGGACCCTAACCCATGTAGGTTTATCTTGACTGTACCTGTGCTGCCCCCCACAGGTCGTGGTCTGGAGGAAGAGGGGGGGTCCTCGTACTGCCCCCTGTTGGAGTAGACTGACTCCTGCAGCTGGTCTCCAGTAGAGACGTACCCTCCTGAGCCGAGGCCCTGCCTGGATAAAACACAGAGAATCAGTCCTGGTTCAGGGTTTGGGGGGGGGGGACCTGGTGTCTGAGTACTGACCTCTGCAGCAGACCCTGCACCGACGTGGGAGACATCCCCAGCTCCGCGTATCTCTGCAGGAAGAAGAGAAGAAGAACATGAAAAGTGAACATGGAGAGACGGCCAAAGGAAAAAGGCCTCAGCCGCAGGGCAACACACTCACTGCAGAGAAGGGGCTGTGAGAGGGGGCTGCTGGGAAAGAGCCCCACTGCCGGCCCCGGGGCCGGGCCTGAGGGGAGGGGCTAGGCGGGGCGGGGCTTACCCCGCTCAGCCCCACGCTGCCCTGCGAGGACGGGGACACCAGGGCAAAGGCGTCGTCCAGGAGGGAGTGCATCTGCTGCCGCGCCTCTTCAATGGAGGGCTGGGGGGGCATGTAGGGGGGCGGGGCCGGGGCGGAGTCAAACACCTCATCGGTCGGGGAGGGGCTGCCGTGGTCTGGCGGCAGGTCAGGGTCCGACTGTGGGACAGATGAAAGAGAGAATAAACCCTGTCCCCAGTCAGCTGTCCATATGAACAGGAAAGAACCCTAACCCTCGCTGTAATCATTTCTCCTGAAGCTACATTTATATATTTATATATTTATACTTAGAGTGAGCTTCACCGCTGAAGGGGGTTAGGGGGTTAAGGGGTTAGGGGGTTAGAGTTAGGGGATTGGGGGTTATGGTTGGGGTTAGGGGGTTAGGGTTAGAAACACTTCTATGAACTGCTCCTTTATTAAGGTTCCTAATAAAAAAGCTTCAGCGCTGTCGGTTTTTGTTATTCTCACCATGTAGGCCACGTTGTTGAGTCCTGGATACTTCCTGTAGGTGGCGCTCTGGTCTGTGAGCAGCCGGTCTCGGTCCGTATCAGGAAGACTTCCTGGTCCTGGCTGAGTCCGGCGCCCCCGAGGAGAGCGCCTCCCTCTGGAAGAACAACACACACACAGATATTCAGCAGGCGCTCTGAGCTCACGTGACCGTGCGACCGAGCCGCTGCAGGCTGACCTCCTCCTGGAGTCGGTGGGGGTGGGGGGCGAGTGGGTGTCGCCCTGCAGGATGCAGTCCATGTGGTCGTGGGCGGAGCTGTAGAGGCGCTGGGCCACCTCGCTCTGGACCGGCCCGTCTCCGAACGCATCCATGATGTCATCCATGGAGGGAAACTCACACTGACCCCGCCTCTTAGCACGCAGACGCAGTTTGTTCCTGTGATGCTCGATCTCTGATTTATGACGCAGCGCCACCTGCAGGACACGATGGGTAGTATGCAGTATTATAGTGATGTAGTATGCAGTATTACAGTAAAAGTACTGCAGTATTATAGTGATGTAGTATGCAGTATTACAGTAAAAGTACTGCAGTATTATAGTGATGTAGTATGCAGTATTACAGTAAAAGTACTGCAGTATTATAGTGATGTAGTATGCAGTATTACAGTAAAAGTACTGCAGTATTATAGTGATGTAGTATGTAGTATTACAGTAAAAGTACTGCAGTATTATAGTAATGTAGTATGCAGTATTACAGTAAAAGTACTGCAGTATTATAGTGATGTAGTATGCAGTATTACAGTAAAAGTACTGCAGTATTATAGTGATGCAGTATGCAGTATTACAGTAAAAGTACTGCAGTATTATAGTGATGTAGTATGCAGTATTACAGTAAAAGTACTGCAGTATTATAGTGATGTAGTATGCAGTATTACAGTAAAAGTACTGCAGTATTATAGTGATGTAGTATGCAGTATTACAGTAAAAGTACTGCAGTATTACAGTAAAAGTACTGCAGTATTATAGTGATGTAGTATGCAGTATTACAGTAAAAGTACTGCAGTATTATAGTGATGTAGTATGCAGTATTACAGTAAAAGTACTGCAGTATTATAGTGATGTAGTATGCAGTATTACAGTAAAAGTACTGCAGTATTATAGTGATGTAGTATGCAGTATTACAGTAAAAGTACTGCAGTATTATAGTGATGCAGTATGCAGTATTACAGTAAAAGTACTGCAGTATTATAGTGATGTAGTATGCAGTATTACAGTAAAAGTACTGCAGTATTATAGTGATGTAGTACTGCAGTATTATAGTGATGTAGTATGCAGTATTACAGTAAAAGTACTGCAGTATTACAGTAAAAGTACTGCAGTATTATAGTGATGTAGTATGCAGTATTACAGTAAAAGTACTGCAGCATTATAGTGATGTAGTATGCAGTATTACAGTAAAAGTACTGCAGTATTATAGTGATGTAGTATGCAGTATTACAGTAAAAGTACTGCAGTATTATAGTGATGTAGTATGCAGTATTACAGTAAAAGTACTGCAGTATTATAGTGATGTAGTATGCAGTATTACAGTAAAAGTACTGCAGTATTATAGTGATGTAGTATGCAGTATTACAGTAAAAGTACTGCAGTATTATAGTGATGTAGTATGCAGTATTACAGTAAAGGTACTGCAGTATTATGAGTGATGTAGTATGCAGTATTACAGTAAAAGTACTGCAGTATTATAGTGATGTAGTATGCAGTATTACAGTAAAAGTACTGCAGTATTATAGTGATGTAGTATGCAGTATTACAGTAAAAGTACTGCAGTATTATAGTAAAAGTACTGCAGTATTATAGTGATGTAGTATGCAGTATTACAGTAAAAGTACTGCAGTATTATAGTGATGTAGTATGCAGTATTACAGTAAAAGTACTGCAGTATTATAGTGATGTAGTATGCAGTATTACAGTAGTAGTACTGCAGTATTATAGTGATGTAGTATGCAGTATTACAGTAAAAGTACTGCAGTATTATGAGTGATGTAGTATGCAGTATTACAGTAAAAGTACTGCAGTATTATAGTGATGTAGTATGCAGTATTACAGTAAAAGTACTGCAGTATTATAGTGATGTAGTATGCAGTATTACAGTAAAAGTACTGCAGTACTACAGTAAAAGTACTGCAGTATTATAGTGATGTAGTATGCAGTATTACAGTAAAAGTACTGCAGTATTATCGTGATGTAGTATGCAGTATTACAGTAAAAGTACTGCAGTATTACAGTAAAAGTACTGCAGTATTACAGTGATGTAGTATGCAGTATTACAGTAAAAGTACTGCAGTATTATCGTGATGTAGTATGCAGTATTACAGTAAAAGTACTGCAGTATTATAGTGATGTAGTATGCAGTATTACAGTAAAAGTACTGCAGTATTATAGTGATGTAGTATGCAGTATTATAGTAAAAGTACTGCAGTATTATAGTGATGTAGTATGCAGTATTACAGTAAAAGTACTGCAGTATTATAGTGATGTATTATGCAGTATTACAGTAAAAGTACTGCAGTATTATGAGTGATGTAGTATGCAGTATTACAGTAAAAGTACTGCAGTATTATAGTGATGTAGTATGCAGTATTACAGTAAAAGTACTGCAGTATTATAGTGATGTAGTATGCAGTATTACAGTAAAAGTACTGCAGTATTATAGTGGTGTAGTATGCAGTATTACAGTAAAAGTACTGCAGTATTATAGTGGTGTAGTATGCAGTATTACAGTAAAAGTACTGCAGTATTATAGTAATGTAGTATGCAGTATTACAGTAAAAGTACTGCAGTATTATAGTGATGTAGTATGCAGTATTACAGTAAAAGTACTGCAGTATTATAGTGATGTAGTATGCAGTATTACAGTAAAAGTACTGCAGTACTACAGTAAAAGTACTGCAGTATTATAGTGATGTAGTATGCAGTATTACAGTAAAAGTACTGCAGTATTATAGTGATGTAGTATGCAGTATTACAGTAAAAGTACTGCAGTATTATAGTGATGTAGTATGCAGTATTATAGTAAAAGTACTGCAGTATTATAGTGATGTAGTATGCAGTATTACAGTAAAAGTACTGCAGTATTATAGTGATGTAGTATGCAGTATTACAGTAAAAGTACTGCAGTATTATAGTGATGTAGTATGCAGTATTACAGTAAAAGTACTGCAGTATTATAGTGATGTAGTATGCAGTATTACAGTAAAAGTACTGCAGTATTATAGTGATGTAGTATGCAGTATTACAGTAAAAGTACTGCAGTATTATAGTGGTGTAGTATGCAGTATTACAGTAAAAGTACTGCAGTATTATAGTGGTGTAGTATGCAGTATTACAGTAAAAGTACTGCAGTATTATAGTAATGTAGTATGCAGTATTACAGTAAAAGTACTGCAGTATTATAGTGATGTAGTATGCAGTATTACAGTAAAAGTACTGCAGTATTATAGTGATGTAGTATGCAGTATTACAGTAAAAGTACTGCAGTACTACAGTAAAAGTACTGCAGTATTATAGTGGTGTAGTATGCAGTATTACAGTAAAAGTACTGCAGTACTACAGTAAAGTACTGCAGTATTATAGTGATGTAGTATGCAGTATTACAGTAAAAGTACTGCAGTATTATAGTGATGTAGTATGCAGTATTACAGTAAAAGTACTGCAGTATTATAGTGATGTAGTATGCAGTATTACAGTAAAAGTACTGCAGTATTATAGTGACGTAGTATGCAGTATTACAGTAAAAGTACTGCAGTATTATAGTGATGTAGTATGCAGTATTACAGTAAAAGTACTGCAGTATTATAGTAATGTAGTATGCAGTATTACAGTAAAAGTACTGCAGTATTATAGTGATGTAGTATGCAGTATTACAGTAAAAGTACTGCAGTATTATAGTGATGTAGTATGCAGTATTACAGTAAAAGTACTGCAGTATTATAGTGATGTAGTATACAGTATTACAGTAAAAGTACTGCAGTATTATAGTGATGTAGTATGCAGTATTACAGTAAAAGTACTGCAGTATTATAGTGATGTAGTATGCAGTACTACAGTAAAAGTACTGCAGTATTATAGTGATGTAGTATGCAGTATTACAGTAAAAGTACTGCAGTATTATAGTGATGTAGTATGCAGTATTACAGTAAAAGTACTGCAGTATTATAGTAATGTAGTATGCAGTATTACAGTAAAAGTACTGCAGTATTATAGTGATGTAGTATGCAGTATTACAGTAAAAGTACTGCAGTATTATAGTGATGTAGTATGCAGTATTACAGTAAAAGTACTGCAGTATTATAGTGATGTAGTATGCAGTATTACAGTAAAAGTACTGCAGTATTATAGTGATGTAGTATGCAGTATTACAGTAAAAGTACTGCAGTATTATAGTGGTGTAGTATGCAGTATTACAGTAAAGTACTGCAGTATTATAGTGATGTAGTATGCAGTATTACAGTAAAAGTACTACAGTATTATAGTGATGTAGTATGCAGTATTACAGTAAAAGTACTGCAGTATTATAGTGATGTAGTATGCAGTATTACAGTAAAAGTACTGCAGTATTATAGTGGTGTAGTATGCAGTATTACAGTAAAGTACTGCAGTACTACAGTAAAGTACTATATAATATACTGCAGTAACCATGTCTCCCACCTCCGTGCTGACTTTCTCAGTGAGGGTGGGGCTAGGCTGAGTGGGGGGGTGCATCGGGGGGGGGGCTGGGGCGCGGCTGCATGGCGATCAGCTGGACCTTGTTGCCTTGACGACGCGTCCCGTCCGACGAGCCTCGGGACAGGCGGTCCACGTGGTCGAAGATGGAGGACGAGGAGAGCAGCTCGTCTGGACCGCTGCCTGGGGGGGCTGCGGGGGGGGGGGGGGGGTCAGAGGTCAGCTTGTTTTAGGTGTTTAACAGGGACAGTGCTCATTAACTAACACTGTGTGAGAGATGATGATGATGATGATGATGATGAGGATGAGGATGAGGATGAAGGGTTAAACGTACCCAGCTTGCTCCTCCCTTCAGTCCAACAGGAAAAGCAAAAGGATGAAAAAGAGAAATGACTCATCCCTCCATCTCTCTCTCAGAAACTTAATCAATAATTATAATAATCAATAATTATAATAATTATAATAATCAATAATTATAATAATTATAATAATCAATAATTATAATAATCAATAATTATAATAACCAATAATTATAATAATCAATAATTATAATAACCAATAATTATAATAATCAATAATTATAATAATTATAATAACCAATAATTATAATAACCAATAATTATAATAACCAATAATTATAATAATCAATAATTATAATAATCAATACTTATAATAATCAATAATTATAATAACCAATAATTATAATAATCAATAATTATAATAATCAATACTTATAATAATCAATAATTATAATAACCAATACTTATAATAATCAATAACTCTGTTTCAGTCTAATCACTAATCACTCAGTGGAGTCAGTGATGTCACAGCGTCTCTGACCATTTTTGGGCTTCCTGTGCGGCTTCCCCTCGCAGGGCGTGGCCACGGGCCGCGTGCTCTCCTCCGCTGACTCTCTGCCGCTCGATTGGTCGCTTCCTAACGAGTCACCGTCTGACGGGCTGAGCCTGAAACCAGTCGATTACAGATGATTGATTAATGATCAATAACTAACGGGTCAGTGAAACCAGTCGATTACAGATGATTGATTAACGATCAGTAACTAACGGGTCAGTGAAACCAATCGATTACAGATGATTGATTAATGATCAATAACTAACGGGTCAGTGAAACCAGTCGATTACAGATGATTGATTAACGATCAATAACTAACGGGTCAGTGAAACCAGTCGATTACAGATGATTGATTAATGATCAGTAACTAACGGGTCAGTGAAACCAATCGATTACAGATGATTGATTAATGATCAGTAACTAACGGGTCAGTGAAACCAGTCGATTACAGATGATTGATTAATGATCAATAACTAACGGGTCAGTGAAACCAATCGATTACAGATGATTGATTAATGATCAGTAACTAACGGGTCAGTGAAACCAGTCGATTACAGATGATTGATTAATGATCAATAACTAACGGGTCAGTGAAACCAGTCGATTACAGATGATTGATTAATGATCAATAACTAACGGGTCAGTGAAACCAGTCGATTACAGATGATTGATTAATGATCAATAACTAACGGGTCAGTGAAACCAGTCGATTACAGATGATTGATTAACGATCAATAACTAACGGGTCAGTGAAACCAGTCGATTACAGATGATTGATTAACGATCAATAACTAACGGGTCAGTGAAACCAGTCGATTACAGATGATTGATTAATGATCAATAACTAACGGGTCAGTGAAACCAGTCGATTACAGATGATTGATTAACGATCAATAACTAACGGGTCAGTGAAACCAGTCGATTACAGATGATTGATTAACGATCAATAACTAACGGGTCAGTGAAACCAGTCGATTACAGATGATTGATTAATGATCAGTAACTAACGGGTCAGTGAAACCAGTCGATTACAGATGATTGATTAATGATCAATAACTAACGGGTCAGTGAAACCAGTCGATTACAGATGATTGATTAATGATCGTTAACTAACGGGTCAGTGAAACCAGTCGATTACAGATGATTGATTAATGATCAGTAACTAACGGGTCAGTGAAACCAGTCGATTACAGATGATTGATTAATGATCAATAACTAACGGGTCAGTGAAACCAGTCGATTACAGATGATTGATTAACGATCAATAACTAACGGGTCAGTGAAACCAGTCGATTACAGATGATTGATTAACGATCAATAACTAACGGGTCAGTGAAACCAGTCGATTACAGATGATTGATTAATGATCAATAACTAACGGGTCAGTGAAACCAGTCGATTACAGATGATTGATTAATGATCGATAACTAACGGGTCAGTGAAACCAATCGATTACAGATGATTGATTAATGATCAGTAACTAACGGGTCAGTGAAACCAGTCGATTACAGATGATTGATTAATGATCAGTAACTAACGGGTCAGTGAAACCAGTCGATTACAGATGATTGATTAATGATCAGTAACTAACGGGTCAGTGAAACCAGTCGATTACAGATGATTGATTAATGATCGATAACTAACGGGTCAGTGAAACCAGTCGATTACAGATGATTGATTAATGATCAATAACTAACGGGTCAGTGAAACCAGTCGATTACAGATGATTGATTAATGATCAGTAACTAACGGGTCAGTGAAACCAGTCGATTACAGATGATTGATTAATGATCAGTAACTAACGGGTCAGTGAAACCAGTCGATTACAGATGATTGATTAATGATCGATAACTAACGGGTCAGTGAAACCAGTCGATTACAGATGATTGATTAACGATCGATAACTAACGGGTCAGTGAAACCAGTCGATTACAGATGATTGATTAATGATCGATAACTAACGGGTCAGTGAAACCAATCGATTACAGATGATTGATTAATGATCAATAACTAACGGGTCAGTGAGGTCTAGTTTAATTTAAAAAGTTAAAATGTTAAATAAACGATGAATAACTTTAAACACATTCATCAAATTTCTGCTTTTAATCCATTTAGAGAGAATATATTAGAGGAGAGGGAGGAAGGAAGGAAGGAAGGAAGGAAGGAAGGAAGGAAGGAAGGATAATATATTAGAGGATTATGGTAAAAATGTCTAAGTGGTGTAACCATAAAAACTTTGTACCAAATAATTCAACTTGCTTAAAAACAGTAAATAGTCAATAAAACACCTTCCTTCCTTCCTTCCTTCCTTCCGACCTAACACCATATCAACTAGTTTGGCATGATCTTCCTTCCTTCCTTCCTTCCTTCCTTCCTTCCTTTCTTCCTTCCTTCCTTCCTACCTAACACCATATCAACTAGTTTGGCATGATCTTACATTATTACATTTTTAATATATTGATTATATTGAACTGGGCGTAACCCCCATGATGTCTTGCTGCGGAGTTCAGTCTGAATTCAGTCCCTTCCTTCCTTCCTTCCTTCCTTCTGTCCTTTCTTTCTTTCCTTCTTTCCTTCCTTCCTCCTTTCCTCCTTTCCTTCCTCTTCCACCCTTCCTTCCTTCCTCCCTTGACTCTCTTATTGATCTTTTTTTAATATATTGATTATATTGAAGTGGCCGTAACCTCCATGCTGTCTTGCTGCGGAGTTCAGTCTGAATTTATCTAGAAAACCAACAAAAATACTAAATGTAGATTTTAACAAACCTGATGCTGCTTTTAAATCTAGTTTAACTGATTTATGAATTCATCGTCTTACCAACATTTATTACCACTGAGCTTTATTCCTCCTGCTCACCGACTATGAACACGTCTTTAATCACCTGATTCAGGGTTAGGGTTAGTGAAGCTCAGCGTTAGACGAACCTGAAGCTCGTCTAAACGGTTTAAAGTAATGGATGTTACTGTGGGGGGGGTCTGACCTGCCCCTGCGGCGGCTGGACCGAGCTGCTTTGGTGGATGATCCTTTAGATTTGGGGGTGTTGAGTTCTCCCCCATCGGAGGGTGTGGCCTCTTTGACGGGGGCGGGCAGGGGTCCGGGCTCCTGGATCACCATGATGTCGTCCTTGCTGTGCTGACCCAGGTGCAGCTTAGCAAAGTCAAAACCTTTCACGCTGGGAGCCTGAAGCTGAGAGGACACACACAGCACCGTTAGTCTGTCCCACCTGTCCCACCTGTCCCACATGTCCCAGCCGCTGGTGACCTCTGACCTTCTGTCTCTGCTGGATGGTGTTGATGGCGTCCGGCTGGAACTCGAGCTTCTCCGAGCCGCACAACTTCCAGTAGAGGATGATAATGATGAAGACGGCCAGCAGGACAGGGACCACCACACCCACGATCAGCCAAATACTGCTGCTCTGAGTCTCTGCCGGGGGGACAGACAGTGTCTCTACAGCTGGAGACAGGTGAGACAGGAGAGACAGGTGAGACAGGTGAGACAGGTGAGACAGGACAGACAGGTGAGACAGGTGAGACAGGACAGACAGGTGAGACAGGAGAGACAGGACAGACAGGTGAGACAGGTGAGACAGGAGAGACAGGACAGACAGGTGAGACAGGAGAGACAGGACAGACAGGTGAGACAGGTGAGACAGGAGAGACAGGACAGACAGGACAGACAGGAGAGACAGGAGAGACAGGTGAGACAGGTGAGACAGGAGAGACAGGTGAGACAGGACAGACAGGTGAGACAGGAGAGACAGGACAGACAGGACAGACAGGAGAGACAGGAGAGACACAGGTGAGACAGGACAGACAGGAGAGACACAGGTGAGACAGGACAGACAGGTGAGACACAGGTGAGACAGGAGAGACAGGACAGACAGGTGAGACACAGGTGAGACAGGAGAGACAGGAGAGACAGGTGAGACAGGACAGACAGGAGAGACAGGTCAGACAGGACAGACAGGAGAGACAGGTGAGACAGGAGAGACAGGTGAGACAGGACAGACAGGACAGACAGGTGAGACAGGACAGACAGGTGAGACAGGATAGACAGGTGAGACAGGAGAGACAGGTGAGACAGGACAGACAGGACAGACAGGTGAGACAGGACAGACAGGTGAGACAGGACAGACAGGTGAGACAGGTGAGACAGGACAGACAGGTGAGACAGGACAGACAGGTGAGACAGGACAGACAGGTGAGACACAGGTGAGACAGGACAGACAGGTGAGACAGGTGAGACAGGACAGACAGGTGAGACAGGACAGACAGGTGAGACAGGACAGACAGGTGAGACAGGTGAGACAGGTGAGACACAGGTGTTGTAAAATCTTATTTAGGCTGAAACTTTAAACTTCAAACAGATTGATGGACGCATCTCTTAAAGACGGAGTTTCAGTTCTAGGTCTGGACTCACGCTGGGCCAGAGGTCTCTGGACTCGGTGTCCCAGGACGATGGCGGCTCTTTGGGGGTCCAGACGGTTCAGGGTCTCCGCTGTTACCTCCGCTGGTATCCGCTCACCTGTCGGACCCTCCACGAAATATAGGACCTCCAGAGGACGCTCCGCCCCCGACAGCCTCGACACCCGCACCACCTGAGACACAGCAGGAGAGGATGTTACTTGCACCCTGTACAGGTGTGTCATTGAATGCATCACAGACCCTGTACAGGTGTGTCATTGAATGCATCACAGACCCTGTACAGGTGTGTCATTGAATGCATCACAGACCCTGTACAGGTGTGTCACTGAATGCATCACAGACCCTGTACAGATGTGTCATTGAATGCATCACAGACCCTGTACAGGTGTGTCATTGAATGCATCACAGACCCTGTACAGGTGTGTCATTGAATGCATCACAGACCCTGTACAGGTGTGTCATTGAATGCATCACAGACCCTGTACAGGTGTGTCATTGAATGCATCATACACCCTGTACAGGTGTGTCATTGAATGCATCACAGACCCTGTACAGATGTGTCATTGAATGCATCACAGACCCTGTACAGGTGTGTCATTGAATGCATCACAGACCCTGTACAGGTGTGTCATTGAATGCATCACAGATCCTGTACAGGTGTGTCATTGAATGCATCACAGACCCTGTACAGGTGTGTCATTGAATGCATCACAGACCCTGTACAGATGTGTCATTGAATGCATCACAGATCCTGTACAGGTGTGTCATTGAATGCATCATACACCCTGTACAGGTGTGTCATTGAATGCATCATAGACCCTGTACAGGTGTGTCATTGAATGCATCATAGACCCTGTACAGGTGTGTCATTGAATGCATCACAGACCTTAGAAACAAAGGTGAGATCTTTGAATCTGACCTGTGCAGAGTGAGGACACTCAGATATTCTTGTATGAATCTCAGGTCGTACCTGCAGACTGTTGTTGCCCACAGCTGTGGCTCTTCTCCAGCGCCTCCTGCTGGACGCTCCCAGTCCCTCCTCCAGCAGCAGAGCCAGACGTCTCTCCAGACGAGCCTTAAAACTTCTTTCAACCACCAGCTGATCCTGAACCCCGAGCAGGACTGCCACCACACACATGTTCAAATACACACATCATAAACAAACAGAAGAAACCTGACAGTGTTACAGAACCCTACAGAACCCTACAGAACCCTGCAGAACCCTACAGAACTCTGCAGAACCCTACAGAACCCTACAGAACCCTACAGAACTCTGCAGAACCCTGCAGAACCCTACAGAACCCTGCAGAACCCTACAGAACCCTACAGAACCCTACAGAACCCAACCTCTATCTGCCTCTGGATAATCATGCATCTCTGTCATGTAGGAAACATTTAAACCTCACAATCTTTACTGACGTAGGACCAGGACCCACTGCTCCAGGACCAGGACCCACTGCACCAGGACCAGGACCCACTGCACCAGAACCAGGACCCACTGCACCAGGACCATGACCCACTGCACCAGGACCAGAACCCACTGCACCAGGACCAGGACTCACTGCTCCAGGACCAGGACCCACTGCACCAGGACCAGGACTCACTGCTCCAGGACCAGGATCCACTGCACCAGGACCAGGACCCAGTGCACCAGTAGGAACCAGGACCCACTGTACCAGTAGGAACCAGGACCCAGTGCACCAGTAGGAACCAGAACCCACTGCACAGGTGTAAGATCTGCCAGTCTCTGAGGGTTTCAACCTGGTACAGCAGTCAGGGAACCGTTGCCTATGACATGGATCTGCCTCCCCAGACCTTCAGTGCCCCCCCCACAGCATCTCCAGACTCTCCACCAACGTGGTCTAGCCTCTAAAACCTTTCTAACATAAACTACCTGCCTCTGTGACGACTGATAAAACAGGAAGACTTGTTTCTGGGGGACAAACAGAAGGGTTAGGGTTAGGGGAAAGGGTTCTCACCTGTACGGGTTAGGGTTAGGGGAAAGGGTTCTCACCTGTACGGACCCAGGGTTAGGGTTAGGGGAAAGGGTTCTCACCTGTACGGACCCAGGGTTAGGGTTAGGGGAAAGGGTTCTCACCTGTACGGACCCAGGGTTAGGGTTAGGGTTAGGGGAAAGGGTTAGGGGAAAGGGTTCTCACCTGTACGGACCCAGGGTTAGGGTTAGGGGAAAGGGTTCTCACCTGTACGGACCCAGGGTTAGGGTTAGGGGTTAGGGTTAGGGGAAAGGGTTCTCACCTGTACGGACCCAGGGTTAGGGTTAGGGTTAGGGGAAAGGGTTCTCACCTGTACGGGTTAGGGTTAGGGTTAGGGGAAAGGGTTCTCACCTGTACGGACCCAGGGTTAGGGTTAGGGTTAGGGGTTCTCACCTGTACGGACCCAGGGTTAGGGTTAGGGTTAGGGGTTCTCACCTGTACGGACCCAGGGTTAGGGTTAGGGTTAGGGGTTCTCACCTGTACGGACCCAGGGTTAGGGTTAGGGTTAGGGTTAGGGGAAAGGGTTCTCACCTGTACGGACCCAGGGTTAGGGTTAGGGGAAAGGGTTCTCACCTGTACGGACCCAGGGTTAGGGTTAGGGGAAAGGGTTCTCACCTGTACGGACCCAGGTGGCGCGCAGGTGGTGAGACGTGTTGAGTTCGGGGTAGTGAAAGGCTGCGGACACAAACTCGGTTAGTTACAGCTGTAGGTATGGGTCAGGTAGGTATGTAGGGTTAGGGTTAGGCGTGTCGTACGTTCTGCGATCTGCAGGGCAGGAAATCCCACATAGAAGCTGAACTCCACCAGGCTGAGCTTCCTTAGGTGTTCGCTGACCTCTGACCCCGGCAGGTAACCCCGCCCATCACGCACCGCAAACGTGATGTCAACAGGAAGCTTCTGCTCCGCCACCGGTTGAGTCACGCCCGCCGTGATGTTCAACAACTGGACAGAAAACACAAAGAGAGAGGAGCGCAAGTTTAGCAGGTGAGCCTCCATCATTATATTCTACTCATATATCATATATAATATATTTATATATTATATATTCATATATTATATATTCATATATTTATATATCATATATTCATATATCATATATATATATTATATATTTATATATTATATATTATATCTTAAGTGTTGCCAAAAACCTTGTTTTCTAGCAAAGCATCTAAATCAGAATTCAGATCATGTGACACTGAAATGTATAAGACTCACCTGTATGATGTCATCAGACAGTAAACAGGTATCAGACTCACCTGTATGATGTCATCAGACAGTAAACAGGTATCAGACTCACCTGTATGATGTCATCAGACAGTAAACAGGTATCAGACTCACCTGTATGATGTCATCAGACAGTAAACAGGTGTCAAACTCACCTGTATGATGTCATCAGACAGTAAACAGGTGTCAGACTCACCTGTATGATGTCATCAGACAGTAAACAGGTGTCAGACTCACCTGTATGATGTCATCAGACAGTAAACAGGTGTCAGACTCACCTGTATGATGTCATCAGACAGTAAACAGGTGTCAAACTCACCTGTATGATGTCATCAGACAGTAAACAGGTGTCAAACTCACCTGTATGATGTCATCAGACAGTAAACAGGTGTCAGACTCACCTGTATGATGTCATCAGACAGTAAACAGGTGTCAGACTCACCTGTATGATGTCATCAGACAGTAAACAGGTGTCAGACTCACCTGTACTGTGACGTTGCCGGCCTCGTGCGAGCGTCTCTGCGTCTCTGCGTACGCCGTGCTCAGGCCTCGCTCCACCTGTTCGCTGAAGTTACAGACTCTGATGTCGATGTGGGCGGGGACAAACTGCAGCACGGTGTGGATCTGGTACCTGAGGCCAGGTACGGTGTAAAGCGGGGACACGCCGGGAACGGGCCCGGAGCCTCGTGGCGGTTGGCGGAGAGCGTTGATGACAGAGATGGCGGTGAAGATTAACGGTCCCGACACAACGCGGAAGGAGAAACTGGACGGAGTTCTGAGGAACTGACGAGAAAGACATCTGTCAATCATCTGACATCAGCAAGGTGAGTTCAAGGTCGGTCAGGTGAGAAGAAAACAAGACTAGAGATCACCAATCAGAAATCATCCGTTTCAACAATTTGAGCCACGACAGGAACTGAGCTGAGATGAAGATGTTATAGGGTTAGGGTTCGCTGAGGTTTGATGAGTTTACCTGAAGCTCGACTGAGCGGTTGAACTCTTTCTTCAGAAGATCTCTAACCTGACTGAAAGCAGCCGGTGAGCCTTTAGAGCTGCCTGCAACACACATACACATCAGCTGACTGATAATCAATCATTTAATACACAATTTAACTTAACCCCTGTTTGACCCCCCCGACCCCCCACCCCCACTAACCCCACTCTCTTACCTACTCTGACCAGGTACATCTCTGGCTTGGTGACGTTACACAGGTAGGGTCTGGAGGGGGGGGTCTGAGCCACTCTGGTGGTGGTGACCGGGGGGGCCCTGGTCAGGCTGATGGCTGTGTTCTGGGTGGTGGTGGTCCTGGTGGTGGTCCTGGTGGTGGTGGTGGTGGTGGTGGTGGTCCTGGTCGTCGGGGTCTTGGCCGGCCTCTCTGGTCGTTCTGGGCGGGTCGGTGGCCCCAAGGGTGGAGGAGGAGGCACCCGGCCGGTGGTGTTGGAGGGGGCACGGGGGGGGTGTCTGCCTGGGACTGGGGCCTGGTCTTTGGGTCTTGAAGCCGGAGGAAGGGCAAAGGGGGTCTTGAAGGTAGAGCGGACTGAAGGTGTTTTTTCCTCTCCTGTGAGCGTAGGTGAGACTACAAGTGGAGGCGTGGGGCCCCGTCCTGATGGGGGACCCGAGCTCGGGGGCAGAGATGGAGGGGGAAGGTGGGTGCGGTTGTGGCTTGATGTAGGAGTGATGGCGGGTTTGGAGTCCCGGTTCTGGTCCCGGTCTCTCTCCCTCTCCCGAGCCAGTAAGTTGGTGTAGTACTCCAGGCTGTTCATGTCCGGCAGCAGCAGCTCCGTCGGCTCCAGAGGCATCATGTCCTCCAGGTCGTAGTCCTCGTCCCAGGCGGGAAAGACGTCTGGTTGCGAGGGCTGGGTGTGCGGGGGGGTGTCGGGGATGGGGGAGGAGGGTAAGAGGAGGAGGCGGGAGGAGAGGGGGAGGGTGGGGCGAGTAGGAAAGGCAGTGTCGTAGGAGACCCAGTCCCCACCCGCCTCATCGTCATCATAGGGGTGGTGGGGCAGCGGCGTGGCCAAGGCCAGCTCCTCGCCGTCAGGCACCATGAAGGACAACGTCTCCAGGTAGTCCCCGGACCCCCAGGCCTCCTCCAGGGAGGGGCCCTGATCCCAGGGGGGAGGAGGGGTGAGGGTGGGCTGGCTGTGTGGGGGGAGAGGTGGTGGGAGGCTGGGGGACAGGAGGTCCGGCGGTCTCAACAGGAGGTGGATCCCCTGAGCGCCTGAGTCCGGGTCCTCAGCTAGGCCAGTGCTGCCACCGTTACCATGGTAACCAGAGTCTGAGGGGGGGCTGGAGACCAGGGGCCTGAGAGGGGGGGGTGACGAAGGATGTGATGGAGACTCTGCTGTCCTGTTGAAGTCCAGCACACCTGAGACACAGAAAGATAGGGGCCATACCGGGGGTTAAACCTGGTTACTGTCTCTGAGGGGAATTCAGAGTCTCCTTAAATCCAACATTTAACAAACACAAAGGGTTAGGGTTGATAACATATTACACACACACAGGTAATGTCTAACCCTAACCCTAACCCTAACCCTATCTATCTATCTATCTATCTATCTATCTATCTATCTATCTATCTATCTAAGAGTCTCCTTAAATCCAACATTTAACAAACACAAAGGGTCAGGGTTAGGGTTAGCCATTACTGTGGCTAACCCTAACCCTAACACTGATGCATGTTCCTCAGGGTTAGGGTTAGACACTACTGTGGCTCCATTTAAAAGACAAACAGGTTTTATAACCGTATAAGATTTATTACCAAGAAGCTTCGTTACAACACAGAAATACTCACAGATAGATGGATAGATAGATAGATGGATGGATGGATGGATGGATGGATGGATAGATAGATAGATAGATAGATAGATAGATAGATAGATAGATAGATAGATAGATAGATAGATAGATAGATAGATGGATGGATGGATGGATGGATGGATGGATGGATGGATGGATGGATGGATGGATGGATGGATGGATGGATGGATGGATGGATGGATGGATAGATAGATAGATAGATAGATAGATAGATAGATAGATAGATAGAATAGTAAGTGTGTAGTGAGGATGACTCGTCTCCATTCAGCATGTGATGCTGCCACAAAGCAGTGTCGCCATGGAAACGCAACTGGCACTGGAGGCTGTGTGTGTGTATGTATTACCTGCAGCAGGTGAGCTTGAGGTTACCATGGAAACCAGGGAGGAGGCAACCAGCAGGAGCACAGCATGTGTTCCTCTGAGGTCCATCCTGGTCCTGGTCCTGGTGCCAGGGCCTGCCGGGATCACAGGTTCCATCTTCCTCAAAGGGCTGCCAGTCTGATCCCACTACGGAGTGCCGAGGGGGGGTCAGGAGGACCTGAACACATCAGAATCACCATCATCATCTCCCAGATTGGTTCGGGGGGGCAGAACCCTCTCTACGTCTAAGAGGCTTCAATCGTTCCTTTGTGATAAAGCTTCTAGTTCCAGCTCCTAGTTTATGCTGCTATAGGCTTAGACTGCCGGGGGACTCCCATGATGCACTGGGCTCCTCTCTCCTCCTCCCTCTCTCTCTCTATCCATCCATCTATCCTCTCTCCTCCTCCCTCTCTCTCTCTATCCATCCATCTATCCTCTCTCCTCCTCCCTCCCTCTCTCTATCCATCCATCTATCCTCTCTCCTCCTCCCTCTCTCTCTCTATCCATCCATCTATCCTCTCTCCTCCTCCCTCTCTCTCTCTATCCATCCATCTATCCTCTCTCCTCCTCCCTCTCTCTCTCTATCCATCCATCTATCCTCTCTCCTCCTCCCTCTCTCTCTCTATCCATCCATCTATCCTCTCTCCTCCTCCCTCTCTCTCTCTATCCATCCATGTCTGTGCTTTCTGGTCTCACAGGTAATCTGGGCCTGGAGACGTCCGGATGACAGATTCCAGTCCCGGACCTTCAATGTGCTTCTCTCTCCTCTCCTTCCTCTCTCTCCTCTCCTTCCTCTCTCCTCTCCTTCCTCTCTCTCCTCTCCTTCCTCTCTCTCCTCTCATTCCTCTCTCTCCTCTCCTCCTCTCTCTCCTCTCCTTCCTCTCTCTCCTTCCTCTCTCTACTCTCCTTCCTCTCTCTCCTCTCCTTCCTCTCTCCTTCCTCTCTCCTCTCCTTCCTCTCTCCTCTCCTTCCTCTCTCTCCTCTCCTTCCTCTCTCTCCTCTCCTTCCTCTCTCCTCTCCTTCCTCTCCTTCCTCTATCTCCTCTCCTTCCTCTCTCCTTCCTCTCTCCTCTCCTTCCTCTCTCTCCTCTCCTTCCTCTCTCCTCTCCTTCCTCTCTCCTTCCTCTCTCTCCTCTCCTTCCTCTCTCCTCTCCTTCCTCTCCTTCCTCTCTCCTCTCCTTCCTCTCTCTCCTCTCCTTCCTCTCTCTCCTCTCCTTCCTCTCCTTCCTCTCTCTCCTCTCTCTCCTCTCTCTCTCTCCTCTCCTTCCTCTCCTTCCTCTCTCTCCTCTCCTTCCTCTCTCCTCTCCTTCCTCTCCTTCCTCTCTCCTCTCCTTCCTCTCTCTCCTCTCCTTCCTCTCTCTCCTCTCCTTCCTCTCTCTCCTCTCTGTCCTTCCTCTCTCTCCTCTCTCTCTCTCCTCTCCTTCCTCTCTCTCCTCTCCTTCCTCTCTCTCTCTCCTCTCCTTCCTCTCTCTCTCCTCTCCTTCCTCTCTCTCCTCTCTCTCCTCTCCTTCCTCTCTCTCCTCTCTCTCCTCTCTCTCTCTCCTCTCCTTCCTCTCTCTCCTCTCCTTCCTCTCTCTCTCCTCTCCTTCCTCTCTCTCCTCTCCTTCCTCTCTCTCCTCTCCTTCCTCTCCTTCCTCTCTCCTCTCTCTCCTCTCTCTCTCTCCTCTCCTTCCTCTCTCTCCTCTCTCTCCTTTCCTTCCTCTCTCCTCTCCTCTCCTTCCTCTCTCCTCTCCTTCCTCTCTCTCCTCTCCTTCCTCTCTCTCCTCTCCTTCCTCTCCTTCCTCTCTCCCTGCTCTATGTGGAAATAGCCTTCACATGACTCTGTTGTGATTTATAAATAAAGATTGATTGACCATCATCATCTTCATAATGAGTTGTTATAATGAGGTCATTTCTTTCTTTTCTCTATGATTCAACACATTTTACATTTTAAGATAAAATTATTAGTTAATTTGTTAAATGAAATTACAATTATTATTTCTTGACTGGATTTAAAATATAATATGTTCTTTTTTCTAAACTGAAATAAGAAGAAAAACCAAGTTCACTGAACTTTGAGTGTCATAGTTGATGTTCAGACAGTATCAGAGTTTAGATGCTGAACAGTAACCTGCATGAATCTGTACACGGAAATAAACCTGAACTCAAACGCAACCAGCAGCAACATGTGTTTCACACAATGTTTCACACAATGTTTCACACAATGGCATCAAACCAAGAAAAATACAACATGTACATTTCAACAAACCAGCTGTTAAAATTATTTTAAACATATTTTTGAATTGATCGTCTTGCCAACCCTTATTTCACTGAGACAGTGTGTGTGTGTGTGTGTGCGTGTGTGTGTGTGTGTGTGTGTGTGTGTGTGTGTGTGCGCGCGCATAGATAGATATAAATGTCATGATAGACAAGTATCTCTGTCACTGGGTCCAATAAATCTGATTTAATGATTTAACTGATCGGTCTGATTGTTGGTTCATGTCACGTGATCTAATAGTCAATCAATCAATGAATCCTTAAAGATCAACCGGAAGCATCCTCTGCTGTCACGTCTCTTTTCATATTCGGAATATTTTGTGTTTCGGACAAAAAGAAAATTTGAATCATTCAAACTGAAAATCATCAGATTATTGATTCATGACTCATTTTTACACCGACGTGTTTTACATCTTCTCCGTCAGATATGTTCACCCTGTTCCTTTATAATATATTAAATAATATATTATATTAATAATTAATGTTCCCTCTCAGCTCGGAACCCTGCTCAGGTTTGTTCCGGACCTGCTCGATCTGGTTCCAGGCCGTTCCTGTGTTGGCCTGGCTCGGCTCGGCTCGGCTCGGCCTCCTCTCACACAGTGCGCCCATTATCGGACAGATCACCGTGAAACCTCCCCGGGAGGAAGCAGCGGTTACCGCCGTTACCCCCCCCACCCCACCCCCCCCCCCCCTCCACAAATCACACCGAGCCCGGTTCTGGAGCATCCTCCCCGGTCTCTGTGAGCTGTTACACCGACACGGAGCCCCGCACCGCCGCATCCCACCGATGATTCAACACACCGAGCCGAGCCGAGCCGAGCCGAGCTATCAGAACCCGGTTTACTGAGATCCTTCAGAACCCGGTTTACTGTGATCCTTCAGAACCCGGTTTACTGAGATCCTTCAGAACCCGGTTTACTGTGATCCTTCAGTGCGAGATCAGACCTACCTGCCATCCTGGCGATGCGGTTCAGGCTCGTCACGCCTCTCCCGCAGCCGCGCGGCGTGCTCCCTGCGCGGGGAAGGAGGAGGCGGAGAGTCCCCGCAGAACCAGAACCAGATCCAGACCGTAGTCCGCAGTCTTCCTCACACCCAGAAACCCAGACCCGGTCCCGGTACCAGTCCAACCCGGCTCCGCCTGCCGCTGCGGCTCCGTGTCAGCTGATCCACATCTACAATTCAAACAAGACACACATAGGCTACACACACACACACACACACACACACACACACACACACACACACACACACACACACACATACACACACACACATACACACTCACACACACACACACATTCACACACATACACACACATACACACACATACACACGCACACACATACACACACACACACACACACACACACACACACACACACTCACACACACCACTTCTCTGATCTTGTTCGCTGCAAATTAATAAAACAAAAACATTTGATTAATCTCTTAAAAGAAGAGGAACCTTATATAATGTATAAGTATATCATTTATAAATATATAATATATAATTATATTAATATATAAATATATACATATTATAAATATATACATATTATAAATATATACATATTAATATATTCATAGATATAAATGATAAAGGCTGATTGCTCTGTGCAGCGCCCCCCGCAGGCTGTAGAGGGCATTTACACTAGGGCTGCAACTAACGACTATTTTTGTAGTCGACTAATCTATAATCTAATTTTTCGATTAGTCACCGATTATCGATTATTTATTTGCTACGTTTCCCGCTTTTAACACAGTTGGCTATTAAGAGGATTTCATTGAAAACCAGTGTATATTTATGTGTATTGAGCTTTGTGACAAATATTAAAAGCAATGTGTCCACTATTGATGCATATAATAGTATTCACTTAGTGAAGAGATGGACAGAATGATTATTTATACTCTTGTTTATCTACCACGCACGCTATTAAGAAGAGCAAAGTAACGTTAACCTTACATAGGCGAGGTGACGGTATGAGTTTACAATAACGTTAAAACAATATGTTTGCATAGAGACATTCAGGCTATAGTAGAGAGAGTTAAAGCTAAGTAACCTGTGATAATAGTTCACTCTTCTTCGTTTGCACGTAGGTCTATGTTTGCCAGATATCTAAAAAAAGACGCATATTTTTTTCAAATGGGGCTTAACCGGAGGTTTCAGTCACTGAAAATGACGTTAACGTTACTTCAGACAAAAGGTAAACACAGTTTTAGCACCATAACATGACGACGGTCGTCGTTGTTGGCTTTGGCTATCCTAGCACGTGCAAACGAAGTTAACATCATCTTTTAAGAGAGGAGCCTTAATGTAGTATTGTTACTTTATATTAAAAGAAAGGTAACGTTAGGCTAAAAAAAGACAACGACTTACCCATCCGGAACTTTGGATGCTAAAACTCCTGGATGTCTTCGTTTGAGATGTTCATGCATAGTCGTTGTACTGCCGTGGTAAGCCAACTCTGTGTTGCAGATAGTGCACTTGACGTGTTTATTTGGTCTATTTTCCCGAAAATACTCCCAAACTTTGGACATTCTCGGTCTCACGTTAACATCACTGTGTACTTCTGCCGCTGTTTCAGCCATTGTTGCTACTGCTATCTACTTCATTCATTGCTATTGAACTGCACCGGTGGTGCATTGCAATTTTACATGTGGCTTAAAATAATATACGACTAGACGACCACAAAATTTCTGGTCGACCACCCTTCATAGTCGACTTCGTCGACGTCGTCGACTAATCGTTGCAGCCCTAATATAAAAAGATTACGATATATCGGCCGATAATATTATATGTACTAATATTTACATACACTTTATTAATTACAAAGATATGTAATCGATGCATTTATCAATAATTTCATTGAATAAAAACACGCAGGTGGTTCTTCATGCCCCCCCCCCCAACCCTAACCACCCCCCCCCCCTCCCCCCCGGAAGCGTGTTGCTACCACACCAGAAAACATCGGATCAGTTTCACGTTAACGTTAACGATACTTTCTTTATAACATAAAACTTTTCACGTGTGATAAATCGGTCTCAGGCGGAGGTGGCATCCAATCCATGATTAAATCGGCATGTGGGGGGGGGGGTTAGTGGGGTTGGGGGATTTGGGGGGGGGGTTAGGGGGTTAGTTGGGGATGGGGGGGATGGGGGGGGGGTTAGGGGGGCGTGTCCTTATTATAATGATGTTATTTTTAATGTTTTGCATCACATGCTACGAGCCGGAGACGTTGCTCCTCACTTCGAGTCGCTGTCGTTAACTTTGAAGCTGCAACAGGAAGTTATGAACATTTCAGTAGTTTCACATTAAAACAATATTTATTTTATTGCTGTATTGAGCGGGTTCGGGTTAGGGTTCGGGTTTAGGGGTTAGGGTTCGGGTCAAAGAGATGCTGTGTAGGTCTGTTTGTTAACGGAGCTTCTCTAACACTATTTCTTCAGAAACATCTTAATGCACAAAAATCGCCTCCAATCCTCCAAACGCCAAATATACGATATGACCGCGGCTCGTCCCGGCCCTGATCCCCAAAACACGGAGACCCCGCTGTTATCAATATATCATCCACCACATTCAACCCTAAACCCTACCCTACCCCTAAACCCTAACCCAAAACACGGAGACCCCGCTGTTATCAATATAATATATATACACCGCATTCAATCTGCCTCAACCCGAGCAAGAAGCAGGACTCAACCCTAAACCCTCCTGTAAATGAGCCACATCCGTCCTCCACACAGCGTTTCCTCAACATTTATGTGATCACGTTATAACATGAAAAGTTTTATGTTATAACGTTAAACTATCACGTTAACATTAACGAGAAACTATCACGTTAACGTTAACGTGAAACTATCACGTTGACGTTAACGAGAAACTATCACGTTAACGTCAACGTGAAACTATCACGTTGACGTTAACGAGAAACTATCACGTTAACGTCAACGAGAAACTATCACGTTGACGTTAACGAGAAACTATCACGTTAACGTCAACGAGAAACTATCACGTTAACGTCAACGAGAAACTATCACGTTGACGTTAACGTGAAACTATCACGTTAACGTCAACGAGAAACTATCACGTTGACGTTAACGAGAAACTATCACGTTGACGTTAACGAGAAACTGATCCGTTTTTTTTTCCTGGCGTGGCGGCAACACGCTGCCGTGACTTCCTGTCGCTCTCCTGCTGATAAAAGGCGTCAGTCAGGAACCTTTGCTGCAGGTCGTTCCTCACTTCCTGTTTCCTGTTTCCTGTCAGCATCTCTGCCAGATACTAAATAAATAAAGGCAAAAAGGCCCAAAAATAAATCTTAACATATATATATATATATAGATAGGTAGATAGATATTTTGCCTATAGAACAATAAAAATGTGTGGAGATATCGGTCGGCGTACGTTTTCCTACATATCTGCAGAATATCTGTAACAGGCTGATATCAGCTGTTTGGGTAAATGTTCCCATGAAGGGTTAACCCTAACCCTAACATTTATCATTAGTTCATGTAGATGTTGGAACATAAAATAAAGATATTTGATGAATAAAGAGGTTTACTCCATATAAGTCCACGTCATGATTTATTTACTAAATAATTGATTTAAAAGAATTAAAAACAGTAATATATGAGTAGAGCACCGCCCCATGTGTTGAGGCTACGTCCTCGCTGCAGTTCGAATCCCCCCCCCTCTGCCTCCAGTTTCCTGTCTCTCTGCTGCACATTGAAGGCAAAGGGCCTGAAAAAATATACTTTAAAAAACAAACAAAAACAAAAACAGTAATATATGTGTTCAGTAACATGTTCTCGGGTTCTCCGGTTGTTTAATTATTTAATTCAAACAGAACTCATCACAGGCATCAAACAGCTTTAATAAAACTCATCAGAAGCATGCAAAACAAAAATTAATATTTTAAATCATATAATTAAACTTTTTATCAGTAACTTATTTAATTACATTTATTTTGTAATAAAATGATCTAGTTCCTGTTCCTGTTACACTCTGAATAAAAACTGCTTTAAAAAAATAAAATACATCTTTACAGAAAATATAAAGTTCTATTTTATCATTTAATATTTAAAAAACGCTTTAAGCTCAATAAACATAAACCATCCAGATCATCCCAGCCTCGTATCACAAAATACAGAATTTAATTAAATTAAACACGTTTAAACATTTTTACAGTTCGTATTGATCAGTTCGTCCCGACCGTCTGATTCGTTACTTCGGCTGCTGAAACGAATCGAGGACGACGGCGAACTCGTCTCTTGGTGTTGTGTTTGAGGTTCCTCTGATACATGTCTGCAATAACACCACAGAAGAAGACACACACATATACACACACACACACACACACACACACACATATACACACACACACACACACACACACACACACACACACACACACACACACACACACGCACATTCATTTAAATAAATGTTCAAATGTTCCAATATTAGAGAAAAAGACTGAACTGGGCCCCCAGCCCTATGTTGGAGGGGCCCAGCCCTATGTTGGAGGGGCCCAGCCCTATGTTGGAGGGGCCCCAGCCCTATGTTGGAGGGACCCAGCCCTATGTTGGAGGGGCCTAACCCTAGGTTGGAGGGGCCCAGCCCTATGTTGGAGGGGCCCAGCCCTATGTTGGAGGGGCCCAGCCCTATGTTGGAGGGGCCCAGCCCTATGTTGGAGGGGCCTAACCCTATGTTGGAGGGGCCCCAGCCCTATGTTGGAGGGACCCAGCCCTATGTTGGAGGGGCCTAACCCTAGGTTGGAGGGGCCCAGCCCTAGGTTGTAGGGGCCCAGCCCTATGTTGGAGGGGCCCAGCCCTATGTTGGAGGGGCCCAGCCCTATGTTGGAGGGGCCCCAGCCCTACGTTAGAGGGGCCCAGCCCTATGTTGGAGGGACCCAGCCCTATGTTAGAGGGACCTAACCCTAAGTTGGAGGGGCCCAGCCCTATGTTGGAGGGGCCCAGCCCTATGTTGGAGGGCCCAGCCCTATGTTAGAGGGGCCCAGCCCTATGTTAGAGGGGCCCAGCCCTATGTTGGAGGGGCCCAGCCCTATGTTGGAGGGGCCCCAGCCCTATGTTGGAGGGCCCCAGCCCTATGTTGGAGGGGCCCCAGCCCTATGTTGGAGGGGCCCAGCCCTATGTTGGAGGGGCCTAGCCCTAGGTTGGAGGGGCCCAGCCCTATGTTGGAAGGGCCCAGCCCTACGTTGGAGGGGCCCAGCCCTATGTTAGAGGGGCCCAGCCCTATGTTGGAGGGCCCAGCCCTATGTTAGAGGGGCCCAGCCCTATGTTAGAGGGGCCCAGCCCTATGTTAGAGGGGCCCAGCCCTATGTTAGAGGGGCCCAGCCCTATGTTGGAGGGCCCAGCCCTATGTTGGAGGGGCCCAGCCCTATGTTGGAGGGCCCAGCCCTATGTTGGAGGGGGCCCAGCCCTATGTTGGAGGGGGCCCAGCCCTATGTTGGAGGGGCCCAGCCCTATGTTAGAGGGGCCCAGCTCTAGGTTGGAGGGGCCCAGCCCTATGTTGGAGGGGCCCAGCCCTATGTTGGAGGGGCCCAGCCCTATGTTAGAGGGGCCCAGCTCTAGGTTGGAGGGGCCCAACCCTATGTTGGAGGGGCCCAGCCCTATGTTAGAGGGGCCCAGCCCTAGGATGGAGGGGCCCAGCCCTATGTTGGAGGGGCCCAGCCCTATGTTGGAGGGGCCGAGCCCTAGGTTGGAGGGGCCCGGCCCTAGGTTGGAGGGGCCCGGCCCTATGTTGGAGGGGCCCGGCCCTATGTTGGAGGGGCCCGGCCCTAGGTTGGAGGGGCCCGGCCCTAGGTTGGAGGGGCCCGGCCCTATGTTGGAGGGGCCCGGCCCTATGTTAGAGGGGCCCAGCCCTAGGATGGAGGGGCCCAGCCCTATGTTGGAGGGGCCCGGCCCTAGGTTGGAGGGGCCCGGCCCTAGGTTGGAGGGGCCCGGCCCTATGTTGGAGGGGCCCGGCCCTAGGTTGGAGGGGCCCGGCCCTATGTTGGAGGGGCCCCAGCCCTATGTTGGAGGGCCCCGGCCCTAGGTTGGAGGGGCCCGGCCCTAGGTTGGAGGGGCCCAGCCCTAGGTTGGAGGGGCCCGGCCCTATGTTGGAGGGGCCCAGCCCTAGGTTGGGACCCGCTGCACTAACCTGTGAAGCTGATGACGTAGTGCCGCTGACCTTTGACCACGGTGACCTGGGTTCTGCTGTCGGTCAGGTAGACTTGCTCCAGACTGGCCGAACTCTCTGAGGTGCAGCGCTGCTTCTCATCCTGAAACACTCACAGAGGTCAGAGGTCATAATGTTGCTCTGACCTTTAACCTCTAGTCAGTAACTGCTGATTTCACTGAAACAGCTGATCTCACCGGCTGTCCGTACTCCAGCCAGCGGCCCCCGTCCCCCCGGTAGTACCAGCGCCACTCTGTGGTCAGGATGTAGTGTGGCGGCTTCGTTACCGAGGAAACGGTGGATAGACGCCGGACGGGCCGCGACCACCGAGTCATTGACAAGAAGTTGACGGGCTGAGCGCCATCGCTGCAAGCAAGGAAGAAGAATTGTTTGGGTCACTGCCTCACCGCTAACCCCTGACCCCTGACCCCACCCTTTGACCCCTGACCTCTGGGTTTGAGCCGGGTCACAGAAAGCTCGCTCAATGTCCTCCATGTCCGGCAGCAGCTCCCATGTGACCCCGTCAAACTCCTCCCACTTATACGGCAGCAGGAAGTGGACAGACAGGCATCGATCTGTGGAGGGGGGCGATTTGATTTGAATTTGAATCAGACTTAAATAAAAATGTTTCATGTTCAAACGTTAACTTTGGATTATTGATTATTGACCCTGAACCAGCTCCGACCTGCTGATTCATGGACTCGAATAAAAAGTGTCTAAAAAATCTTTAAAAAGAATTTGGACACGCCCTAAATGTACGTACACCGCACACTTCACGCCATGTGCTATAGATCCTTAAAACAGGATGTGTGATCAGTAATCTATCAGAGTGATCAGTAATCTATCAGAGTGATCAGTAATCTATCAGTGTGGTCAGTAATCTATCAGTAATCTATCAGAGTGATCAGTAATCTATCAGTAATCTATCAGAGTGATCAGTAATCTATCAGAGTGATCAGTAATCTATCAGAGTGATCAGTAATCTATCAGAGTGATCAGTAATCTATCAGTAATCTATCAGAGTGATCAGTAATCTATCAGTAATCTATCAGAGTGATCAGTAATCTATCAGTGTGATCAGTAATCTATCAGTAATCTATCAGTAATCTATCAGAGTGATCAGTAATCTATCAGAGTGATCAGTAATCTATCAGTAATCTATCAGAGTGATCAGTAATCTATCAGTAATCTATCAGAGTGATCAGTAATCTATCAGTAATCTATCAGTAATCTATCAGTAATCTATCAGAGTGATCAGTAATCTATCAGTGTGATCAGTAATCTATCAGTGTGATCAGTAATCTATCAGTAATCTATCAGAGTGATCAGTAATCTATCAGAGTGATCAGTAATCTATCAGTAATCTATCAGAGTGATCAGTAATCTATCAGTAATCTATCAGAGTGATCAGTAATCTATCAGAGTGATCAGTAATCTATCAGTAATCTATCAGAGTGATCAGTAATCTATCAGTAATCTATCAGTAATCTATCAGTAATCTATCAGAGTGATCAGTAATCTATCAGAGTGATCAGTAATCTATCAGTAATCTATCAGTAATCTATCAGAGTGATCAGTAATCTATCAGTAATCTATCAGTAATCTATCAGAGTGATCAGTAATCTATCAGTAATCTATCAGAGTGATCAGTAATCTATCAGTAATCTATCAGAGTGATCAGTAATCTATCAGTAATCTATCAGTAATCTATCAGAGTGATCAGTAATCTATCAGTAATCTATCAGAGTGATCAGTAATCTATCAGAGTGATCAGTAATCTATCAGTAATCTATCAGAGTGATCAGTAATCTATCAGAGTGATCAGTAATCTATCAGTAATCTATCAGAGTGATCAGTAATCTATCAGTAATCTATCAGAGTGATCAGTAATCTATCAGAGTGATCAGTAATCTATCAGTAATCTATCAGTAATCTATCAGTAATCTATCAGAGTGATCAGTAATCTATCAGTGTGATCAGTAATCTATCAGTGTGATCAGTAATCTATCAGTAATCTATCAGTGTGATCAGTAATCTATCAGAGTGATCAGTAATCTATCAGAGTGATCAGTAATCTATCAGTAATCTATCAGAGTGATCAGTAATCTATCAGAGTGATCAGTAATCTATCAGTAATCTATCAGAGTGATCAGTAATCTATCAGTAATCTATCAGTAATCTATCAGTAATCTATCAGAGTGATCAGTAATCTATCAGAGTGATCAGTAATCTATCAGTAATCTATCAGTAATCTATCAGAGTGATCAGTAATCTATCAGTAATCTATCAGTAATCTATCAGAGTGATCAGTAATCTATCAGTAATCTATCAGAGTGATCAGTAATCTATCAGTAATCTATCAGAGTGATCAGTAATCTATCAGTAATCTATCAGTAATCTATCAGAGTGATCAGTAATCTATCAGTAATCTATCAGAGTGATCAGTAATCTATCAGAGTGATCAGTAATCTATCAGTAATCTATCAGAGTGATCAGTAATCTATCAGTAATCTATCAGAGTGATCAGTAATCTATCAGAGTGATCAGTAATCTATCAGAGTGATCAGTAATCTATCAGTAATCTATCAGAGTGATCAGTAATCTATCAGTAATCTATCAGAGTGATCAGTAATCTATCAGTAATCTATCAGTAATCTATCAGAGTGATCAGTAATCTATCAGAGTGATCAGTAATCTATCAGTAATCTATCAGTAATCTATCAGAGTGATCAGTAATCTATCAGAGTGATCAGTAATCTATCAGTAATCTATCAGTAATCTATCAGAGTGATCAGTAATCTATCAGTAATCTATCAGAGTGATCAGTAATCTATCAGTAATCTATCAGAGTGATCAGTAATCTATCAGTAATCTATCAGTAATCTATCAGTAATCTATCAGTGTGATCAGTAATCTATCAGTGTGATCAGTAATCTATCAGTAATCTATCAGTAATCTATCAGAGTGATCAGTAATCTATCAGTAATCTATCAGTAATCTATCAGTAATCTATCAGAGTGATCAGTAATCTATCAGTAATCTATCAGAGTGATCAGTAATCTATCAGAGTGATCAGTAATCTATCAGAGTGATCAGTAATCTATCAGTAATCTATCAGAGTGATCAGTAATCTATCAGAGTGATCAGTAATCTATCAGTAATCTATCAGTAATCTATCAGAGTGATCAGTAATCTATCAGTAATCTATCAGTAATCTATCAGAGTGATCAGTAATCTATCAGAGTGATCAGTAATCTATCAGTAATCTATCAGTAATCTATCAGTAATCTATCAGAGTGATCAGTAATCTATCAGTAATCTATCAGTAATCTATCAGTAATCTATCAGAGTGATCAGTAATCTATCAGTAATCTATCAGTAATCTATCAGTAATCTATCAGTGTGATCAGTAATCTATCAGAGTGATCAGTAATCTATCAGTAATCTATCAGAGTGATCAGTAATCTATCAGAGTGATCAGTAATCTATCAGTAATCTATCAGTAATCTATCAGTAATCTATCAGTGTGATCAGTAATCTATCAGTAATCTATCAGAGTGATCAGTAATCTATCAGTAATCTATCAGAGTGATCAGTAATCTATCAGTAATCTATCAGAGTGATCAGTAATCTATCAGTAATCTATCAGAGTGATCAGTAATCTATCAGTAATCTATCAGAGTGATCAGTAATCTATCAGTAATCTATCAGAGTGATCAGTAATCTATCAGTAATCTATCAGAGTGATCAGTAATCTATCAGAGTGATCAGTAATCTATCAGAGTGATCAGTAATCTATCAGTAATCTATCAGTAATCTATCAGAGTGATCAGTAATCTATCAGTAATCTATCAGTAATCTATCAGAGTGATCAGTAATCTATCAGAGTGATCAGTAATCTATCAGTAATCTATCAGTAATCTATCAGAGTGATCAGTAATCTATCAGTGTGATCAGTAATCTATCAGTAATCTATCAGTAATCTATCAGTAATCTATCAGAGTGATCAGTAATCTATCAGTAATCTATCAGTAATCTATCAGAGTGATCAGTAATCTATCAGTAATCTATCAGAGTGATCAGTAATCTATCAGTAATCTATCAGAGTGATCAGTAATCTATCAGAGTGATCAGTAATCTATCAGAGTGATCAGTAATCTATCAGTAATCTATCAGTGTGATCAGTAATCTATCAGAGTGATCAGTAATCTATCAGTAATCTATCAGAGTGATCAGTAATCTATCAGTAATCTATCAGAGTGATCAGTAATCTATCAGAGTGATCAGTAATCTATCAGAGTGATCAGTAATCTATCAGTAATCTATCAGTGTGATCAGTAATCTATCAGTGTGATCAGTAATCTATCAGAGTGATCAGTAATCTATCAGTAATCTATCAGTGTGATCAGTAATCTATCAGTAATCTATCAGTGTGATCAGTAATCTATCAGTGTGATCAGTAATCTATCAGAGTGATCAGTAATCTATCAGTAATCTATCAGTAATCTATCAGTAATCTATCAGTGTGATCAGTAATCTATCAGTGTGATCAGTAATCTATCAGAGTGATCAGTAATCTATCAGTAATCTATCAGTAATCTATCAGTAATCTATCAGTGTGATCAGTAATCTATCAGTGTGATCAGTAATCTATCAGTAATCTATCAGTAATCTATCAGAGTGATCAGTAATCTATCAGTAATCTATCAGAGTGATCAGTAATCTATCAGTAATCTATCAGAGTGATCAGTAATCTATCAGAGTGATCAGTAATCTATCAGTAATCTATCAGTGTGATCAGTAATCTATCAGAGTGATCAGTAATCTATCAGAGTGATCAGTAATCTATCAGAGTGATCAGTAATCTATCAGTAATCTATCAGAGTGATCAGTAATCTATCAGTAATCTATCAGTGTGATCAGTAATCTATCAGTAATCTATCAGTAATCTATCAGTGTGATCAGTAATCTATCAGTAATCTATCAGTAATCTATCAGTGTGATCAGTAATCTATCAGTAATCTATCAGAGTGATCAGTAATCTATCAGTAATCTATCAGAGTGATCAGTAATCTATCAGAGTGATCAGTAATCTATCAGTAATCTATCAGAGTGATCAGTAATCTATCAGAGTGATCAGTAATCTATCAGTAATCTATCAGTAATCTATCAGAGTGATCAGTAATCTATCAGTAATCTATCAGAGTGATCAGTAATCTATCAGAGTGATCAGTAATCTATCAGAGTGATCAGTAATCTATCAGTAATCTATCAGTAATCTATCAGAGTGATCAGTAATCTATCAGAGTGATCAGTAATCTATCAGTAATCTATCAGTAATCTATCAGAGTGATCAGTAATCTATCAGAGTGATCAGTAATCTATCAGAGTGATCAGTAATCTATCAGTAATCTATCAGAGTGATCAGTAATCTATCAGTAATCTATCAGAGTGATCAGTAATCTATCAGAGTGATCAGTAATCTATCAGAGTGATCAGTAATCTATCAGTAATCTATCAGTAATCTATCAGTGTGATAAGTAATCTATCAGTAATCTATCAGTAATCTATCAGAGTGATCAGTAATCTATCAGTAATCTATCAGTAATCTATCAGTAATCTATCAGAGTGATCAGTAATCTATCAGTGTGATCAGTAATCTATCAGTAATCTATCAGTAATCTATCAGAGTGATCAGTAATCTATCAGTAATCTATCAGAGTGATCAGTAATCTATCAGTAATCTATCAGTAATCTATCAGTGTGATCAGTAATCTATCAGTAATCTATCAGTAATCTATCAGAGTGATCAGTAATCTATCAGTAATCTATCAGAGTGATCAGTAATCTATCAGTAATCTATCAGAGTGATCAGTAATCTATCAGTAATCTATCAGAGTTAACTCTAACCCTGCAGTAAGGAAGTAATGAAGTGAACTCACTCTGGAATTTGCAGCTGTGACGGATGAAGTGCAGACAGATGTTCATTTCT
>JAJDFG010000642.1:67500-104971 GCA_021039105.1 Scomber colias
CTGCACCTCTGTCCACGAGGTCAGGTGACCGCATCTGTCCACGAGGTCAGGTGACCTCACCTCTGTCCACGAGGTCAGGTGACTTCATCTCTGTCCACGAGGTCAGGTGACTGCATCTCTGTCCACGAGGTCAGGTGACTGCACCTCTGTCCACGAGGTCAGGTGACTTCATCTCTGTCCACAAGGTCAGGTGACCGCATCTGTCCACGAGGTCAGGTGACCGCACCTCTGTCCACGAGGTCAGGTGACTTCATCTCTGTCCACGAGGTCAGGTGACCGCATCTGTCCACGAGGTCAGGTGACCGCACCTCTGTCCACGTGGTCAGGTGACCTCACCTCTGCCCGCGAGGTCAGGTGACCGCATCTCTGTCCACGTGGTCAGGTGACCGCATCTCTGTCCACGTGGTCAGGTGACCTCACCTCTGCCCGCGAGGTCAGGTGACCGCATCTCTGTCCACGTGGTCAGGTGACCTCACCTCTGTCCACGTGGTCAGGTGACCGCACCTCTGTCCGCGAGGTCAGGTGACCGCATCTCTGTCCGCGTGGTCAGGTGACCGCATCTCTGTCCACGTGGTCAGGTGACCGCATCTCTGTCCACGAGGTCAGGTGACCGCACCTCTGTCCGCGAGGTCAGGTGACCGCACCTCTGTCCGCGAGGTCAGGTGACTGCATCTCTGTAATATCTGATCATTTCACTTTTCCATCCGCTTGTAACCCATGGTCCAAAAAATCTAAATTAAATATGATAATTAATGATAATGTCTATCGGTGGAGGTCTTAACTTTATATAGGTAGCAAAGGAACTGCCTGATAAATGTGTTCATGTCAGAGATCCGTCCTTCAGTGTTAAACATGTTACACTGAATGACATTGTTTATAGGATCATTATTGTTGTTGCTAAAGGAATCACATTTAATCAGTATCTTTGGGCCATTTGATATTTGTCATTTGGTGTAACCTAATATTGTCATACAGTGTAACACCAATATTTTATATTTAAATACAGTAATTTGTCTTTTTTGACTCACAGAGACAAAAACAAATCTTAAAGGTTGTAAAATGTAAATGTTTGTTAAAGACCTTCAACACATTTAGAGTTGTACCAATGACGCATCAAATATGTGGCGTTAAAATGAAATAATGTTTCTGACAGTCTGAACATAGATATAAAACCATGATTGTGATAAATGGACATAAAACAACAATTAGTGTTACACTGAATGACGATATATTCTTATTTATCACAATAAAAATGAATTACTGGTTTCTTTCTTCAGTATAATTAATATAAGACCAAAGGTGACGCTCCAATGAACATAAAAAGCCTTTTAGGGAACTTTGAAAACCTTTTACGTCTTTGACCCAAAGACATTTCTATATTCTATATTCTACATATATCCTGATGATGGGCATGATGGGCATGTAGGAACTATATAAATATATATACAGCAGAATTTAACGTTAATATGACAGACTGATAATTATTCCCAGCAGAATCAGCTGGTTGAGTCTCAGCAGCCAATCAGCTGTTTCTAATCAGTCAGCTGACCAACCAGCTGTTTCTAATCAGTCAGCTGACCAATCAGCTGCTTCTAATCAGTCAGCTGACCAATCAGCTGTTTCTAATCAGTCAGCTGACCAATCAGCTGTTTCTAATCAGTCAGCTGACCAACCTGCTGCTTGTGGATCAAACTTTATTGCTGGTTTGAGGTGTTTCGTGGGACCCTAACCTGCCATGCTGCTGTGTTTGTGTCTGCTGTCAGGGTGTCTGCTTCACGCCGCTGGTGAGAAACATGCTTCCTCATGTTTGTGTTGTTATCAGAGAAATGTTTTAATGTCGTGTTTTATCTGATTGTAAAGGAATATAGAGTGTTGCCTCTGTCAGTGGTTTCTGACTCTGGGTTAGGGTCTCTGGGTTAGGGTCTCTGGGTTAGGGTTAGGGTCTCAGGGTTAGGGTCTCTGGGTTAGGGTCTCTGGGTTAGGGTCTCAGGGTTAGGGTCTCAGGGTTAGGGTCTCTGGGTTAGGGTCTCTGGGTGAGGGTCTCTGGGTTAGAATGGTTCAGTATCAGAAACACAAAGTGAAAGTTTGTCTTTACTAAATAACAAAGAGCTCATCACTGATCTCTCCTTCTCATCATGAGTTCAACACACCTGTCTCCAGTTACTCATTCATTTATTCCCACCTCCCCACCACAGATGCAATACATATTAAAGGCCAGCAGGGGGAGGGTTAGGGTCTCTGGGTTAGGGTCTCTGGGTTAGGGTCTCTGGGTTAGGGTCTCTGGGTTAGGGTCTCCCCACCACAGATGCAATACATATTAAAGGCCAGCAGGGGGAGGGTTAGGGTCTCTGGGTTAGGGTCTCCCCACCACAGATGCAATACATATTAAAGGCCAGCAGGGGGAGGGTTAGGGTCTCTGGGTTAGGGTCTCTGGGTTAGGGTCTCTGGGTTAGGGTCTCCCCACCACAGATGCAATACATATTAAAGGCCAGCAGGGGGAGGGTTAGGGTCTCTGGGTTAGGGTCTCCCCACCACAGATGCAATACATATTAAAGGTCAGCAGGGGGAGGGTTAGGGTCTCTGGGTTAGGGTCTCTGGGTTAGGGTCTCCCCACCACAGATGCAATACACATTAAAGGCCAGCAGGGGGAGGGTTAGGGTCTCTGGGTTAGGGTCTCCCCACCACAGATGCAATACATATTAAAGGCCAGCAGGGGGAGGGTTAGGGTCTCCCCACCACAGATGCAATACATATTAAAGGCCAGCAGGGGGAGGGTTAGGGTCCCGGGGTTAGGGTCCCGGGGTTAGGGTCCCTGGGTTAGGGTCTCTGGGTTAGGGTCTCCCCACCACAGATGCAATACATATTAAAGGCCAGCAGGGGGAGGGTTAGGGTCTCTGGGTTAGGGTCTCCCCACCACAGATGCAATACATATTAAGGGCCAGCAGGGGGAGGGTTAGGGTCTCTGGGTTACGGTCTCAGGGTTAGGGTCTCGGGGTTAGGGTCCCGGGGTTAGGGTCTCTGGGTTAGGGTCTCTGGGTTAGGATCTCTGGGTTAGGGTCTCGGGGTTAGGGTCCCGGGGTTAGGGTCTCAGGGTTAGGGTCTCTGGGTTAGGGTCTCCCCACCACAGATGCAATACATATTAAAGGCCAGCAGGGGGAGACCTTCACCCACACATATCCATACATCATATCTCAATCATCATGAACTCTGACACCATCAAAGGAATGAATCCAACAATAATCTTAATAATATAATAAAGTAATTTATACATTAGTCTAAAATGTGTGATGGAGACTTGATGAAGAGTCAGCTGACTGTCAGTCGGTGGAAACCTCTTAAATGATTATTTATTCTCTGATCAACTAATCAATGCAGTTCTTCACCTTCCAGCAGGATCAATTAAGCCTGGTAAATAAATAAAGAATCAATCTAATTATCAAAGTCATTTATTTATTTATTTATTTATTTATTTATTTATTTATTTATTTATTTATTTATTTATTGGTTCAGTTTGAGGTGAATGAATGAAATGTGATTCTCTCTTCAGATGGAAATTCGAATCAGACGCAGAACAATCAGACGTTCTCAAGACTCTTTGGATTCAGGGGTAAGTACATCAACTTCATATATTTAATATTAAAGCATATTTATATAGCCAGAAATTCAACAGAATAAGCGGAGTATAAAATATAAGAATAGCGTACACATACTCGCACCTTGTATTGATTTTGTTTCATCGCCTGAGATTCAGCCTTAATTTCTAAACTATGAACATCCTAAAACATCTCATTCTGTATATTTGATTTACTACTTACCGTTGCTGTCATGCTTGTTGTTCTGTCTGTTGTACAACTAAAATATTGGTAAAAACAATGCAAAGTTCAGGTTAAGAAATTAATCATTTGATTTAATAAATGTAAAGAACTGAGACCTGTTCCAGATTGCTTCGTAACAGAGCAGCTTTTAACCCTTTTTGTCTCACAAAGGTCTTTTTTGGCTTCATTTTTTATGTTTTGGGCTGTGTTCATGCATATGTAAAGTCGTCCTGCTCGTCCTGCTCGTCCTGTATTATAACGCACAGCAGACCAAAATGACCTGGTCATGTGGTCCTGGTCTCAGTGTGGACTCTGAATCAGCTGCAGTGGTCTGTTACATTTTCAGAGACCAGATTTTATAAATCCTTTAATGTTTCATATATTCTTCACATTCAGGTTTGAGTCTGTTCTAAAGACCCTGCCTGTGTTTCAGAGCTGGCGGGGGTCCGGGCCTTCAATCCGGAGCAGGAGGTGGAGACCCGGATCATCGGGGGTCAGGAGGCCTGGGCTCACTCGTGGCCCTGGCAGGTTTCTCTGCGCTTCGCCTCCATGCCGGCCTGCGGAGGAGCCATCATCAGTCCGCTGTGGGTCGTCTCCGCTGCTCACTGCTTCAAAAGGTCAGAGGTCACCTCACCTGCTCAGGTAGACCAGGACTCCCTCTGAGAGGGTCACACGGAAACTGCTGCTCAAACTTAAAACTAGTTTCATTTATTTTTTTAATGACTTATTTTCCCTTTGAGCAGTTTTCCTTCTCGTCAGCTGTTAGCGAGTATCTGCAGCAGAACCAGCCCAGAACCTGACTGTGGTTCAGGTCTGGTTGGAGTCAGGGAGACATCATGGTTTGGTTAGAGGCTGGTTGTGTTAGCGCTCCTCTGAGGCTGGCTTCTGATTGGTGCAGAGCTGATGACATCATCTGTCTGCAGGTACAACAAAGCTTCGTCCTGGACGGTTTTGGCTGGAAAACATGACCTGGATAATCCAGATGAAGCTGGACAGCAGGTCAGAAACACTAAAGCTTCTTTCATTAGTTTGTTCACAATGGATTAAAAAACCCTTTACTTTATATTTCATTACAGATTCGGTTTAAAACTCTCAAAGCAGGAAAATGTAAAACTGATAAAATCATCATGAAGTTTTCATCTATTGTTTAAAACAGATTTAATCATTTAAACCCTAACCCTAACCCTTAAAGATGAACCTTTTCTGTCTGACAGGAATAAAACTTTATTTATTGATCAAAGCAGAACATTGTGAATATTCATATCAGCTGGTCCACGAAGTATTAAACAGCTGTGGTTGGATCATGCAGACGGCTTCAAATTCACATTTTTCTCTTTTTCTTTGATCTTTTACTGTCAAGCATTTTGTGACGGTGTTTTCTGTACTAGTTGCTGATTGGCTGAACACAGCTGATCCACACCTGCCTCCCAGAAATCATAATGTTTTACATTTTCAGCAGCTGGTTAATTTTTAACCCTTACATACTGTTCAGGGTCAAATTTGACCCACTTTTATATTTGAGAGCAGTAAAAACACCACACACATTTCACTCAGACATGGGTTAGGGTTAGGGGACCCAGAATATACAAAAATGGAAATAAGATGCATCATTTGATCATTTCTGTGCAGCTGATACACATTTATGTATAAACAGGTTTGACCTGTGTTTATTTCAAACACAAATACTCATAGTCAATAAAATGTTCTCCTGGATCATAAAATAGTGATTTAATTTAATGAAAATACTTTGAATGAAAGAAGCTGTGCAAAGGTAATTTTTAGGAGTAAGAAAAGTTACTAAGGTTTGGAGTAAAACTGACGGTTTGTCATCAGCTGGTCGGCGTCTCGCTCATCGTCAGCCATCATGGCTACAACACTCGCAGCAAAGAGAGCGACGTGGCGCTGCTGAAGCTGCAACAGGCGCTCGTCTTCAACCAGTTCGTCAGACCCATCGACGTCTGGATGAGTCCGCTGCCGCTCTTCACGAAATGCACCGTCACTGGATGGGGCTCCACCCGAGAGAGTGAGGACGCGTCTTCTCCTTTCTACCAGCCGCAGAGCTTCTGGAGGCTGACGTTGTCTCTGTGTCCTCAGACGGGCCTCGAGTTCACAGACTGCAGGAAGTGAACGTCACTCTGCTGCCTCCTGATGTCTGTAACCGGTACTATGTCGGCAGGATGAGGCCCTCCATGTTTTGTGCTGGGAAGGATGTAGGAGGAGTCGACGCCTGCCAGGTGAGACCTGGATCTGGTTTCTGATGTATTTTAAGAGAGTCAGAGAACATGCTGTCTGAACCTCATCCTGTTTTCCTCCCTGTTGTCTCTTTGTCATCTTGTCTTTTCTGCCAAGCTGGCTGATCTTTGTCACAGAGTCTGCTTTCTTCTTTGTTTTTCTGTCTTCATCAACAGTGTCTATCACTCCGTCATATGTCTCTCTTTGTTTCATGGGTTAGGGTTAGGTCCTGGTATCATGTCTCATAGTATTAAAATGCATCCATGTTTCTGACTGGATCAGAATATGCTAACTAGCTGTATGATTGTATCTGTCTCAGGGGGACTCTGGAGGTCCTCTGTCCTGCTTCACTGGCAGCAGGTATGAGCTGGCAGGTCTGGTGAGTTGGGGGGTCGGTTGTGGGCGAGCCAGAAGACCAGGGGTCTACACCAAAATCCAGCAGCACACCAAGTGGATCTCTGACACTATGAGTATGTTATACACACTTTGTGATGAATCTAAACAGTTGTTGCATGTTTTGGACATGTTGCTTTGGTTTTTGCAGATGATCAGAACATCACAAACACAGATGACATCACCACTGAAGGTGGGTCAGCTTCATCAGGAAAGTACAAACCTTCAACACTTCATTGAAAGGAGCTGCATATGATATCTGCAGAAAGAAACAGGTGTTCCTGTTATTTTGTCCACCCTGTATGACTGTATGTGTTCACCTGGGTCACAGAGGACAGGTGTGGTAAGCAGCAGAGTTCCAGCTGTGAGCGACACCCAGACCTTGCTGGTCTCTCGGTGTCCCAGGATGGCGAGGTGTCTGTGGGGAATGTGACGGAGTCCTGCCCCTTCTTCTGGTCCTGGCAGGTCAGCGTGCAGCACAACGGGCGCCATTACTGCAGCGGGACCCTGATCCACCGCCGCTGGGTGCTCACTGCACACCACTGCAACGTCAGGTACTACTACTACTACTACTGGAAGTACTGCTATTACTAGTACTACTACTGCTATTGATAGTACTCAATGGTAAATGGACTGTACTTCTATAGCACTTTTTTATTCGTTATGTCCTGGCTACTACTACTGCTGCTAGTACTACTATTACTGCTAGTACTACCACCACCACTGGGTGGTACTACTGTATTCAGAACTACTACTACAGTTACTGCAGTATTCTCGTCTCTGCAGGAAGGAGGACATGGTGGTTTTGGGAGTTCATGACCTTCGGTTTTCGTCGCCTCAAATGATCCCAGTGGACAAAGTCTTCAACCCGCCACAGGATGACAGTTTCCCCCCGTCATCTGACCTGTCGCTGCTCCGCCTCAGCGTTCCCGCCAGATTCAGTACAAGCACACCTGAACATGTCTGAACCTGACCGGTACTTGTATGTTTGTCTTCTTGAAACTGTCCTCTGTTTGTGTCTCCAGACTCAAACGTGTCTCCAGTTTGCGTCCCTGATGAGGACGAGGAGCTGGACGCTAGCTGGTCATGTGTCACCACCGGTTGGGGATCCATGAGCGCAGCAGGTTACCTCAAATGAACACACATGTTCCAGCAGTGGACAGAAACTCAATCCTCACTGTTTGAGTGTTCAAATGGTCTCATGTCATTTCTGGTGTAGCTGATGTTGATCCGGACCGGATGCACCAGGCCCAGCTGACCCTGGTCAACCAGACCACCTGCAAAGATAAATGGGGCAGCAGTCTCATCAGTGACTCCCACATCTGTTCACATCCTGCAGGCTCCGCCTCCTGCATGGTGAGTGCTACAACTTCCAATCATTTAATTTAAATCATCGTGTTAAGAAGCTCAGAATGTTTTATAGACCATTGTTGGGGAACCCTCACACCGCTTCATAAGTACAGAGAACTGCTGCCATCAGGCAAGAGGTACAGAAGCTTGAGAAGCAGAACCACCAGAATGACCAACAGCTTTCAGGTTCCTAAACTTACACTTATTTATTATACAGCCATGGCTAATGTGTCTTAGGGATGTGTGCGTTAGGGTTAGTGGGGGGGGGGGGGGGGCGTTGGCGTTGGCGTTGGCGTTGATTGTGATAATGTGTGATTGCTATATGGGATAATATGTGATGAAGTATTTGCATTTTTTGCACAGGACCCCAAGAGAGAAACGCTGTCTCACTCTGTGCGCACTATTGCTGTAATGTACTACTTAGTGACTATTAAGTTGGATTTGATTTGATTTGACCAGGTCCAAGTTGACTCGTTTTGTCCAAACAGATGAATGCAAAATATTCAGTTCAGTAGAAAAAAAATGAAACAACTGATTATGAAAATTATTAAATTGAGAGAGAGAGAGATGGATAGATAGATAGATAGATAGATAGATAGATAGATAGATAGATAGATAGGTAGATAGATAACATTTATTCCAGACTTAAGTCCATATACAATACATACAAAAACACAGACAATACAATAAAAAAAAAAGTCAACACATGAAACTGTTAATAAACTTTCTAAGAACAACATTACTGCTTACACACACGTCTTGCACTTGTCCATCTTGGATGTCTAAGTAAAATCCTGAATGCATCATTATATGCCACCACAGGTGTTCAGTATACAATGAAGTACAATATGACCTAAACAAAGATATCTTGACATCATCAGTACACTTATTGAACTTTCGTGCAAGCATGTTGGCTTGTGCATAGAGTTTGCAGCACGGACGCTGGATGTCATCATCACATAAATCATCTCTGATTATGTGGCCAAGATATCTGAATTTGTTCTCTCTCCAAGCACTTGGTCCGCTAGAACAAAAGGAAAGTATGACTTATCATCCTCCTTGGTTTTCACAATTAATTGTGAAAACCAAGGAGGATATCTCTTTTTAGAGTTAAACATGATATCATACTGCACACTGTAGCAGGAACAGATTCTAAGCAATTGCTGCATACCAACACTAGAGGGAGACATAATGACCAGATCGTCAGCATACACCAGGTGATTAAGCCTCTCTCCCACCATACATCCAGTTCTACACTGGTTTAGCTGACAGGTCATCCATATATAGCAGCTGGTAGATAACGACCACCTGCCATCTTTATCAGGAACAAACCAGGAGAGGTTAAAGTGTCCCTTCCTGTCTCTCTGCAGGGTGACTCTGGAGCTCCTCTGTTGTGTCGGAAGCGTGGCGCCTACTTCCTGTTTGGCGTGGTCACATGGGGCAGCCGGCGCTGTGACACAGAAAAACCGGCCATCTTCTCCCTAATCTCAGATTATCACTCATGGATCACTGAAGTGACTGAAGACATCTGAAATAAACTTTTTCCTGTAAGTTGTTTGTCCTCATGTTTACTGAGCAGAGAGCAGCCAATCACATCCAAGAACATGTAAAGAGGACTTCAGTCTCAGGCTGTCCAATCAGGAATCATTCAGCTTTTTCACTTTTAAAGGTTAAACATTTTCAGGTGTCAAAACAAATTTACATCTTCAAGTTTTTAATTTATTGTCGAATATTTTCATGCATGTCACTCATTTTTAAAGATGCTGAAAGATCCATTAATAAAACATCAAAAACACAAATATTCAGTGTAATGTTTCTGATATTAAATCTTTAAAACATTAGGTTTCAGAAAGAACCTACAGATTATATTATATATACAGCTATGCCCAATAATATTGGCACCCCTACACTTCCCTCCCAGAAAGTTATTGCAAGTACAGGGTTAGGGTTAGGGTTAGGTGGACTGGACAAAATTATTGGCACCCTGAGCTTAATGTTTGGTAACCCACCCTTTGAAAAAAATAACTGAAATCAATAACTTCCTGTAACCATCAACGAGCGTCTTACACTTATTTCTCTCATTAGGGACTACGGATGCAAATTAGCAATTTGCTATAATCTGGCATATTTACAAAGATGTTTAACATTTATGTTCATTAATATGCACTGTCCCTATCCAAAAATAAACTATTACTACCATTACTGTTACTCACCTCTCTCCAGGTCTTTCAGATCTGAAGGATTCTCTCAGCTGCTGTTTTGACATTTCTGCACAGATGTTCTCGGGGTTCACATCTGGGGTCCGTTCCATAAAGCAAGCTCAGAAAAGTGGCGCCTATTGTTGAACACCTGACTTGAATGAGATCAGGCTAAAGCAGTTCCATAAAGGGAAATCCACGTTGACGCAATCAAACTAATTCAAGACAGGCTCAGGTATTCAGACTGTGCACGCCATTCACATGCAGCCCATGATGTCGAATATAGAAACAGATTCACAATGAGACGCAGCAGCAGTCTGCAGCAGCAACACTTCTGCTGGAGACATATGAAGAATTTAAACATATGATAACAAAAACAAAAAATAAAACCCAATAGAAATGCTGGGACAGGCCTTCACAAACAGAGAAACAGTGCATGGGTCGAGGTTGTTATATAGACTCGACCTTAATCGGTTAACAGACAAAGGGAAACGCCTCGACATGAATCCACTAAACAGGTCTTAGTTGACTTTTTACACATTATTTTAAATGTAATGATCAATAACCAATTAAATACCTTTTTAAAGCCGCACTTCCCACAAAGAAAATCTTATCTTCCAAATATTTTTGCATACATACACACGTTAAGTTGACTATGTACTCAACTATATATATGTATGAATGTGTAAATATATGATTATTAAGTCAACTATATATACACTACCGGTCAAACGTTTTAGAACACCCCAATTTTTCCATTTGTTTTATTAACCTTCATGTTGGTCTTTTTTCCCAAGGTAGTTGTGTCGTAGCCTGGACTTATGTTTTGGGTCATTATCTGTCTGTAGGAGGAAGCCTTTTGTTTTTCTGGATCCAGGGTCGGCTACCATAGCGTTCTGCAGCGATGCCATGCAGAACCCTCTGGTATGCAATGTAAAGGACGCATGGAAGCACGTGAGCAGTGACGTAGCATCGTTTCAAAAGCGATTTACGTTTTTGTACGTACGTTGAGCATAAACCTTAACGCTGTCCGTAAGCAGCGTAACATTACCCCATATTCTTCAATACCCACACATGACTTTATATTTATAGTTATAAATGTTAATTCCATCCAAACATAACAAACATCTGGAGGTTTGTCCTGGTCCTCTTCATCAAGCTGTGAGGTTAGGGTTAGAGAGAGAGTTAGTTAGAAAATCTTTTAAAATAAGACACAAACTGAAACAATATAAACTACAGACAGGATGTGACAAATAGTAAAAATATGATATTGATGATGCTGCCATGTACCTGACTGCATCGAGAGTGGAGGAAGACATGAACGGCCAGGAAGGGTGAGTGCTAGGGTAAAGTTTTCCCCGTGGCATTGCGGTGGGGAAGATTTTTTTTTAGATCCAAACCCTAACCCCTAACCCTAAACCCAACCCTAAAATGACTTAACCCTAAACCTAACCAGCTTTCACCACAAACACACATTTGCAGGACTGACTAAATCACAGTTACTTATGTTCCATAGGATCTGCACACTGCATTCAGACCTCCTCCAGGCCTCTAGGGTGCTCTTCTCTGCACTATCTAGCAGAGGGGACTCTAGGACCGTCCTTAGAGACTGCTCCAAAACGTTCCTCCAAATTAAACCCATTCAGGTGTCCACCATCATTCCTTTGGTCACCACATATTCTGCCCCCACAGTGAAGCTGGTTAGAGATATCAGAAATAACTTTGAAACTCTCATAAAAGGAAAAGGACTTCTCAGTGATTGTAGGATCATTGCTGCATTCAGAAGGAACAAAAACTTAAAGGATCACCTGGTGAGAGCCACAATTAAACCAATCCAAATTCCAAAAAGAAGAACATGAGTGATTTCTTTAAACAGCTGAGGTGGGCATCAAACAGACACAATAAAAACATCTTCAAAGTTTACAATCAGAGAAATATCAAATCCAAACATTGTGTGTCATCAATTGTAAACAATGTGGCCTTCAATATGTTGGTGAGACAGGAAACACAATCCATACCAGATTCACACAACACAGATATAACATGTTGAGAAAGAAAGACTCCCACACTCAGCTGGTTAAACACTTTATTCAGCACGATGGGTCTGCAGAGCCTCTGCCCTCGAATCTAACCCTAACCCTGGCCCAGAGGCAGAGAGCAGAACGAACATGGATTCATAAACTGAACACTAGATTCCCACAAGGCTTAAACTAAAAGTAAAAGAGGGATAAAGGATGAGCTGTTGCAAGTCTGGATGGAGCATGCACAAAAAAGACATGCCCCCCAACCGCAACGCGGTTGGGGAACATATTCCCCGACCGCAACGCGGTCGGCCAAAATTTTTGCCTAACCCTAATTGATAACCCTAACCCTAACTGATAACCCTAACCCTAACCCTAATTGATAACCCTAACCCTAATTGATAACCCTAACCCTAACCCTAATTGATAACCCTAACCCTAATTGATAACCCTAACCCTAATTGATAACCCTATTCGTTAGGGTTAGGGTTAGGGTTAGGTTGGGGAAAGCGATCCCTCCTCCAGCCGGAGAAGGGTTAGGGTTAGGGATGAAAGGTTAGGGTTAGGGATGAAAGGTTAGGGTTAGGTTTGGTTAGGGTTAGGGTTAGGGTTAGGGTTAGGGTTAGGGTTAGGTTTAGGTAGTCTGGCGCTAATGAGCCCAATTCAGGTTTGGGTGCACTGGCCTGGGGACGTGCAGTCCGTTGCTCTCCCCCCGCCTCCCTGCAAATAAAAGGTGAGTATGACAATTCATTTAAATAGTTGATGTTTGTATCAATCACCATGGAGATTCCTATGACAACTGGAAATAAAAAAACACATAAAGTCTGTGTAACCGTAGATTTGAGATGACTGTAATTTAAAATGGTGATGACAATGACCAGAAACAAGTGCAGCTCAGGACAAACAAGATGAATTACAGTGAATTTTGTTTTGTGCAGTTCTAAACAGTATGTGATTGAGTTTGAATTGACAAGGTTAAGAAGAAGACACAGGGATTTGTTTTATATTCTTTTATTTTTGTTATCAAATTAAATGAATGATTGTGAAAGTTGGTTTGTGAGCAATGGAAGTCTGTGACTGGTTTCTTGCTCCAGGCTCCCTCCACTCTCCCCCCCAGGACAGGGATCCGGATGCGGCCTGTGTAACAAGTTTGGTAAGTTATGTTTGTGGGTTGAATTGTTAGTGGTCGTGAGGTCCAAGATCCACCTTCCCCAGTACTGTTTCTTATGATATGTGTTGGCCTTTATGTGGAATCAGTGTCTTAGGTGGGTAAGTATTATGTGTTTGTATTTTTATCTTAACTGTATAAGGATGTAGTGGGCCGGTCACTATGGCGATTCCTGCTCCCCCCAGCGCAGCTCCTCGTTTTTGAGTGTTGTGAGCCAGTGGGAGAGGATCTCGCCAGCAGTTTCCGGGGTCCAGTGAATATTATCATTTATTGTGTGAAAGAGTTCCTGTGGAAGTGGATCAAAAAAAGGGAAGTTCTGTTCTATATGTTTGTTGATGGTAGTGAGGTTGTTCTTCTGTTCTGTGGAAAGAAGTGGTGAAAAATTGATTATGGGGATCCTGATGTCTGTGTGGGGGAAGGCGGAACTGGCCTTTTTAAACATGGATCGGAGCTGCTTAATTGAGGTTTTAGCCGCATCCTGATCCCTGTTATTAATCCCCACTGAGAGAATTAACACTTCGGTATCTACGTGTTTTTCTGTCTGATCCATGAGCTTATTGAAATGGTAGAAGCAGGCTCCCGGGTAGCTATCAGCCTGGACTTCAGTGTTATGGAGAGGTGGGATTTGACTGATATTAGAGTCCCCCAGGATGAGTATGGGTTTCTCTCCTTTAACTTTCCAGTCCTGGAGCTTACTGACCGGACCGGCCCGGCGACAGACGGGGTTGGGGGTCTCCTCCTCGGGATCCTCCTCCTCGGGCCTCTCACTCGGTCGCAGCACAGTTTGATTTTGTGAAGGGGGGTCAGAAGTAGGTACAGGTTTTGTCATATCGACTTTTTGACCATGATAATTCATCATATGGTCCCCCCTATGATCTTTTTTGTGCGACCGAGGATTGGCAGCCGAGTCGGAGTGCATCCCATTGTTATGAGGAGGAGATATGGATGTGGGCACCAGAGTGGGATTGGTGCCCCCCACCAACATACCGCTGCACCGGCCAGAGCAGGCCGGCCCGGTGTTGTTGCTCCAGGACTGGGTGCCCTGATTAGCCTTATGGGTAATATTGTTTGTTGTTTTTACAGGCTGATAGCTGTTCCCAGGAGCCATGGTGTCCGCTGCCCTCTGGAGGTCTTGCCTGGAGAGAGAGGGGGGCGAAGGGAGGTTAGAGGTAGGAGGAGGGAAGGAAGAAACAGAAAGATCCGAGGGAGGATCCGGGAGAGGGTCCGGGGGGGATGGGGGAGGTGGGGAGTGGGGGCCTGTGGGGAAAAGAAGTGAGTGGGTTGTGTTAATTGTGTGAGGGTCCAGTCTGGCTCCATAGCGTCTTTGCGCCCAGTTGGTTGCCACTTTTAGGGCCAGCTGGTTGCCCTGTGTCCTGGTGAGAGAGTTGATGGTGTTGGTGTAATGTTCCTGTAAAATGTCCAAGTTGTTATTTAGCCATGTGATTGTGTTCTGTGTGATCTGGTCCTGTGTGCTGTCGGTGGGTGAGGATGGTTTAATAAATTGTGTGAGTTTTTGTGTCTGTCTTTTCATGCCAGTGGGAATTTGTCCTGTGTCTTTAGCTGCCATTATGATTCCTGAATGGTGAACTGCTTGAATGAGCTTGTAGTGAGCTTTAGCTAATTTCCTAATATCTGGATCCAAGGCCTGTCGTGGTGTTAAAGGTGAGTGGTTGTACCTATGTGTGTATGTAGTGTATGAGTGTCTGTTCCTGTTGTGCTGTGTATTAAATGAGGAATGGGGGGTTGTGTAGGAGTTAGCTGTGGGCCTGCCTTGCTCCCCACATCCCTGCCCAAACCGGTGTCTGTAACCCTTCACCAAATTGTCACCCATGTGTGAAGCACCAACCTGTCGCCAGTTATTGCTGGTACTGCTCCTATGCGGTTCCTTCCTTTGGCCATGTCCATTTTGTCCCGGATTAGGGTTCCTGGAAAACATGCTTGTAGTAGTTGAGATTAGGTCCGTGGAGAGAGCAGAGAGTGAGGCTTGAAAGGCCAGGCGGCGGTGTGTAAGTTCAAAGGTGGTGCTCCTCGGGTGGATTAAAACTTAACTTTTAATAGATTAATCTTAAAAGACCAACGATGGGTTTTAAGATAGGGTAAAAAGGCCGAATTGCTATTAAAAGGGTTAAAACCAGACAGTCCGATGAGAGCAGGGTCCCTAACGTTTCGCACCCTGTAGTGCTTCGTCAGAGGGAAGCTGTGGAGAAACAAGGCTCAGAGGGAGAGGGGGCCCTTTATAGGGGAGAAAGAACTTTCCCTCCAAAATTAGGCCCACTCTCTCCTCCGATTGGCCCACAGCTCAGACCCACCCCTAGTTCAAATGAACCTATGTGTGAGGGGAAAATGAGAGGGAAAGGAGGTGATAGGTGGAGTGGGGATGGAAGGGGAAGGAAGAAAGGGAAAGGAAGAGAGGGGGGGGAAATGGGATTTCCAACCTAGAGGGAAGTGGTTGGAGGGAAAACAGGAACTCCAAATCCAGGAGTCCACCAGAGGAGCAGCATAGGGTTTATGTTTGTTTAATCCTCCCAGTGGGCCACAGCAATACACTGTTGGAAATTGTTGTTAGTAAAGATGGTGGAGGAGAGTAGAGAGAATCCGGATGTCCCGAGCCGCACCCGTCGGTTTACTGTATTATTGTTTATATGTACAGTTAATGTGTGAGGAAAGGAGAAAAAAAAAAAAAAAAAAAAAAAAAAAAAAAAAAAAAAAAAAAAAAAAAAAAAATTGGTTAGGTTTAGGCATGAAAAAAGAAAGGTTAGGTTTAGGTGTGAAGGAAACCGGTTAGGTTTAGGCTTGAAAAAGGATGGTTAGGTTTAGGTTTATGGTAGGAAGATGGTTAGGTTCAGGGTTAGAATACCAGGTAGGTTGACAGAAAAAATAAAGCAAAAGATAAAGGTGCAGAGTAGGCGGAGGGGCGCAAGAGACCACACATCCCCGGCTCGGGCTAGGTTAGGTTTAGGTAGTCTGGCGCTAATGAGCCCAATTCAGGTTTGGGTGCACTGGCCTGGGGACGTGCAGTCCGTTGCTCTCCCCCCGCCTCCCTGCAAATAAAAGGTGAGTATGACAATTCATTTAAATAGTTGATGTTTGTATCAATCACCATGGAGATTCCTATGACAACTGGAAATAAAAAAACACATAAAGTCTGTGTAACCGTAGATTTGAGATGACTGTAATTTAAAATGGTGATGACAATGACCAGAAACAAGTGCAGCTCAGGACAAACAAGATGAATTACAGTGAATTTTGTTTTGTGCAGTTCTAAACAGTATGTGATTGAGTTTGAATTGACAAGGTTAAGAAGAAGACACAGGGATTTGTTTTATATTCTTTTATTTTTGTTATCAAATTAAATGAATGATTGTGAAAGTTGGTTTGTGAGCAATGGAAGTCTGTGACTGGTTTCTTGCTCCAGGCTCCCTCCACTCTCCCCCCCAGGACAGGGATCCGGATGCGGCCTGTGTAACAAGTTTGGTAAGTTATGTTTGTGGGTTGAATTGTTAGTGGTCGTGAGGTCCAAGATCCACCTTCCCCAGTACTGTTTCTTATGATATGTGTTGGCCTTTATGTGGAATCAGTGTCTTAGGTGGGTAAGTATTATGTGTTTGTATTTTTATCTTAACTGTATAAGGATGTAGTGGGCCGGTCACTATGGCGATTCCTGCTCCCCCCAGCGCAGCTCCTCGTTTTTGAGTGTTGTGAGCCAGTGGGAGAGGATCTCGCCAGCAGTTTCCGGGGTCCAGTGAATATTATCATTTATTGTGTGAAAGAGTTCCTGTGGAAGTGGATCAAAAAAAGGGAAGTTCTGTTCTATATGTTTGTTGATGGTAGTGAGGTTGTTCTTCTGTTCTGTGGAAAGAAGTGGTGAAAAATTGATTATGGGGATCCTGATGTCTGTGTGGGGGAAGGCGGAACTGGCCTTTTTAAACATGGATCGGAGCTGCTTAATTGAGGTTTTAGCCGCATCCTGATCCCTGTTATTAATCCCCACTGAGAGAATTAACACTTCGGTATCTACGTGTTTTTCTGTCTGATCCATGAGCTTATTGAAATGGTAGAAGCAGGCTCCCGGGTAGCTATCAGCCTGGACTTCAGTGTTATGGAGAGGTGGGATTTGACTGATATTAGAGTCCCCCAGGATGAGTATGGGTTTCTCTCCTTTAACTTTCCAGTCCTGGAGCTTACTGACCGGACCGGCCCGGCGACAGACGGGGTTGGGGGTCTCCTCCTCGGGATCCTCCTCCTCGGGCCTCTCACTCGGTCGCAGCACAGTTTGATTTTGTGAAGGGGGGTCAGAAGTAGGTACAGGTTTTGTCATATCGACTTTTTGACCATGATAATTCATCATATGGTCCCCCCTATGATCTTTTTTGTGCGACCGAGGATTGGCAGCCGAGTCGGAGTGCATCCCATTGTTATGAGGAGGAGATATGGATGTGGGCACCAGAGTGGGATTGGTGCCCCCCACCAACATACCGCTGCACCGGCCAGAGCAGGCCGGCCCGGTGTTGTTGCTCCAGGACTGGGTGCCCTGATTAGCCTTATGGGTAATATTGTTTGTTGTTTTTACAGGCTGATAGCTGTTCCCAGGAGCCATGGTGTCCGCTGCCCTCTGGAGGTCTTGCCTGGAGAGAGAGGGGGGCGAAGGGAGGTTAGAGGTAGGAGGAGGGAAGGAAGAAACAGAAAGATCCGAGGGAGGATCCGGGAGAGGGTCCGGGGGGGATGGGGGAGGTGGGGAGTGGGGGCCTGTGGGGAAAAGAAGTGAGTGGGTTGTGTTAATTGTGTGAGGGTCCAGTCTGGCTCCATAGCGTCTTTGCGCCCAGTTGGTTGCCACTTTTAGGGCCAGCTGGTTGCCCTGTGTCCTGGTGAGAGAGTTGATGGTGTTGGTGTAATGTTCCTGTAAAATGTCCAAGTTGTTATTTAGCCATGTGATTGTGTTCTGTGTGATCTGGTCCTGTGTGCTGTCGGTGGGTGAGGATGGTTTAATAAATTGTGTGAGTTTTTGTGTCTGTCTTTTCATGCCAGTGGGAATTTGTCCTGTGTCTTTAGCTGCCATTATGATTCCTGAATGGTGAACTGCTTGAATGAGCTTGTAGTGAGCTTTAGCTAATTTCCTAATATCTGGATCCAAGGCCTGTCGTGGTGTTAAAGGTGAGTGGTTGTACCTATGTGTGTATGTAGTGTATGAGTGTCTGTTCCTGTTGTGCTGTGTATTAAATGAGGAATGGGGGGTTGTGTAGGAGTTAGCTGTGGGCCTGCCTTGCTCCCCACATCCCTGCCCAAACCGGTGTCTGTAACCCTTCACCAAATTGTCACCCATGACCAAATTGTCACCCATGTGTGAAGCACCAACCTGTCGCCAGTTATTGCTGGTACTGCTCCTATGCGGTTCCTTCCTTTGGCCATGTCCATTTTGTCCCGGATTAGGGTTCCTGGAAAACATGCTTGTAGTAGTTGAGATTAGGTCCGTGGAGAGAGCAGAGAGTGAGGCTTGAAAGGCCAGGCGGCGGTGTGTAAGTTCAAAGGTGGTGCTCCTCGGGTGGATTAAAACTTAACTTTTAATAGATTAATCTTAAAAGACCAACGATGGGTTTTAAGATAGGGTAAAAAGGCCGAATTGCTATTAAAAGGGTTAAAACCAGACAGTCCGATGAGAGCAGGGTCCCTAACGTTTCGCACCCTGTAGTGCTTCGTCAGAGGGAAGCTGTGGAGAAACAAGGCTCAGAGGGAGAGGGGGCCCTTTATAGGGGAGAAAGAACTTTCCCTCCAAAATTAGGCCCACTCTCTCCTCCGATTGGCCCACAGCTCAGACCCACCCCTAGTTCAAATGAACCTATGTGTGAGGGGAAAATGAGAGGGAAAGGAGGTGATAGGTGGAGTGGGGATGGAAGGGGAAGGAAGAAAGGGAAAGGAAGAGAGGGGGGGGAAATGGGATTTCCAACCTAGAGGGAAGTGGTTGGAGGGAAAACAGGAACTCCAAATCCAGGAGTCCACCAGAGGAGCAGCATAGGGTTTATGTTTGTTTAATCCTCCCAGTGGGCCACAGCAATACACTGTTGGAAATTGTTGTTAGTAAAGATGGTGGAGGAGAGTAGAGAGAATCCGGATGTCCCGAGCCGCACCCGTCGGTTTACTGTATTATTGTTTATATGTACAGTTAATGTGTGAGGAAAGGAGAAAAAAAAAAAAAAAAAAAAAAAAAAAAAAAAAAAAAAAAAAAAAAAAAAAAAAAAAAAAAAAAAAAAAAAAATTGGTTAGGTTTAGGCATGAAAAAAGAAAGGTTAGGTTTAGGTGTGAAGGAAACCGGTTAGGTTTAGGCTTGAAAAAGGATGGTTAGGTTTAGGTTTATGGTAGGAAGATGGTTAGGTTCAGGGTTAGAATACCAGGTAGGTTGACAGAAAAAATAAAGCAAAAGATAAAGGTGCAGAGTAGGCGGAGGGGCGCAAGAGACCACACATCCCCGGCTCGGGCTAGGTTAGGTTTAGGTAGTCTGGCGCTAATGAGCCCAATTCAGGTTTGGGTGCACTGGCCTGGGGACGTGCAGTCCGTTGCTCTCCCCCCGCCTCCCTGCAAATAAAAGGTGAGTATGACAATTCATTTAAATAGTTGATGTTTGTATCAATCACCATGGAGATTCCTATGACAACTGGAAATAAAAAAACACATAAAGTCTGTGTAACCGTAGATTTGAGATGACTGTAATTTAAAATGGTGATGACAATGACCAGAAACAAGTGCAGCTCAGGACAAACAAGATGAATTACAGTGAATTTTGTTTTGTGCAGTTCTAAACAGTATGTGATTGAGTTTGAATTGACAAGGTTAAGAAGAAGACACAGGGATTTGTTTTATATTCTTTTATTTTTGTTATCAAATTAAATGAATGATTGTGAAAGTTGGTTTGTGAGCAATGGAAGTCTGTGACTGGTTTCTTGCTCCAGGCTCCCTCCACTCTCCCCCCCAGGACAGGGATCCGGATGCGGCCTGTGTAACAAGTTTGGTAAGTTATGTTTGTGGGTTGAATTGTTAGTGGTCGTGAGGTCCAAGATCCACCTTCCCCAGTACTGTTTCTTATGATATGTGTTGGCCTTTATGTGGAATCAGTGTCTTAGGTGGGTAAGTATTATGTGTTTGTATTTTTATCTTAACTGTATAAGGATGTAGTGGGCCGGTCACTATGGCGATTCCTGCTCCCCCCAGCGCAGCTCCTCGTTTTTGAGTGTTGTGAGCCAGTGGGAGAGGATCTCGCCAGCAGTTTCCGGGGTCCAGTGAATATTATCATTTATTGTGTGAAAGAGTTCCTGTGGAAGTGGATCAAAAAAAGGGAAGTTCTGTTCTATATGTTTGTTGATGGTAGTGAGGTTGTTCTTCTGTTCTGTGGAAAGAAGTGGTGAAAAATTGATTATGGGGATCCTGATGTCTGTGTGGGGGAAGGCGGAACTGGCCTTTTTAAACATGGATCGGAGCTGCTTAATTGAGGTTTTAGCCGCATCCTGATCCCTGTTATTAATCCCCACTGAGAGAATTAACACTTCGGTATCTACGTGTTTTTCTGTCTGATCCATGAGCTTATTGAAATGGTAGAAGCAGGCTCCCGGGTAGCTATCAGCCTGGACTTCAGTGTTATGGAGAGGTGGGATTTGACTGATATTAGAGTCCCCCAGGATGAGTATGGGTTTCTCTCCTTTAACTTTCCAGTCCTGGAGCTTACTGACCGGACCGGCCCGGCGACAGACGGGGTTGGGGGTCTCCTCCTCGGGATCCTCCTCCTCGGGCCTCTCACTCGGTCGCAGCACAGTTTGATTTTGTGAAGGGGGGTCAGAAGTAGGTACAGGTTTTGTCATATCGACTTTTTGACCATGATAATTCATCATATGGTCCCCCCTATGATCTTTTTTGTGCGACCGAGGATTGGCAGCCGAGTCGGAGTGCATCCCATTGTTATGAGGAGGAGATATGGATGTGGGCACCAGAGTGGGATTGGTGCCCCCCACCAACATACCGCTGCACCGGCCAGAGCAGGCCGGCCCGGTGTTGTTGCTCCAGGACTGGGTGCCCTGATTAGCCTTATGGGTAATATTGTTTGTTGTTTTTACAGGCTGATAGCTGTTCCCAGGAGCCATGGTGTCCGCTGCCCTCTGGAGGTCTTGCCTGGAGAGAGAGGGGGGCGAAGGGAGGTTAGAGGTAGGAGGAGGGAAGGAAGAAACAGAAAGATCCGAGGGAGGATCCGGGAGAGGGTCCGGGGGGGATGGGGGAGGTGGGGAGTGGGGGCCTGTGGGGAAAAGAAGTGAGTGGGTTGTGTTAATTGTGTGAGGGTCCAGTCTGGCTCCATAGCGTCTTTGCGCCCAGTTGGTTGCCACTTTTAGGGCCAGCTGGTTGCCCTGTGTCCTGGTGAGAGAGTTGATGGTGTTGGTGTAATGTTCCTGTAAAATGTCCAAGTTGTTATTTAGCCATGTGATTGTGTTCTGTGTGATCTGGTCCTGTGTGCTGTCGGTGGGTGAGGATGGTTTAATAAATTGTGTGAGTTTTTGTGTCTGTCTTTTCATGCCAGTGGGAATTTGTCCTGTGTCTTTAGCTGCCATTATGATTCCTGAATGGTGAACTGCTTGAATGAGCTTGTAGTGAGCTTTAGCTAATTTCCTAATATCTGGATCCAAGGCCTGTCGTGGTGTTAAAGGTGAGTGGTTGTACCTATGTGTGTATGTAGTGTATGAGTGTCTGTTCCTGTTGTGCTGTGTATTAAATGAGGAATGGGGGGTTGTGTAGGAGTTAGCTGTGGGCCTGCCTTGCTCCCCACATCCCTGCCCAAACCGGTGTCTGTAACCCTTCACCAAATTGTCACCCATGTGTGAAGCACCAACCTGTCGCCAGTTATTGCTGGTACTGCTCCTATGCGGTTCCTTCCTTTGGCCATGTCCATTTTGTCCCGGATTAGGGTTCCTGGAAAACATGCTTGTAGTAGTTGAGATTAGGTCCGTGGAGAGAGCAGAGAGTGAGGCTTGAAAGGCCAGGCGGCGGTGTGTAAGTTCAAAGGTGGTGCTCCTCGGGTGGATTAAAACTTAACTTTTAATAGATTAATCTTAAAAGACCAACGATGGGTTTTAAGATAGGGTAAAAAGGCCGAATTGCTATTAAAAGGGTTAAAACCAGACAGTCCGATGAGAGCAGGGTCCCTAACGTTTCGCACCCTGTAGTGCTTCGTCAGAGGGAAGCTGTGGAGAAACAAGGCTCAGAGGGAGAGGGGGCCCTTTATAGGGGAGAAAGAACTTTCCCTCCAAAATTAGGCCCACTCTCTCCTCCGATTGGCCCACAGCTCAGACCCACCCCTAGTTCAAATGAACCTATGTGTGAGGGGAAAATGAGAGGGAAAGGAGGTGATAGGTGGAGTGGGGATGGAAGGGGAAGGAAGAAAGGGAAAGGAAGAGAGGGGGGGGAAATGGGATTTCCAACCTAGAGGGAAGTGGTTGGAGGGAAAACAGGAACTCCAAATCCAGGAGTCCACCAGAGGAGCAGCATAGGGTTTATGTTTGTTTAATCCTCCCAGTGGGCCACAGCAATACACTGTTGGAAATTGTTGTTAGTAAAGATGGTGGAGGAGAGTAGAGAGAATCCGGATGTCCCGAGCCGCACCCGTCGGTTTACTGTATTATTGTTTATATGTACAGTTAATGTGTGAGGAAAGGAGAAAAAAAAAAAAAAAAAAAAAAAAAAAAAAAAAAAAAAAAAAAAAAAAAAAAATTGGTTAGGTTTAGGCATGAAAAAAGAAAGGTTAGGTTTAGGTGTGAAGGAAACCGGTTAGGTTTAGGCTTGAAAAAGGATGGTTAGGTTTAGGTTTATGGTAGGAAGATGGTTAGGTTCAGGGTTAGAATACCAGGTAGGTTGACAGAAAAAATAAAGCAAAAGATAAAGGTGCAGAGTAGGCGGAGGGGCGCAAGAGACCACACATCCCCGGCTCGGGCTAGGTTAGGTTTAGGTAGTCTGGCGCTAATGAGCCCAATTCAGGTTTGGGTGCACTGGCCTGGGGACGTGCAGTCCGTTGCTCTCCCCCCGCCTCCCTGCAAATAAAAGGTGAGTATGACAATTCATTTAAATAGTTGATGTTTGTATCAATCACCATGGAGATTCCTATGACAACTGGAAATAAAAAAACACATAAAGTCTGTGTAACCGTAGATTTGAGATGACTGTAATTTAAAATGGTGATGACAATGACCAGAAACAAGTGCAGCTCAGGACAAACAAGATGAATTACAGTGAATTTTGTTTTGTGCAGTTCTAAACAGTATGTGATTGAGTTTGAATTGACAAGGTTAAGAAGAAGACACAGGGATTTGTTTTATATTCTTTTATTTTTGTTATCAAATTAAATGAATGATTGTGAAAGTTGGTTTGTGAGCAATGGAAGTCTGTGACTGGTTTCTTGCTCCAGGCTCCCTCCACTCTCCCCCCCAGGACAGGGATCCGGATGCGGCCTGTGTAACAAGTTTGGTAAGTTATGTTTGTGGGTTGAATTGTTAGTGGTCGTGAGGTCCAAGATCCACCTTCCCCAGTACTGTTTCTTATGATATGTGTTGGCCTTTATGTGGAATCAGTGTCTTAGGTGGGTAAGTATTATGTGTTTGTATTTTTATCTTAACTGTATAAGGATGTAGTGGGCCGGTCACTATGGCGATTCCTGCTCCCCCCAGCGCAGCTCCTCGTTTTTGAGTGTTGTGAGCCAGTGGGAGAGGATCTCGCCAGCAGTTTCCGGGGTCCAGTGAATATTATCATTTATTGTGTGAAAGAGTTCCTGTGGAAGTGGATCAAAAAAAGGGAAGTTCTGTTCTATATGTTTGTTGATGGTAGTGAGGTTGTTCTTCTGTTCTGTGGAAAGAAGTGGTGAAAAATTGATTATGGGGATCCTGATGTCTGTGTGGGGGAAGGCGGAACTGGCCTTTTTAAACATGGATCGGAGCTGCTTAATTGAGGTTTTAGCCGCATCCTGATCCCTGTTATTAATCCCCACTGAGAGAATTAACACTTCGGTATCTACGTGTTTTTCTGTCTGATCCATGAGCTTATTGAAATGGTAGAAGCAGGCTCCCGGGTAGCTATCAGCCTGGACTTCAGTGTTATGGAGAGGTGGGATTTGACTGATATTAGAGTCCCCCAGGATGAGTATGGGTTTCTCTCCTTTAACTTTCCAGTCCTGGAGCTTACTGACCGGACCGGCCCGGCGACAGACGGGGTTGGGGGTCTCCTCCTCGGGATCCTCCTCCTCGGGCCTCTCACTCGGTCGCAGCACAGTTTGATTTTGTGAAGGGGGGTCAGAAGTAGGTACAGGTTTTGTCATATCGACTTTTTGACCATGATAATTCATCATATGGTCCCCCCTATGATCTTTTTTGTGCGACCGAGGATTGGCAGCCGAGTCGGAGTGCATCCCATTGTTATGAGGAGGAGATATGGATGTGGGCACCAGAGTGGGATTGGTGCCCCCCACCAACATACCGCTGCACCGGCCAGAGCAGGCCGGCCCGGTGTTGTTGCTCCAGGACTGGGTGCCCTGATTAGCCTTATGGGTAATATTGTTTGTTGTTTTTACAGGCTGATAGCTGTTCCCAGGAGCCATGGTGTCCGCTGCCCTCTGGAGGTCTTGCCTGGAGAGAGAGGGGGGCGAAGGGAGGTTAGAGGTAGGAGGAGGGAAGGAAGAAACAGAAAGATCCGAGGGAGGATCCGGGAGAGGGTCCGGGGGGGATGGGGGAGGTGGGGAGTGGGGGCCTGTGGGGAAAAGAAGTGAGTGGGTTGTGTTAATTGTGTGAGGGTCCAGTCTGGCTCCATAGCGTCTTTGCGCCCAGTTGGTTGCCACTTTTAGGGCCAGCTGGTTGCCCTGTGTCCTGGTGAGAGAGTTGATGGTGTTGGTGTAATGTTCCTGTAAAATGTCCAAGTTGTTATTTAGCCATGTGATTGTGTTCTGTGTGATCTGGTCCTGTGTGCTGTCGGTGGGTGAGGATGGTTTAATAAATTGTGTGAGTTTTTGTGTCTGTCTTTTCATGCCAGTGGGAATTTGTCCTGTGTCTTTAGCTGCCATTATGATTCCTGAATGGTGAACTGCTTGAATGAGCTTGTAGTGAGCTTTAGCTAATTTCCTAATATCTGGATCCAAGGCCTGTCGTGGTGTTAAAGGTGAGTGGTTGTACCTATGTGTGTATGTAGTGTATGAGTGTCTGTTCCTGTTGTGCTGTGTATTAAATGAGGAATGGGGGGTTGTGTAGGAGTTAGCTGTGGGCCTGCCTTGCTCCCCACATCCCTGCCCAAACCGGTGTCTGTAACCCTTCACCAAATTGTCACCCATGTGTGAAGCACCAACCTGTCGCCAGTTATTGCTGGTACTGCTCCTATGCGGTTCCTTCCTTTGGCCATGTCCATTTTGTCCCGGATTAGGGTTCCTGGAAAACATGCTTGTAGTAGTTGAGATTAGGTCCGTGGAGAGAGCAGAGAGTGAGGCTTGAAAGGCCAGGCGGCGGTGTGTAAGTTCAAAGGTGGTGCTCCTCGGGTGGATTAAAACTTAACTTTTAATAGATTAATCTTAAAAGACCAACGATGGGTTTTAAGATAGGGTAAAAAGGCCGAATTGCTATTAAAAGGGTTAAAACCAGACAGTCCGATGAGAGCAGGGTCCCTAACGTTTCGCACCCTGTAGTGCTTCGTCAGAGGGAAGCTGTGGAGAAACAAGGCTCAGAGGGAGAGGGGGCCCTTTATAGGGGAGAAAGAACTTTCCCTCCAAAATTAGGCCCACTCTCTCCTCCGATTGGCCCACAGCTCAGACCCACCCCTAGTTCAAATGAACCTATGTGTGAGGGGAAAATGAGAGGGAAAGGAGGTGATAGGTGGAGTGGGGATGGAAGGGGAAGGAAGAAAGGGAAAGGAAGAGAGGGGGGGGAAATGGGATTTCCAACCTAGAGGGAAGTGGTTGGAGGGAAAACAGGAACTCCAAATCCAGGAGTCCACCAGAGGAGCAGCATAGGGTTTATGTTTGTTTAATCCTCCCAGTGGGCCACAGCAATACACTGTTGGAAATTGTTGTTAGTAAAGATGGTGGAGGAGAGTAGAGAGAATCCGGATGTCCCGAGCCGCACCCGTCGGTTTACTGTATTATTGTTTATATGTACAGTTAATGTGTGAGGAAAGGAGAAAAAAAAAAAAAAAAAAAAAAAAAAAAAAAAAAAAAAAAAAAAAAAAAAAAAAAAAAAAAAAAAAAAAAAATTGGTTAGGTTTAGGCATGAAAAAAGAAAGGTTAGGTTTAGGTGTGAAGGAAACCGGTTAGGTTTAGGCTTGAAAAAGGATGGTTAGGTTTAGGTTTATGGTAGGAAGATGGTTAGGTTCAGGGTTAGAATACCAGGTAGGTTGACAGAAAAAATAAAGCAAAAGATAAAGGTGCAGAGTAGGCGGAGGGGCGCAAGAGACCACACATCCCCGGCTCGGGCTAGGTTAGGTTTAGGTAGTCTGGCGCTAATGAGCCCAATTCAGGTTTGGGTGCACTGGCCTGGGGACGTGCAGTCCGTTGCTCTCCCCCCGCCTCCCTGCAAATAAAAGGTGAGTATGACAATTCATTTAAATAGTTGATGTTTGTATCAATCACCATGGAGATTCCTATGACAACTGGAAATAAAAAAACACATAAAGTCTGTGTAACCGTAGATTTGAGATGACTGTAATTTAAAATGGTGATGACAATGACCAGAAACAAGTGCAGCTCAGGACAAACAAGATGAATTACAGTGAATTTTGTTTTGTGCAGTTCTAAACAGTATGTGATTGAGTTTGAATTGACAAGGTTAAGAAGAAGACACAGGGATTTGTTTTATATTCTTTTATTTTTGTTATCAAATTAAATGAATGATTGTGAAAGTTGGTTTGTGAGCAATGGAAGTCTGTGACTGGTTTCTTGCTCCAGGCTCCCTCCACTCTCCCCCCCAGGACAGGGATCCGGATGCGGCCTGTGTAACAAGTTTGGTAAGTTATGTTTGTGGGTTGAATTGTTAGTGGTCGTGAGGTCCAAGATCCACCTTCCCCAGTACTGTTTCTTATGATATGTGTTGGCCTTTATGTGGAATCAGTGTCTTAGGTGGGTAAGTATTATGTGTTTGTATTTTTATCTTAACTGTATAAGGATGTAGTGGGCCGGTCACTATGGCGATTCCTGCTCCCCCCAGCGCAGCTCCTCGTTTTTGAGTGTTGTGAGCCAGTGGGAGAGGATCTCGCCAGCAGTTTCCGGGGTCCAGTGAATATTATCATTTATTGTGTGAAAGAGTTCCTGTGGAAGTGGATCAAAAAAAGGGAAGTTCTGTTCTATATGTTTGTTGATGGTAGTGAGGTTGTTCTTCTGTTCTGTGGAAAGAAGTGGTGAAAAATTGATTATGGGGATCCTGATGTCTGTGTGGGGGAAGGCGGAACTGGCCTTTTTAAACATGGATCGGAGCTGCTTAATTGAGGTTTTAGCCGCATCCTGATCCCTGTTATTAATCCCCACTGAGAGAATTAACACTTCGGTATCTACGTGTTTTTCTGTCTGATCCATGAGCTTATTGAAATGGTAGAAGCAGGCTCCCGGGTAGCTATCAGCCTGGACTTCAGTGTTATGGAGAGGTGGGATTTGACTGATATTAGAGTCCCCCAGGATGAGTATGGGTTTCTCTCCTTTAACTTTCCAGTCCTGGAGCTTACTGACCGGACCGGCCCGGCGACAGACGGGGTTGGGGGTCTCCTCCTCGGGATCCTCCTCCTCGGGCCTCTCACTCGGTCGCAGCACAGTTTGATTTTGTGAAGGGGGGTCAGAAGTAGGTACAGGTTTTGTCATATCGACTTTTTGACCATGATAATTCATCATATGGTCCCCCCTATGATCTTTTTTGTGCGACCGAGGATTGGCAGCCGAGTCGGAGTGCATCCCATTGTTATGAGGAGGAGATATGGATGTGGGCACCAGAGTGGGATTGGTGCCCCCCACCAACATACCGCTGCACCGGCCAGAGCAGGCCGGCCCGGTGTTGTTGCTCCAGGACTGGGTGCCCTGATTAGCCTTATGGGTAATATTGTTTGTTGTTTTTACAGGCTGATAGCTGTTCCCAGGAGCCATGGTGTCCGCTGCCCTCTGGAGGTCTTGCCTGGAGAGAGAGGGGGGCGAAGGGAGGTTAGAGGTAGGAGGAGGGAAGGAAGAAACAGAAAGATCCGAGGGAGGATCCGGGAGAGGGTCCGGGGGGGATGGGGGAGGTGGGGAGTGGGGGCCTGTGGGGAAAAGAAGTGAGTGGGTTGTGTTAATTGTGTGAGGGTCCAGTCTGGCTCCATAGCGTCTTTGCGCCCAGTTGGTTGCCACTTTTAGGGCCAGCTGGTTGCCCTGTGTCCTGGTGAGAGAGTTGATGGTGTTGGTGTAATGTTCCTGTAAAATGTCCAAGTTGTTATTTAGCCATGTGATTGTGTTCTGTGTGATCTGGTCCTGTGTGCTGTCGGTGGGTGAGGATGGTTTAATAAATTGTGTGAGTTTTTGTGTCTGTCTTTTCATGCCAGTGGGAATTTGTCCTGTGTCTTTAGCTGCCATTATGATTCCTGAATGGTGAACTGCTTGAATGAGCTTGTAGTGAGCTTTAGCTAATTTCCTAATATCTGGATCCAAGGCCTGTCGTGGTGTTAAAGGTGAGTGGTTGTACCTATGTGTGTATGTAGTGTATGAGTGTCTGTTCCTGTTGTGCTGTGTATTAAATGAGGAATGGGGGGTTGTGTAGGAGTTAGCTGTGGGCCTGCCTTGCTCCCCACATCCCTGCCCAAACCGGTGTCTGTAACCCTTCACCAAATTGTCACCCATGTGTGAAGCACCAACCTGTCGCCAGTTATTGCTGGTACTGCTCCTATGCGGTTCCTTCCTTTGGCCATGTCCATTTTGTCCCGGATTAGGGTTCCTGGAAAACATGCTTGTAGTAGTTGAGATTAGGTCCGTGGAGAGAGCAGAGAGTGAGGCTTGAAAGGCCAGGCGGCGGTGTGTAAGTTCAAAGGTGGTGCTCCTCGGGTGGATTAAAACTTAACTTTTAATAGATTAATCTTAAAAGACCAACGATGGGTTTTAAGATAGGGTAAAAAGGCCGAATTGCTATTAAAAGGGTTAAAACCAGACAGTCCGATGAGAGCAGGGTCCCTAACGTTTCGCACCCTGTAGTGCTTCGTCAGAGGGAAGCTGTGGAGAAACAAGGCTCAGAGGGAGAGGGGGCCCTTTATAGGGGAGAAAGAACTTTCCCTCCAAAATTAGGCCCACTCTCTCCTCCGATTGGCCCACAGCTCAGACCCACCCCTAGTTCAAATGAACCTATGTGTGAGGGGAAAATGAGAGGGAAAGGAGGTGATAGGTGGAGTGGGGATGGAAGGGGAAGGAAGAAAGGGAAAGGAAGAGAGGGGGGGGAAATGGGATTTCCAACCTAGAGGGAAGTGGTTGGAGGGAAAACAGGAACTCCAAATCCAGGAGTCCACCAGAGGAGCAGCATAGGGTTTATGTTTGTTTAATCCTCCCAGTGGGCCACAGCAATACACTGTTGGAAATTGTTGTTAGTAAAGATGGTGGAGGAGAGTAGAGAGAATCCGGATGTCCCGAGCCGCACCCGTCGGTTTACTGTATTATTGTTTATATGTACAGTTAATGTGTGAGGAAAGGAGAAAAAAAAAAAAAAAAAAAAAAAAAAAAAAAAAAAAAAAAAAAAAAAAAAAAAAAAAAAAAATTGGTTAGGTTTAGGCATGAAAAAAGAAAGGTTAGGTTTAGGTGTGAAGGAAACCGGTTAGGTTTAGGCTTGAAAAAGGATGGTTAGGTTTAGGTTTATGGTAGGAAGATGGTTAGGTTCAGGGTTAGAATACCAGGTAGGTTGACAGAAAAAATAAAGCAAAAGATAAAGGTGCAGAGTAGGCGGAGGGGCGCAAGAGACCACACATCCCCGGCTCGGGCTAGGTTAGGTTTAGGTAGTCTGGCGCTAATGAGCCCAATTCAGGTTTGGGTGCACTGGCCTGGGGACGTGCAGTCCGTTGCTCTCCCCCCGCCTCCCTGCAAATAAAAGGTGAGTATGACAATTCATTTAAATAGTTGATGTTTGTATCAATCACCATGGAGATTCCTATGACAACTGGAAATAAAAAAACACATAAAGTCTGTGTAACCGTAGATTTGAGATGACTGTAATTTAAAATGGTGATGACAATGACCAGAAACAAGTGCAGCTCAGGACAAACAAGATGAATTACAGTGAATTTTGTTTTGTGCAGTTCTAAACAGTATGTGATTGAGTTTGAATTGACAAGGTTAAGAAGAAGACACAGGGATTTGTTTTATATTCTTTTATTTTTGTTATCAAATTAAATGAATGATTGTGAAAGTTGGTTTGTGAGCAATGGAAGTCTGTGACTGGTTTCTTGCTCCAGGCTCCCTCCACTCTCCCCCCCAGGACAGGGATCCGGATGCGGCCTGTGTAACAAGTTTGGTAAGTTATGTTTGTGGGTTGAATTGTTAGTGGTCGTGAGGTCCAAGATCCACCTTCCCCAGTACTGTTTCTTATGATATGTGTTGGCCTTTATGTGGAATCAGTGTCTTAGGTGGGTAAGTATTATGTGTTTGTATTTTTATCTTAACTGTATAAGGATGTAGTGGGCCGGTCACTATGGCGATTCCTGCTCCCCCCAGCGCAGCTCCTCGTTTTTGAGTGTTGTGAGCCAGTGGGAGAGGATCTCGCCAGCAGTTTCCGGGGTCCAGTGAATATTATCATTTATTGTGTGAAAGAGTTCCTGTGGAAGTGGATCAAAAAAAGGGAAGTTCTGTTCTATATGTTTGTTGATGGTAGTGAGGTTGTTCTTCTGTTCTGTGGAAAGAAGTGGTGAAAAATTGATTATGGGGATCCTGATGTCTGTGTGGGGGAAGGCGGAACTGGCCTTTTTAAACATGGATCGGAGCTGCTTAATTGAGGTTTTAGCCGCATCCTGATCCCTGTTATTAATCCCCACTGAGAGAATTAACACTTCGGTATCTACGTGTTTTTCTGTCTGATCCATGAGCTTATTGAAATGGTAGAAGCAGGCTCCCGGGTAGCTATCAGCCTGGACTTCAGTGTTATGGAGAGGTGGGATTTGACTGATATTAGAGTCCCCCAGGATGAGTATGGGTTTCTCTCCTTTAACTTTCCAGTCCTGGAGCTTACTGACCGGACCGGCCCGGCGACAGACGGGGTTGGGGGTCTCCTCCTCGGGATCCTCCTCCTCGGGCCTCTCACTCGGTCGCAGCACAGTTTGATTTTGTGAAGGGGGGTCAGAAGTAGGTACAGGTTTTGTCATATCGACTTTTTGACCATGATAATTCATCATATGGTCCCCCCTATGATCTTTTTTGTGCGACCGAGGATTGGCAGCCGAGTCGGAGTGCATCCCATTGTTATGAGGAGGAGATATGGATGTGGGCACCAGAGTGGGATTGGTGCCCCCCACCAACATACCGCTGCACCGGCCAGAGCAGGCCGGCCCGGTGTTGTTGCTCCAGGACTGGGTGCCCTGATTAGCCTTATGGGTAATATTGTTTGTTGTTTTTACAGGCTGATAGCTGTTCCCAGGAGCCATGGTGTCCGCTGCCCTCTGGAGGTCTTGCCTGGAGAGAGAGGGGGGCGAAGGGAGGTTAGAGGTAGGAGGAGGGAAGGAAGAAACAGAAAGATCCGAGGGAGGATCCGGGAGAGGGTCCGGGGGGGATGGGGGAGGTGGGGAGTGGGGGCCTGTGGGGAAAAGAAGTGAGTGGGTTGTGTTAATTGTGTGAGGGTCCAGTCTGGCTCCATAGCGTCTTTGCGCCCAGTTGGTTGCCACTTTTAGGGCCAGCTGGTTGCCCTGTGTCCTGGTGAGAGAGTTGATGGTGTTGGTGTAATGTTCCTGTAAAATGTCCAAGTTGTTATTTAGCCATGTGATTGTGTTCTGTGTGATCTGGTCCTGTGTGCTGTCGGTGGGTGAGGATGGTTTAATAAATTGTGTGAGTTTTTGTGTCTGTCTTTTCATGCCAGTGGGAATTTGTCCTGTGTCTTTAGCTGCCATTATGATTCCTGAATGGTGAACTGCTTGAATGAGCTTGTAGTGAGCTTTAGCTAATTTCCTAATATCTGGATCCAAGGCCTGTCGTGGTGTTAAAGGTGAGTGGTTGTACCTATGTGTGTATGTAGTGTATGAGTGTCTGTTCCTGTTGTGCTGTGTATTAAATGAGGAATGGGGGGTTGTGTAGGAGTTAGCTGTGGGCCTGCCTTGCTCCCCACATCCCTGCCCAAACCGGTGTCTGTAACCCTTCACCAAATTGTCACCCATGTGTGAAGCACCAACCTGTCGCCAGTTATTGCTGGTACTGCTCCTATGCGGTTCCTTCCTTTGGCCATGTCCATTTTGTCCCGGATTAGGGTTCCTGGAAAACATGCTTGTAGTAGTTGAGATTAGGTCCGTGGAGAGAGCAGAGAGTGAGGCTTGAAAGGCCAGGCGGCGGTGTGTAAGTTCAAAGGTGGTGCTCCTCGGGTGGATTAAAACTTAACTTTTAATAGATTAATCTTAAAAGACCAACGATGGGTTTTAAGATAGGGTAAAAAGGCCGAATTGCTATTAAAAGGGTTAAAACCAGACAGTCCGATGAGAGCAGGGTCCCTAACGTTTCGCACCCTGTAGTGCTTCGTCAGAGGGAAGCTGTGGAGAAACAAGGCTCAGAGGGAGAGGGGGCCCTTTATAGGGGAGAAAGAACTTTCCCTCCAAAATTAGGCCCACTCTCTCCTCCGATTGGCCCACAGCTCAGACCCACCCCTAGTTCAAATGAACCTATGTGTGAGGGGAAAATGAGAGGGAAAGGAGGTGATAGGTGGAGTGGGGATGGAAGGGGAAGGAAGAAAGGGAAAGGAAGAGAGGGGGGGGAAATGGGATTTCCAACCTAGAGGGAAGTGGTTGGAGGGAAAACAGGAACTCCAAATCCAGGAGTCCACCAGAGGAGCAGCATAGGGTTTATGTTTGTTTAATCCTCCCAGTGGGCCACAGCAATACACTGTTGGAAATTGTTGTTAGTAAAGATGGTGGAGGAGAGTAGAGAGAATCCGGATGTCCCGAGCCGCACCCGTCGGTTTACTGTATTATTGTTTATATGTACAGTTAATGTGTGAGGAAAGGAGAAAAAAAAAAAAAAAAAAAAAAAAAAAAAAAAAAAAAAAAAAAAAAAAAAAAAAAAAAAAAAAAAAAAAAAAAAAAAAAATTGGTTAGGTTTAGGCATGAAAAAAGAAAGGTTAGGTTTAGGTGTGAAGGAAACCGGTTAGGTTTAGGCTTGAAAAAGGATGGTTAGGTTTAGGTTTATGGTAGGAAGATGGTTAGGTTCAGGGTTAGAATACCAGGTAGGTTGACAGAAAAAATAAAGCAAAAGATAAAGGTGCAGAGTAGGCGGAGGGGCGCAAGAGACCACACATCCCCGGCTCGGGCTAGGTTAGGTTTAGGTAGTCTGGCGCTAATGAGCCCAATTCAGGTTTGGGTGCACTGGCCTGGGGACGTGCAGTCCGTTGCTCTCCCCCCGCCTCCCTGCAAATAAAAGGTGAGTATGACAATTCATTTAAATAGTTGATGTTTGTATCAATCACCATGGAGATTCCTATGACAACTGGAAATAAAAAAACACATAAAGTCTGTGTAACCGTAGATTTGAGATGACTGTAATTTAAAATGGTGATGACAATGACCAGAAACAAGTGCAGCTCAGGACAAACAAGATGAATTACAGTGAATTTTGTTTTGTGCAGTTCTAAACAGTATGTGATTGAGTTTGAATTGACAAGGTTAAGAAGAAGACACAGGGATTTGTTTTATATTCTTTTATTTTTGTTATCAAATTAAATGAATGATTGTGAAAGTTGGTTTGTGAGCAATGGAAGTCTGTGACTGGTTTCTTGCTCCAGGCTCCCTCCACTCTCCCCCCCAGGACAGGGATCCGGATGCGGCCTGTGTAACAAGTTTGGTAAGTTATGTTTGTGGGTTGAATTGTTAGTGGTCGTGAGGTCCAAGATCCACCTTCCCCAGTACTGTTTCTTATGATATGTGTTGGCCTTTATGTGGAATCAGTGTCTTAGGTGGGTAAGTATTATGTGTTTGTATTTTTATCTTAACTGTATAAGGATGTAGTGGGCCGGTCACTATGGCGATTCCTGCTCCCCCCAGCGCAGCTCCTCGTTTTTGAGTGTTGTGAGCCAGTGGGAGAGGATCTCGCCAGCAGTTTCCGGGGTCCAGTGAATATTATCATTTATTGTGTGAAAGAGTTCCTGTGGAAGTGGATCAAAAAAAGGGAAGTTCTGTTCTATATGTTTGTTGATGGTAGTGAGGTTGTTCTTCTGTTCTGTGGAAAGAAGTGGTGAAAAATTGATTATGGGGATCCTGATGTCTGTGTGGGGGAAGGCGGAACTGGCCTTTTTAAACATGGATCGGAGCTGCTTAATTGAGGTTTTAGCCGCATCCTGATCCCTGTTATTAATCCCCACTGAGAGAATTAACACTTCGGTATCTACGTGTTTTTCTGTCTGATCCATGAGCTTATTGAAATGGTAGAAGCAGGCTCCCGGGTAGCTATCAGCCTGGACTTCAGTGTTATGGAGAGGTGGGATTTGACTGATATTAGAGTCCCCCAGGATGAGTATGGGTTTCTCTCCTTTAACTTTCCAGTCCTGGAGCTTACTGACCGGACCGGCCCGGCGACAGACGGGGTTGGGGGTCTCCTCCTCGGGATCCTCCTCCTCGGGCCTCTCACTCGGTCGCAGCACAGTTTGATTTTGTGAAGGGGGGTCAGAAGTAGGTACAGGTTTTGTCATATCGACTTTTTGACCATGATAATTCATCATATGGTCCCCCCTATGATCTTTTTTGTGCGACCGAGGATTGGCAGCCGAGTCGGAGTGCATCCCATTGTTATGAGGAGGAGATATGGATGTGGGCACCAGAGTGGGATTGGTGCCCCCCACCAACATACCGCTGCACCGGCCAGAGCAGGCCGGCCCGGTGTTGTTGCTCCAGGACTGGGTGCCCTGATTAGCCTTATGGGTAATATTGTTTGTTGTTTTTACAGGCTGATAGCTGTTCCCAGGAGCCATGGTGTCCGCTGCCCTCTGGAGGTCTTGCCTGGAGAGAGAGGGGGGCGAAGGGAGGTTAGAGGTAGGAGGAGGGAAGGAAGAAACAGAAAGATCCGAGGGAGGATCCGGGAGAGGGTCCGGGGGGGATGGGGGAGGTGGGGAGTGGGGGCCTGTGGGGAAAAGAAGTGAGTGGGTTGTGTTAATTGTGTGAGGGTCCAGTCTGGCTCCATAGCGTCTTTGCGCCCAGTTGGTTGCCACTTTTAGGGCCAGCTGGTTGCCCTGTGTCCTGGTGAGAGAGTTGATGGTGTTGGTGTAATGTTCCTGTAAAATGTCCAAGTTGTTATTTAGCCATGTGATTGTGTTCTGTGTGATCTGGTCCTGTGTGCTGTCGGTGGGTGAGGATGGTTTAATAAATTGTGTGAGTTTTTGTGTCTGTCTTTTCATGCCAGTGGGAATTTGTCCTGTGTCTTTAGCTGCCATTATGATTCCTGAATGGTGAACTGCTTGAATGAGCTTGTAGTGAGCTTTAGCTAATTTCCTAATATCTGGATCCAAGGCCTGTCGTGGTGTTAAAGGTGAGTGGTTGTACCTATGTGTGTATGTAGTGTATGAGTGTCTGTTCCTGTTGTGCTGTGTATTAAATGAGGAATGGGGGGTTGTGTAGGAGTTAGCTGTGGGCCTGCCTTGCTCCCCACATCCCTGCCCAAACCGGTGTCTGTAACCCTTCACCAAATTGTCACCCATGTGTGAAGCACCAACCTGTCGCCAGTTATTGCTGGTACTGCTCCTATGCGGTTCCTTCCTTTGGCCATGTCCATTTTGTCCCGGATTAGGGTTCCTGGAAAACATGCTTGTAGTAGTTGAGATTAGGTCCGTGGAGAGAGCAGAGAGTGAGGCTTGAAAGGCCAGGCGGCGGTGTGTAAGTTCAAAGGTGGTGCTCCTCGGGTGGATTAAAACTTAACTTTTAATAGATTAATCTTAAAAGACCAACGATGGGTTTTAAGATAGGGTAAAAAGGCCGAATTGCTATTAAAAGGGTTAAAACCAGACAGTCCGATGAGAGCAGGGTCCCTAACGTTTCGCACCCTGTAGTGCTTCGTCAGAGGGAAGCTGTGGAGAAACAAGGCTCAGAGGGAGAGGGGGCCCTTTATAGGGGAGAAAGAACTTTCCCTCCAAAATTAGGCCCACTCTCTCCTCCGATTGGCCCACAGCTCAGACCCACCCCTAGTTCAAATGAACCTATGTGTGAGGGGAAAATGAGAGGGAAAGGAGGTGATAGGTGGAGTGGGGATGGAAGGGGAAGGAAGAAAGGGAAAGGAAGAGAGGGGGGGGAAATGGGATTTCCAACCTAGAGGGAAGTGGTTGGAGGGAAAACAGGAACTCCAAATCCAGGAGTCCACCAGAGGAGCAGCATAGGGTTTATGTTTGTTTAATCCTCCCAGTGGGCCACAGCAATACACTGTTGGAAATTGTTGTTAGTAAAGATGGTGGAGGAGAGTAGAGAGAATCCGGATGTCCCGAGCCGCACCCGTCGGTTTACTGTATTATTGTTTATATGTACAGTTAATGTGTGAGGAAAGGAGAAAAAAAAAAAAAAAAAAAAAAAAAAAAAAAAAAAAAAAAAAAAAAAAAAAAAAAAAATTGGTTAGGTTTAGGCATGAAAAAAGAAAGGTTAGGTTTAGGTGTGAAGGAAACCGGTTAGGTTTAGGCTTGAAAAAGGATGGTTAGGTTTAGGTTTATGGTAGGAAGATGGTTAGGTTCAGGGTTAGAATACCAGGTAGGTTGACAGAAAAAATAAAGCAAAAGATAAAGGTGCAGAGTAGGCGGAGGGGCGCAAGAGACCACACATCCCCGGCTCGGGCTAGGTTAGGTTTAGGTAGTCTGGCGCTAATGAGCCCAATTCAGGTTTGGGTGCACTGGCCTGGGGACGTGCAGTCCGTTGCTCTCCCCCCGCCTCCCTGCAAATAAAAGGTGAGTATGACAATTCATTTAAATAGTTGATGTTTGTATCAATCACCATGGAGATTCCTATGACAACTGGAAATAAAAAAACACATAAAGTCTGTGTAACCGTAGATTTGAGATGACTGTAATTTAAAATGGTGATGACAATGACCAGAAACAAGTGCAGCTCAGGACAAACAAGATGAATTACAGTGAATTTTGTTTTGTGCAGTTCTAAACA
>JAJDFG010000643.1:0-104945 GCA_021039105.1 Scomber colias
CCTCCTACCTTCCTTCCTCCCTTCTTTCCTTCCTTCCTCCCTCCTTCCTTCCTTCCCTCCTTTCCTTCCTTCCTTCCTCCCTCCCTCCCTCCTTCCTCCCTCCTCCTTCCTTCCTTCCTTTCCTCCCTCCCTCCCTCCCTCCTTCCTTCCTTCTTTCCTCCGTCCCTCCCTCCCTCCCTCCCTCCTACCTCCCTTCCTTCCTCCTCTCCTTCCTTTTTCCTCCCTTCCTAACTTCCTTCCTTGACTCGAGGACAACAGGAGGGTTAAATAGAGCTCAATCATATGAAAAGAAAAATATTTTTTATCCTTTTTTAATAGAAAAATATCACATTTTTGGGGCTGATTTCAACACACACACACACACACACACACACACCTCCACATATAGTATATATATAAATGTTTAAATGTGATACATGTTTTTTAATCTATTTCAATTTTGTGTAAAAAGAAGAAACTGACAGCATGTTGTCTACTCTTTCACAGGTTTCTGCATGTTTGTGCTGAGTTTAGTGAAGAAACATTACCGCCTGCAGTTTTATATGGTGTGTATCAGCCAAGTAACTCTTCCTCCTCCTCTTCCTCCTCTTCCTCCTTTTCCCCCTCTCTTCTTCTACTCCACCACTAACTAACTTCCCCACTGCTTCTTTCTCTCTCTCTTTACCCTCTGAGAAGATTTCGTAAACTCGCCTCATGCTCATGATGATGTTGTTTCCATTGTTCAAGTCTTTTCTGTAGTCGACCCAAACTAACTTATTATTAAACTCATTGAATTTTTCTTTATTTATTATTTCTTTCCTTCCTTCCTTCCTTCCTTCCTTCCTTCCTTCCTTCCTTCCTTCCTTCCTTCCTTCTGTCCTTCTTTCTTTCCTTCCTTCCTTCCTTCCTTCCTTCCTACCTTCCTCCTTTCCTTCCTTTCCTCCCTGCCTCCTTCCTTCCTCCCTCCCTCCTTCCTTCCTCCCTCCTTCCTTCCTTCCTTCCTTCCTTCCTTCCTTCCTTCCTTCCTTCCTTCCTTCCTTCTTTTTTCCTTCCTTCCTACCTTTCTTCCTTCCTTCCTTCTGTCCTTTCTTTCCTCCCTTCCTTCCTTCCAACCTTCCTTCCTTCCTTCCTTTTTTTCCCCTTCCTTCCTACCTTTCTTCTTTCTTTCCTTCCTTCCTTCCTTCCTTCCTTCCTTCCTTCCCTCCCTCCCTCTTTCCTTCTTTCCTTCTTTCCTACCTTCCTCCTTTCCTTCCTTTCCTCCCTTCCTCCGTCCTTCCTTCCTTCCTTCCTTCCTTCGCCTCATGCTCATGATGATGTTGTTTCCATTGTTCAAGTCTTTTCTGTAGTCGACTCATATTTCTGACTTTATTATCATTTAAAAAAAAACATTAAAAAGTGGAAAAATGCTGCAGCTTTATTTCACTCACATGCATCCATCAACCCAAACTAACTTATTATTAATGGATTTTATTGACTAATTGATTTTTTTTTTTTTTATTAGATTAGATTAATTGGCATTTATGCAAAATGCGTCATATTTTTTGGCACTTTATTATCTCATGTACTCACTCCTGTTTTTGTTATTGCTTCTGTTTTATTGCTTTTCAGACTTTATTTGAATCATTTGCATGAATCTGCAAACTTCTTGAATCAATAAGTGACACTGCTCGTCTCACATTATAATAACTGGGAGTTTTTTATGTTGTTTTTGGATGTTTTTTTCTCTTTGTGTCGTCTTTTCTTTCTTTCCTTCCTTCCTTTCTTCCTTCCTTCCTTCCTACCTTCCCCCTTTCCTTCCTTCCTTCCTTCCTTCCTTCCTTCCTTCCTTCCTTCCTTCCTTCCTTCCTTCCTTCCTTCCTTCCTTCTGTCCTTCCTTCCTTCCTTTCTTCCTTCCTTCCTTCCTTCCTTCTGCCCCTCTGTCCTTCTTTCTTTCCTTCCTTCCTTCCTTCCTTTATTCCTTCCTTTATTCCTTCCTTCCTACCTTCCTTCCTACCTTCCTTCCTACCTTCCTTCCTTCTTTCCTTCCTTCTTTCCTTCCTTCCTTCTGTCCTTCTTTCTTTCCTTCCATCCTTCCTTCCTTCCTACTTTCCTCCTTTCCTTCCTTTCCTCCCTCCCTCCTCCCCTCCCTCCCTCCTTCCTTCCTCCCTCCTTCCTTCCTCCATTCTGTCCTTCCTTCCTTCCTACTTTCCTTCCTTTCCTCTCTCTCTCTCTCCTACCTACCTCCCTCCTTCCTTCTTCCTTCCTTCCTTCCTTCTGTTTTTCTTTTTTCCTTCCTTCCTTCCTTTCCTCCCTCCCTCCTCCCTCCCTCCCTCCCTCCTTCCTTCCATCCATCCATCCATCCTTCCTTTCCTCCCTCCTTCCTCCTCCCTCCCTCCTCCCTCCCTTCCTTCCTTTTCTTTTTTTCTCTCTCTCTGTAGTATGGCTTATATTAGTGTCATTCACCTCCGCTGTCCCTCCGTCCGTCCCTCCGTCCGTCCGTCTGTTTTTTTGTTTTTTTTTTGTTGTGTTTGTATGACTCCACTATTTTTTCTGACACGAGCCAACTTGTGAGCCGGCCTGGCTACATTCCAGTGCAGTGACGCTGTGGTGTTTGTGTTTGTGTTTGCCATTCCAGTTTGCTTGGACCCATGTGACCCTGTTGATTGTGGTAACTCAGTCCCACCTTGTCATTCAGAACCTGTTTGAAGGAATGATCTGGTAAGCAGGACACAGACAGACCAGAGGAGACTTTTTTTTATTTTCCTTTGTGTTGTCTTTTTAACTGCGTCGTATGTGTTGTTGTCGTTTGTTGTCGGGCTGTTTGTGACATAAATTAATTAATATCCACTTAGAAACAACAGCTTAGTTTATTGTAGCTTGCTGTTTTTAACCCTTACATACTGTTCAGATCAAATATCACCCTTTTTTAAACATTTGGGATCAGTAAAAATATCTCAAACATGTTTAATCTAGCCTTAGATTTTCCTAAAATGACTATAAAATATAAATTTTAGATGCAGCTGATACATATTTTAGTACATGCTGGTTATTCAGGGTTTAATTTGACCCATATTTATTAAAAATCCAGAAATGTTGTTGTATTCTTCATATTCAGTAATAAATATTATTACTACTACTATTACTAGTACTAATACTACTTTACTACTACTACTACTACTACTTTACTACTACTATTACTACTTTACTACTTTACTATTACTACTACTACTACTACTACTACTACTTTACTAGTACTACTACTACTACTTTACTACTACTACTTTACTATTACTACTACTACTACTACTTTACTATTACTACTACTAGTACTAGTAATACTACTATTACAACTGTACTATTACTACTACTACTACTACTACTACTACTACTACTTTACTGTTACTACTACTACTACTACTACTACTACTACTACTTTACTATTACTACTACTATTATTACTAGTACTAATACTACTTTACCATTACTACTACTACTACTACTATTATTACTAGTACTAATACTACTTTACTATTACTACTACTACTATTACTACTACTAATTAATAATAATAATAATGATGATGATGATGATGATGATGATGTTAATAAATATAACAATGATAATAACATATTTAGATAACAGAGAATCCTAAAAATACTTAATTATTAATGACTGACAAAGTATTTATGAATGAAAAGTAGATTTTCAGAAGTTTAGTATAAGGACTGATTGTGAGGGTGAGAATATGAACAGTATGTGAGGATTAAGACAAAATGAATAAATCTAGAGTGTGTTAGTTCACTAGAGTCCTAATAGTTTTCCCCGTAGACACACAAGTAATTTATTCTTGCCACAGTGGCAATTATATTTTAATAATGACATTTTGACAATCCGTAGCTTTTTCAGATCACAGTAGAACAGATATATTTTTAACCTGGATGATGTTAGTTCGTCCACAACCTCTAAAAATTATTTAAATGTCCCTTTTTCCAGGTTTATTGTCCCCATTTTCCATTGTGATCTGCAATGACATCATGGCTTATCTGTTTGGTTTCTTCTTCGGGAGGACTCCGCTTATTAAGGTAAGTCAAAAAAATCTCCATTATGGTTTATTATATAGTTTATTCTGGTCTATTTCAAGAGATTAATATGATATTTAGTGGCTTTAGTACTGTCTGTAAGGAGTGTAACAGTAGAAAGAGCTAAAAATGAACAGATTTTATCACCGTGGCAACATTCTTCTCTCTCGGAAAGATACAAAAATACATTTTATTAAAGTATTTTCATTTTATTCGTGGTTCAATGCTCGGCGATAGTCATGTGTTCATTCACCATGAACCACAACTGTTACCAATCGGACCCTCAGGACAAAATGACTGATCTGATGAATAATCGGCTGGACGTTGGTTTCACAGTCGAAGACATTTCCCTCTCCTCCAAGAGGCTTCTTTATTTCTTATGACTGCTGGGAAGGCCCGAAGCTTTTAAATCTCACATCATGACCCAGTTTTTTTTAAGGTTTTTCTTTAAGTGTAAATATGGAGTTTGGTCCTGCTATCCTTGTTGCCTTGAAATCGATTCTTTTATGGACACAAAGTGAAAGCTACGAGCGCTTTAGGCTCAGCTGAAGAGTGGAGAATATTCAGTTTGGTGATCTGAGCATCGGATCGGCTTTTTTGTCCACATTATTTGGCTACTTTGGACCAACATAAAACAAGCATGATCCTCAGCTTTTAATAATAATCTTTATTTATAGAGCACTTTTCTAAACTTAAATTAAAAGTAAAACCATAAAAAACCATTAAATTTAAAAGTCAGCAAGTCATAAAATAGTGAGTACAGTGCAGATGAGCAATCAGTAATAACAAATAATAAAATCTATAAAAGTCAATAGTCCAAGTTGATATAAATTGATACTTTTAAGATGATATGTTGAACTTTTTTGCAAGTAGTTGCTTGTTTCTTTACATCTAGCAGGTGAGGAGCAATATTATCATTCATTAAAGTGTCGCCGAAATTCACTATAAAGCTCCATAAAGCTGAGAGGTGATGCTTTATTCTCTGTAGGTTCATTACACATAGTCATTTTACTTTATTAAACTATGATGACCACTAGCAGCCGAGGTGTTTTAGGGTAAAATTCAGCACTTTGGTTCTTTGATGCAAAATAGTTGATTGCTCCCTTTTGGATTCAGGAGGGAGTCACTGCCCCAAATAAAGGAGGTTAACTATCTCAGAGTCTTTATTCTGTATTTGTAAAGCATTTTAAAACAACCACAATGGACCAAAGTGCTCTAAAGAAGAGTAAATAAAAGACTTAACAGCTCACATGAGGCATAACAATACAAATAAAATAAATAAAGTCTTACAAGATGAGTTTTAAGATCCACAGGTGGGTTTTTTAACTTTCTAACCTTCACCTGGACTTAGTCTGATGGCCGTAACGAGCCGCTTAGAGTAGAAGTGATACTTGTTTATGTTTAAAATGAGCCAGCTGATGTGGGATGTGGGTAAACGTCTGATCAGGATGCTTCTTTTGGAAAGCGTTCCTGTGTTGTGTGTTCAGGACGACTAAGACTAAGTGATCTCAGGTCAGACACACAACACACTGCAGGGATTATACAGTATATCCAATCAGGCCTGGAGACGTCTCTGCATCCCTGCTGGTCGACATGGCAACGGAGGAGGACTTGATTCAGATAATTGATTTGAATTGTAAATGAAGGATGTTTGAGTTACTTTCATTTACCTGCTGACACATGATCTAGATCTGAATTAATACTGTAGCAGAAAAATGGAAGAAAGTAGAAGCTTGTTATGTCTCTTCAACATCTTTAAATCAGACTCATTCTACTCTAATAGTTTTAGGATGAGTTATCCCCGATTCCCCTCTCCCAATAATCAGAGGAGAAATCTGGTCCACTTTCCAAACAGGACCACAATCACCTATAGCATTACAAGTTAACGTTAGTCCTAGGACAGCTGACAGTGTTGCCTAGCAACGGTAAACACCTCCAGTTCTCGCTGAAAGAACAGAAAACTAAGGTTGACTAAACCCTCAATCATTTACTCATCCAGTAATTTTAAACCTTCTGCATTTGTTTTTTTTATTTAGTAATGCAAATTATTACTAAAACAAGTACTTACACCATGTCAGTCTTTATTTTGTTTCCCGGGGTGATCGCGTTAGGTGGTGGGTTGTGGCTCAGGAGGTAGAGTAGGTTGTTTTTTAGATGTATTTTTGGGCTTTTTTTGCCTTTTTATATGTCAGTACATGGCAGAGAGGCCAACAGGAAACAGGAAGAGAGAGAGAGAGAGAATGACCTGCAGCAAAAGTCCATTGCCTGAATCAAACCAGGGATGTTGCTGTTATGTGGTATCGACTACCAAGGCTCTCTGAGCAGATTATCTATTAATCAGAAGATCGGCGGTTCAATTCCCAGCTCCTCTAGTCCGCATGTTGAAGTGTCCTTTGGCAAAATACTGAACCATGAATTGCTCCTAATGGCTGCTGCAGCGATGTGTGAATGTTTGCCAGTGGTTAGATCCGTCTGATGAGCAGGTTGGCATCCGGCATGGCAACCTGCTCATCAGTGTATGAATGTGATATGTAGAGTGTGAAAGCTTCTGAACTTGAAAGAGAGATTACTAGCTCTATCTAATTTAGAGTTTTTAACTGGATTTCACTGAATGACCAAACACACCCAGCGCTATTAATGTTCAGACCACTTAGCATTTAATCTAGCAGGATAATCTTCTATCCTGTAGAGTGTGTTATTTCTAAATCTTAGTAGTAGTAGCAGTAGTAGTAGTAGTAGTAGTAGTAGTGTGTGCAGAGAAAACATGTATGATGCAACCTGATGTCAGAGTCTGATAAGGGTTTTAAAGCTCGACATACATTTCACTGCTCTTCCTCTGACCTTGAATAAACCTGCTGGCAGTCAGACAAACCTGCTAGTAAATAATTCTTCAGGCACGTAACCGACGCGCTGTGAAAGATTTGACTTCCTGAACACTACGGGGTCAAAGTTCAGATTTACTCTCTTAACCTTCATGTCGTCCTCCTGAGTCAAGTTGACCCCGTCTGTTAAGATTGTTCCTTCCTTCCTTCCTTCCTTCCTTCCTTGTCCTTCCTTCCTTCCTTCCTTCCTTCCTTCTTTCTGTCTGTCTGTCCTTCCTCCTTCTCTCTTTCTTCCCCCCCCTACCTTCCTCCCTTTCTCCCTACCTTCCTTCCTTCCTTCTTTTCTCCCCTCCTTCTTTCCTTTCCTCCATCCTTCCTTTCCATCCTCCCTCCCTTCTTTCCTTTCTCCCTCCCTCCTACCTTCCTTCCTTCCTCCCTCCTTTCCTTCCTTATTCCTCTCTCCCTCCTACCTTCCTTCCTTCCTTCTTTCCTCCCTCCTTTCCTTCCTTCTTTCCTCATCCCATCCTTCCTTCCTCCCTTCCTTCCTTCCCTCCTTCCTTCCTTCCACCCTTCCTTCCTTCTTCCTCCCTCCCTTCCTTGACTCGAGGACAACAGGAGTGTTAACTTAGTCAGTAACTAAGAGCAGAAGGAGAAGAGGAAGAAAAGAGGTTGATTATAAACCAAATGTATTCTGTGTTTACTCTGAGTAAAAAAGAAAATCTCTGACTTCCTCTGTTTCTCTCTCCGACCCTCCTGCAGCTTTCACCCAAGAAGACCTGGGAAGGCTTCATCGGAGGTTTCTTCTCCACGGTGGTCTTTGGCTTCATCGTGAGTATTCTCCATTTGTTTTTTTACGACTCACACACATGGTCCGTATTTCCTTCTACACATAGTTTCCAAGTATCCAAGTATGCAGGTTAGCTAGTCCACTGTGTTACTACATCTCCACTATAGATATGCAAACTCTAAATCATGGTTAGTTTCCTGCTAAAGCTCACAACTACCAGATTCATCTCAATATTCAGTCATGTTATCTTTATTTCCCTTCTCAACAAGGAATTTTAAATAGTCCAATATTGACCCGAATATAAGACGACCCTAATTATTCCTTTCCTTCCTTCCTTCTTTCCCTCCTTCCTTCCTCTTTTCCTCCCTCCCTCCTACCTTCCTTTCTTCCTCCCTTCCTTCCTTCCTCCCTTCCTTCTTTCCTGTCCTTTCCTCCCTTCCCCCTTCCTTCCTTCTTCCTTCCTTCCTTCCTTCTTCCTCCCTCTTGACCCAAATATAAGACGACCCTGTTTATTCCTTTCCTTCCTTCCTTCCCTCCTTGCTTCCTCCCTCCTTTCCTTCCTTCTTCCTCCCTCCCTCCCTCCTACCTACCTTCCTTCCTTCCTTTCCTGCCCTTCCTTCCTTCCTTCCTTCTTTCCTGTCCTTTCCTCCCTTCCTCCCCTCCTTCCTTCCTTCTTCCTTCCTTCCTCCCTTCCTTCCTTCCTTACCTCCTTCCTTCCTCTTGACCCAAATATAAGACGACCCTGATTATAAGATAAGCCCCCCTCCATCTTTCCAACATCTGTTTTTTTTTTTAAAGGGATTTTTGGAGTAATAACCCATTTTCACACTCGTCCTGTTGGGAAAGTTTCCCAGAGATATTGTTTATCCGAGGAGGAAGAAACTCCTCATCCGTGAAGCTTTCTCTCTCTCTCTCATATAATAAATGGAAAAACTTCCATTAAAGCCGAATATTAAAATCCCACATTTGTGTGTCTGCCACTAAACTCACACTTCCTCTTGTCAGGCTCATGGAAGTGATCAAAATAATTTTCTCTGGCAGTTCGTATTTCCAGACTTCTTTTTTCTTTCTGAGCTCCTCATCATCTGTGACAGCAGTAATAATTTTGGCTGCTTGAGAGACGATTCAGATGCTGGTTCTGTTCCTGCAGTCGGAAGGAAAAGATTTTAAGTATTAATTTCCTCTGCAGAAGAAGACAGTAGACTTCTGGAGCTCCTGCAGGTTAAACTGAGCCAAAATAACTTTAAACAGACTTGAATTTACTCGCTGACCTAGCAGCAACATCCAGGCTGCAAACAATCCATAATGCAGCGGTCTCTGTAGGAGTCGGTGTTACAGCGATTACTGATCTTATTAACAGAAAATGATCTGATCCTTGTATATAAGATGATATTTTCTATATGAATATAATGCTACTCATCAATAGTTAACATTATGATTATTAAGATACTGTCTATTATATATAAAAAATACCTGTTTCATTATGATGCTTATAATAATGATAATAAATGTTATTTATATAGCACTTTTCTTAACAATGTTATAAAGTGCTTTACATTAGAAATAAAAGACAGATGGCAGATGAAAGTAAACAACAAGAAGCACAGAGGACAGAGATAAAGAGACAGGTATAGAAGATTAGTTCATCATGAATAAACTAATTAAATAATATTAATAATAAAATGCACTGAAGTAAAACAGTAAAAGAATAAGAACAATTAAAAGTAGAGCAATTCAAACATTTTCCAAAAGCTTTCACAAAGAAAAAGGTTTTAAATGATGACGATTATTATTATTGTTGCTCAACATATAGTCACCATTACAATACTCATTGTTATCATTATTATTATCTCTATTATTAATTATTGCTGAACAGAAACACACACTTCTGCCATATTATTTCACCAATAAAGTTAAAAAAACTAAATAATATAAGATGACCTCACTTGTTTAAATGTAAAGCATCATCTAATATTCAAGCCAATACTTATAATACATTTAATATATATAATTAAATCACTTTCCAACCAGGACAGAAAAGCTTTTTATTTTTTGCAGCTTCTCCACAGCAGGTCTTCCATTTGTCCAACCCAGCGCTCACTGATGCTCACAATAATCAAGCAGCTGGAGTAAAATAATAAGCTGATCATGTCTGTGTCTGGTTGTGTTTTTGTCGTACCTGCAGCTGGCCTACCTGCTGGCTCGGTTCCAGTACTTCGTCTGTCCCGTCGGCTTCAACAGTGAGACCAACAGGTTTACCATTGAGTGCGAACCCTCTGATATATTTGTGATGCAAGAGTACACACTTCCTGCTGTGATACAGAACATACTGAGATGGGTAAGACTTTTAACTTCTCCAGAGCATTACGTTTTAAATAATATGATATATTTCTGATTCCCTGGGACTCATAACTCTGTGAAATGCTCCTTTATAGAAGATATTGTTGTTTAACCCTCCTGTTGTCTCGAGTCGAGGAAGGAAGGAAGGAAGGAAAGGAGGGATAGGAGGGAAGGGAGGGAAGGGAGGAAGAAGGAAGGAAAGGAAGGAGGGAGGAAGGAAGGGAGGAAAGGAAAGAATGAAAAAGGAGGAAGGGAGGAAGGTAGAAGGAAAGAAGGAAAGGAGGGAGAAAGGAAGGAAGGAAAGGAGGGAGAAAGGAAGGAAGGAAGGAAGGATAGGAGGGAAGGGAGGAAGAAGGAAGGAAAGGAGGGAGAAAGGGAGGAAGGAAGGAAAGGAGGGAGGAAGGAAGGGAGGAAAGGAAAGGAGGGAAGGAAGAAAGGAAAGGAGGGTGGGAGGAAAGAAAGAAGGAAGGGAGGAGGGAAGGAGGGAAGGAAGGAAGGTCATTGGAGGAAAGAAAGAGACAAGGAGGGAGGGAGAAAAAGGGAAGGAAGGAGAAAAGGAAAGAAGGAGGGAATGAGGAAGGAAGGAAGGAAGAAAGGGGGTTGGAGGAAGGAAAGAATGAAGGGAGGAAGGGAGGAAAAAAGAAACAGTCAAAACAGATGGGGTCAATTTGACCCGGGAGGAAGACACAAAGGTTCATTTCTAGTCCAAATTTGCTCTTAAATCACCTGAAAGTGTGTCAATGCTGAGCTATTATATAAGTTAAATTAGATTAAAATGATCGTCTTGCTGTTATCTAATCGATTTAAAAAAAAAAAATTTGTCTCATCTCTCCTTTTAGAAAACGGTGAACCTGTACCCCTATCAGATCCACAGCGTCTTCCTCTCGTCCTTCGGGTCTCTCATCGGGCCGTTTGGCGGCTTCTTTGCCAGCGGATTCAAGCGAGCCTTCAAAATAAAAGTAAGGAAATGTTTAATCATCTCATCAGTTGTTAAAACCTCAGCCATGTATATTCTTTATCATTATATTTTAATTTTCTGCCATTACTTCACTACTTTAACACTTAATACTACTAATAATAATATTGATAATAATGCATTTTATTCAACTACTCAAAGACACTTCATACAGCAAAAGGGAATAAATCTCCTATAGTAGCAGATGACATTGAACTAGTCCGCTGAGTGAGTCCTCTCAAGCTTCAAGCTCACAGACTGACACACAAATCAGTTGAGGAGAAGCATTCAAATATTTTCAGAAACTGGTCGGACCACTTTAACTGTGGCGAGGCTGAGATTTGACTTAAAGTGACAGTAGCCCAGCAGCAGTTTGCTTCCTGCTGCAAAAACAACAGCACAAAATGACTCCTGCAGGCTGCTGCAGTGGCTCCACTTCAGTCTAAGTACAAGTTGTTTTTTTTCAAATATCTGGGTCATTTTCTGTTTTTATAGTCAGTGCATCTGAATCTTTACATTGAGGTAGATTATATTAATATATACTGACTGCCATTTTATCACATCTACACCTTTAGTAACCTTATACATTAGCAGGTGACCTTTGCAAAGTCCACTAAGCAAAACTATAGATGTTGCCTGTATTAAAATAATAGTAATTAAAAAATATTATATAAAATAAAATACCTTTTTAAAGCAGAAATGGATTACAGTCCGCACATTATCATTACAGAAAACAAATGAGATTGTAATAGATGATACACACACCAGAAATGCTTTTTTCCCCTTTTTAAGATTATTTTTGGGCATTTTTGGTTTTATTTGATAGTCAAAAGGCTTGGAGAGAGTGAGGGAAGTATGAAATGTAAGAAGGGACACATTTTAATGTTTTGATACCCAGACTACCAGATAAATGACACGTTAATGCAAAGCCTCATTAGATACCTGAGCTCTGATCTCATGACAACCTTGGTCTCTCGTCTCCTTCAGGACTTCGCCAGCACCATCCCCGGTCACGGAGGCATCATGGACCGATTCGACTGTCAGTATCTGATGGCAACCTTCACTCACGTCTACATAGCCAGCTTCGTCAGGTACGCAGAGGAGTGTGGAGGCTTAGAGCTGCACTGTTTGTTCTACTGATATATATGATAGTGAAATATAAGATGATGAGGTCACTGTCATTTCTCTTCTCCATGCTGGTTATAAGGTGATGCTTTTATAGCAGGACTCCACTGTAAGAAATGGGGGTGAAATCCTCAGCCTCAAAATGAGACTAGAGTATCTACTTATCTACAGTGGAGGGAAACTTCCTGGTAGTTAAATGTACGTTTGTTGCTAGGAGAAAACAAACATAAAACTTGATGATATACAAATTCACATTTAGCTTTATTAGACAACTGATTCCTCATACTGGCTTCAGCTGAACTTTTGAATGCATTAGTGTCCAGAACGAGTGAATTTTGTCTCCAATTTCTCTATAAAGAGTTGAAGAACATTAATTACAATAACACTTAAAACACACACTTGGATGTGAGTGTTTTAATATGATAGACATTCAATATTCAGAAGGCTTAATAACAAAAGGAAAAGAAGACTTTAGAAGCTTTATATCACTGCTCATAGCTTATAAAGCAAATACAAACCACCAAAAACACCTTTAACGGGTTTCCTAATATAAACAATATTACAACAGTATATCTGTATCCACATTTCATTTTTCAAATTGGGAAAGCACAAAAATGATCTCACACTCACTGATAAAGTCACTGATTATGAGTCTATGTCAGGTATGTCCAAACTATTCCACAAAGGGCCATGTGGCTGCAGGTTTTTGTTCCAACCGATCAAGAGCATATGATTCAACCACATGATTCAACCAATCAACTGTCTGAAGACTGAGATCAATTGATTAAATGATTCAAGCCTGGTGTGTTCCTGATTGGTTGTAATGAAAACCTGCAGCCACATGGCCCTTGGTGGAATAGTTTGGACACCCCTGGTCTATGTTGTCACTGTAAACAGCAGAAAATAAACCTCTGTTGCACCTCAAAATAAAGCTAATACTGAGATGATTTTTATCTGCCAACATAAATCTAAAACACCTAAGAATTAGTGTTGATTACTGTTTCCTCTCTCAGTGTTTGTTGCTTATCACTTAATCATTTAATGTGTATATATATTTCCAAAAACCTCAGTAAGTAGGAAAAGGTAGAGAAGACTTCCTGTTCTCTGAGGTAAGCTTTTTTTTTTTAATCTAATTTTTATCCATCTTGCTCACCCTGTGTTTTTCTTTTTAGGGGACCGAACCCGAGCAAAGTGCTGCAGCAGCTGTTGATGCTGCAGCCGGAGCAGCAGCTCACCATCTTCCACACTCTGCACTCCCAGCTGAGAGAGAGGGGCATGCTCCCCCCCGCTGCAGTCCATGCTGAGTGAAGATCCTCCAGCTTCACAGAGGGGGGTGTGTGGGGAGGGGAGGGGGTGACTGGAGAGAGTGTGTGTGTGTGATTTGGTTTGGAGAGATTGTGTAAGCATGTATATACACATACACACACACATGCATAAAACAACACACAATCTGACGTATGGCTGTAAACTGTGTGTGTGTGTGTGTGTGTGTGTGTGTGTGTGTGTGTGCCCGTGTGATCCCAGGCCTCTCTCATATCCTGCCAGCTCTTCATCCACAACTTCCAACCAGTTCAAAATCACAACTTTTAAACCATGAGGTGACTCTCCAGACTACGTTGAATCGCCTCATAGTAAAAAAAACACACACACACACAACACTGAAACATTTGCCGACTTCATTTCGACTTCGATTCGACTTGGAGCGGCCCTCCCTCCCCTCTCCTCCCCCATCCCCTTCTTCCTCTCCGATCCCTCCCATCCTAAAGACTCAAGATGAAAAAAACGTCTTATCGAACAAACGTTTGACTCTGAAGCACACTGCTTTCTCAGCGCAGGGGGACGGCGGACGTGCAGTGTCCTGACTGTGGACGGCAGATATTGCACTGACTTTATTTAGATGAACAAATGGATTTAAGAAGCTTTTACCAGCAGAAACTGGGCCCAAAGTGTCGGGCAACGTGGACCTGAGCTACAGCAAAAAGACTATTGGGGACTATTGGGGGTTTTTTGGGGGGGTGGGGGTGAAAGTAATGATGAAGCAGGGTTGTCAGACATACTGTAGAAAACTGTTTTATAGACGACGCTCTATTTAATGGTCTTAACCTCATAGCATAACAAACAAAAACAAAAAAACATGTAGCATGTACGCAAGTCCTGCTAAACCAAGCCATGTTTATTCTCCTCTTCCACAGTGTGAACTTCTAGCTTTTAGGTTTCTGTCTGAATCTCAATAACTTCGCACAATAAAAGTCAATTTCAAAAAAAAAAAAAAGATTGACTTGTAGGCATGTTAACGCAGAAACTAGAGCATCAGCAGTGCACTCAAAACACTCAAGTTAATGTGTATTGTATATAAATATAGTGAAAATATTTAGCTGAATAAATACTTAATATATAAATATATATATATAAGTACTTCTTCTGTGACCTGCTGGGGAAAAATGAAAAAAAAACAAACACTTTTAAGCTATGATGATGATATGCAAAAAATAAATAAGAAAAATACAAAAAAAAAAATAGAGATGTAACTCATTTGTAGCCTTTAGCATGAACAAATTTAGATTTTTAACAGGCGGGGGTGTAGATTTGATCTGAAGTTGAGGGTGTTTCAGAGGGTGTGCTGGGTGAACTTTTGCTAGAGATTGTAAAAATAAATTAAAGGTATAGTTTTGACGTTTTGGGAAATACGCCTGTTTGCTTTCTTTCTTTCGTTCTTTTGAGTGAGATGGACGTCACTCTCATGTTAGGCTAGTCAAGCTAGGAGGTAATTAGCTTAATTTAGCCTAAAGACTGGAGGCAGCTATCCTGAGTCTTACCAAATTTCTAATATATGTCTACAAAAAGACATCTAACTCTTACTAATTAGCACATTAATTAACAATCTTGTTATCAAAGCAATGGCAGTTTCAACGCTAAGAGGGTTATGGTCTGTAGCAGCTAACTAGCAGCTAACTAGCATGCTACAGGCAACATCAAAATCAAAATAATCACAATAATTAATTAATAATAATTTTCCCACTTGGTCTACTTGTCCTCTCTGATACTTTATGTGATGCTTGAGACTTTTTGCTTAGTAGAACCAGACAAAGAAGCCTTTTCTCCATTCCTCTCCACAGTAACATTTTTCCCGCCAAAACTTCTGCATGCTCTCGATATCAGAATCTTATCGGTTTTGGTGATTAGCATATATGTGGTCAAAAGTTCATGTTTTGTTGAGCTTTCGCTACAAAACATGCTTGAAAATCAAAGCTCAGCTGATTTCTTCTGTACTTTATGTGATGCTTGAGATTTTCAGCGATATAATTGAGCTTTTTTACCATTCATCTCAATTATAAAAAATTTCCCGCCAAAACTTCTGCATCCTGTCGGTTTTGGAGATTAGCATACATGAGGTTAAAAGTTCATATTTTGTTGAACTTAAACTGGAAAATCAAAGTTCACCTTATTTCTACTGTACTTTATGTGATGCTTTAGATTTTCAGTGATATAATTTAGCTTTTTTCTCTACGGTTAAATTTTTCCCGCCAAAACTTCTGCATCCTGTCGGTTTTGGCGATAAATATATATGGGGTTAAAAGTTCATGTTTAGTTGAACTTAAGCTCGCAAAATCAAAGCTCACCTGATTTCTCCTGTGGAAATAATGAACATGCTCTACTTGTGAAACTTGTCAAACTTGTGCTCTTGGGTGTTTTAAAGTCCATAAAGGTGGACTGATTTAATTAAATCGTAACATCACGAAACTCTCTGTGAAACCCCAAATAGTTTTTATTAAATTTCTGTTTTTATTTGAATCAAACAAATGAGATAAAACCTGTTAACTAGAGTTATAGAGGCAAAACATTTTGACTAGCTGCTTCTCGTTGCTATGCTAAGCTAAGCTAAGCTAATCACCTCTTAGCTTTAGCTCCATTTTACTCCATCCACAGACACGAGATTGAATTTCATCTTCTCATCTAACTCTTAGAAAGAAAGCAAATAAAAGTATTTCCCTTAAAAATGTTAAGCTATTTTAAAAAGAGACTGTGCTTCCTTCATCCAGTTTAACCAATGATTATTTTAGTTGCACTGTAGCTGTGGGAGTAGGGGAGTGGCGGGAGTGGGGGGAGGGGCAGGTTAGACCCGGGCAGACCACTCCGAAAAATCCCACGTCCTTGAACTCACCATTTGTCAAACTATTTTTAAAATTTAAAAAAATGCTATTTTAGAGTCGTCTTACGCATTAAATCACTGTTTTATGATTATTTTTTTGAATGTAGTTTTGCAATATAATGATTATCACTGCACATTACTGCAATGATGATATAAGATTAGAGTATATATGGACACTATATACTGTATTATGTGTGTATATACAGTATGAGCTGTATATGCAGATATCTTTAAGTATATATATATATATTAAAAAAAAAATCAGATATTCTGGGCAGGTTTTATTTTGTTTTTTTTTTAAAGCAATATTTTTATCTTGTGCAAGTTTCCTTTTTTAGAAATATGGATGAGATTTCAGTGTATGACATAATTTAACTCACGCATCTCTGATTGGATCACGTGTTGAATCGGAGCGTGCGTCGTAAAGCGTGTTACAAGAGAGGAGGCCGATGAGATTCTCTTGATTGAATCCAGAGTTGTTTTTTTTTTGTTTTTTTTTGTTTTTTTAGAAAGAAAGAAATGTTTACCAAAGCACTGTCTGATTTACACTGATTTCCTTCTATTATTATATTGGGGAAAAAAGGCTCCAAGAGAGGGAAGGCTCAGGTCCAAAATATCCTCTCTTTGTCCTGATAATCCAAAAAAAATAAAAATAAATTAAAAAAACAAGCAGAGGAGAGATTGGACCTGGATTTTTTTTAAAACTTGGAGTACTAACATTTGTATCTGTGGCCCGTGCAATGTGTGTCACTTGTATTCTGTTAACTTCCTTTCACTTTGTTAGACAGGATGTTTTAATTTATTTGTCCGGTTTCTTTTTTTTTGTTATGTTCACATTTTCCTCCATAGAAGTGCATTTTAGTGTATTTTTCTCTCCCCCCCCCCCCCCCCCCCCCTTGTTTTAAAGTGAATAAAGGAGGGGGGAGGGGGGGGGGGGCGTTGGTGGGTGGATTTTTTTTTTTGGGGACCAGCTGTATTGTACTGTATAACTAAATCCTCTCTTTCTTTCTCTCTCTCTCTCTCTGGCAGAACACACACACACACACACACACACACACACACACACACACACACACACACACACACAGTTGCTTTTACAGGCTTTTTCTGTTCCAGCGTTTCACATAGTGAAGGAGACGACAGACAGCGTTTAGATAAATCTGGACAGTCTTCAAATTTTAAAGCAATCTGACCAAAAAATGGGAAACAAGAATCAACACAAACAGCTGATTGTCAGATTATTTGGATTATTATTATTATTATTATTATTATTATTATTTAGACTTTTAAATATGAAGTCTGGAGTATGCCACTTTGAATAAGACGTTTCTAATTTGGTAAATATGATCGGTCACTTTAAACTAATTTCATTTAAACACACTTAATCCTAAACTGCACTGTAGGGTTAATTTAGCTTCATTCATTAATAATAATAATAATAATAATAATGCATTTTATTTAAAGGCGCCTTCCGTCTGTCCTTCCTTTCTTCCTCCCATCCTCTTTTCCTTCCTCCCTCTCTCCTACCTTCCTTCCTTCTTTCCCCCGTCCTTCCTTCCTCCCTCCCTCTTTCCTTCCTCCCTCCCTCCTTTCCTTCATTCCTCCCTTCCTTCTTTCCTTCCTCCCTCCCTCCTTTACTTCCTTCTTCCTCCCTTCCATCCATCCTTCCTCCCTCCCTCCTACCTTCCTTCCTTTCCTCCCTCCTACCTTCCTTCCTTCTTCCTTCCTTATTCCTTCCTTCCTTCCTCTCTCCTTTCCTTCCTTCTTCCTCCCTTTCTTCCTTAACTTGAGGACAACAGGAGGGTTAAGATGTGATTAATTTCATGACAGACTTAAACTTAAACTTCACTGTAGAGTTGATTTAGCGCCATTCATTCACAGAGACTCTAGTTTTATTAGTTTTGCCTACAAGAAAACAACTGACTCGTCCTAATGTGGACAACAAGGCGTGAAAAACATCCGAAAAACAGATCAAATATAAACATTTTTTTCCAATCTTTCAAACAGTAATTATAATTTGTGAATAAAAAGTGACAGCACTAGTAAATTATGTTGTACATTACATGATCCTGGTCAAAATTGTACTAGTAAAAAGTTATAAAAATGATCATTTAATGTGCCGACTTGTAATTTAAGTTTAACTTTAAATGATGAATGAGTTTTTTTTAATGTCTTTCTATCATAATTCATCTCATATTTCAATTTTCTTGTCTAGTTTTAATAGTTGACGAGCTCTGATTGGCCCAAAAAAGGACTTCCTGTCACTTTTCTGTTGGTTAGGCATCAAACAATCTGACTTCATTAATATTAAATCATAAAATATAACATAAAATTAAATATTACTGAAAGATGCTGAACAAGTCTTTTCAGCAGCTCATTAATTTTTCATCACTGAACTTGAATCGGCACATTTAATGATCCTAATATATAACTTCTTACTGATTTAATGAACACCATCAATCAAATATAATGACTTTTTTTTACTTCATAATTATTCTGGTGGCATACTCCAAACTCCAAACTCAACTGATTTCTTTTTTTTTTTTAGTTCAACTTAGAAGTTTAAGTTGTCCGTGTGTGAACTAATTTATATTTTCATTTCATAAAGTTATGAAGGTGAAACACTTTGCGGTACTCGATAATAGGACAGAGACGGTTGGTAGCTCAGATGTCAGGTAATGATGATGCACTACAGATGTTTGGTTGCTTGTCTTTTTAATTTATCATTTTTTTGTGTATATGTTGTTTTGATTTTTGCTTTTGAGCGGAAAAAAAATGTTTTCTAATAAATAAATAAAAAATCTATATAGCTTTTTTTTGGAGTGGATAAGATTAAATTGCATAAAATTTATATATTGAGGAAGTACGTTGTTAGGGGCAACACAGAGTAAATGTATTAACCATACATTGATATCTATTATAGGGAAGCTGTTTACTGTATGGAGGTGAATAAAGTTCTTTTTTTTCTTTAACCTTTGTGTGTCGTCCTTCCGGGTCGAATTGACCCCGTCTGTTTTGACTGTTCTTTCTTTCTTTCTTTCTTTCCTCCCTTCCTTCCTTCTCCATTTCCTTCCTTCCTCTTTTCCTTTCTCTCTCCCTCCCTTCCTTCCTTCCTTCTCTATTTCTTTCCTTCCTCTCTTTTCTTCCTTCGTTTCACCCTTCCTTTTTCTTTCTCTCTCTCCCTTCCTTTTTTCTTTCCTCCCGCCCTCCCTTCTATCCTTCCTTCGTTCTTCTTTCCTTCCTTCCTTCCTCCCTTCCATCCTTCCTTCCTCCCTTCTTTCGTCTTCCCTTCCTTTCTCCCTCCTTCCTTCTTTCCTTCCTCCATCCACCTTCCTTCCTTCTTTCCTCTGTCCTTCCTTCCTCTTTTCCTTTCTCTCTCTCTCCCTCCCTCCCTCCTACCTTCCTTCTTTCCCTTCCTTTCCTCCCTCTCTTCCTTTTGCCCTCCTTCTTCCCTTCCTTCCTTCCTTCCTCGACTCAAGGACAACAGGAGGTTTGGTTCATTTATTATGTTTTTACGTCCTTTTTTTCTATCATGACAACATGAATAACTCGATTTCACATCAAAGGAGCAACTTCAGATTTATTCACAAAACCAAGCTCGACACTTTGTGACATAAAAAAACAAAAAAAACAACAATCTTGATTTTAGCACAGTGAGAAAGATGCAGAGTTTTGCAGTTATGTCGCCATTACAGTCAGATATTTAGGCATTGAGAACAGAGACCGAGTAGAAAGGGAACATTTAGATAAGCGGAGCAGTCATTGAACGCATCGTCGTGGTTGGAGGACGGATGATGACGAGAGAGGAAGGAAAATGTAAAAACAGCTGATTTCTGAGTGGCAGTTTATGACAAGTTTTACAGTTTATATTAAGCTAAACATTTGCTTTATAATGTTATATTTAAGTGTGTATCTTTAAGATTTTCCTCACATAACACCACAGAAATCGCTGATTACAGATCAAGATGTGAATTCCCATAAAAAATTAAACAATCCTCTGTTCTTAATGCAGTTTGCAGCAGGAAGTTATCCTAAATAAAACCAAAAAAACCAACAACTTAAACATTAAAATACCAAAAACATATAAAATGAGTAATAATCCTTCATTAAACTCACTGACACATTATTCTGTTCTCCATTAAAGTGCATCTCAGATTTGAGTCCCTTTTTAAAATCAGTATTAAAACACACATTACTTTACATTTCCAACATTATAAGCAGTGATAAAAAAGAGGCTTTCAGTAGCTGAGGAGTATTTAACAGAAACAACAGTGACCCCTTCTGGAGAAAAAGTAAAACACTTCTTTCTTTTTAAATAAAAACAACTCAGAATAACACAAATATAATCTGAATTTTCAAGACAAACTTCAATCAAGTAAAACTGAAACTAAAAATAATTAAATGATGCATTCAAGAACACTGGCTTCCTGTTGAAAGATGATAGTATAGATTACAGGATTATAGAGTGTTTATAACATTGAGATTAGTTTCCAGCGGGGATTACACACACACACAGTAGTGCAATTTGAAGTATTATGGACGAACCCGTACGTCTAAAGTGCCAAACGCTACCAGACTGAAACCCAGACTGGTTATTTACAAGCAATTCATCTTTTATATGAAGGAGTGGTGGAAGGAGGAGGAGGAGGGGAGGGGGGGAAACATGTGACTACCTCAACCCTCCTGTTGTCCTCAGGTCAAGAAAGAAAGGAAGGAAGGAAGGAAGAAGGAAGGAAAGAAAAAGGAGGGAAGGAGGGAGGAAGGAAGGAAAGGAGTGAAAGAGGGAGGAAGGAAGGAAAGGTCGAAGGAAGGAAGGAAAGGAGTAAGGGAGGGAAGGAGTAAGGGAGGCAGGAAGGAAAGGAGTAAGGAGGGAAGGAAGAAAGGAAGGAAGGAGGAAGGAAGGAAAGGAGGAAGGAAGGAAGGAAGGAAGGAAAGGAGTGAGGAGGGAGGGAGGAAGGAAAGGAGTAAGGAGGGAGGAAGGAAGTAAATGAGTAAGGAGGAAGGAAAGGAGTAAGGACAGAAGGAGGAAGGAAGGAAGGAGGGAAGGAATGAAGGAGAAAGGAAGGAAAGAAAGAAGGAATGAAGGAGGGAAGGAAAGAAGGAAGGCAGAAAGGAAGGAAAGGAGTGAGGAGGGAGGAAGGAAAGAAGGAAGGAAAGGAGTAAGAAAGGCAGAAACGAAGGAAAGGAGTGAGGAGGGAAGGAGTAAGGAAAGGAGTTTGAGGAGAAAACAACAGTAGAGGGTTAAAAGTAATCATCTCTCTCTTGTTGAACTTGTGTAAATGAATGTGTCTGAACATGCTCACGAAATCCACCTTGAGTTAAATTAAAAACATGTCATCTGGACGGACTTTTTTTTTCTTTCCTCTTCGACCTGTTTCACATCTGTACTTGGCACAGAAATTAAACCGCAATTATAAAACCTGTTTCTTTTCCCACCTTCGCTCTTCCTCCTATTCTCAGGGTAAACTGAATAAAGTAATGTAAATCTAATACAAAGGAGCTTTTAATCACGTGACCAAATACTAATACTACTACTACTGAACCAGCTCTAATCTGGTCCACTGGATAATTTAGCAAAGTATTAAAAAAATAGCAGAAATGTTGGTTTAATTCCAATTTTTCCACAACAATACACCTCTTGTCTCACTTATTTTCACAGTCGAAGCTTGGACCATAGACTGTATAAAAGAAATGGACGTAACATCCGTGACGTCACCCATTGGTTTGTGGACTGCTGCTCGGAAGCCAATAGTTTCAAATCTAGGCAGCGCCATCTTGAAAATTTCAGGTGCATGCTGGGAAAAATAAAAACATTGATTCTACTTATATGGGCATGAGGCGGGGCCATGGACGGAGCGGGGGAGGTTACTATGGTTGCAAGGGCTGGATCTCGAGGACATTGCTCAATCAACCTGTCAATCAGGACGTAGCCACGCCCTAATGCATACCCTGCTTTATCATCAAATATAAAATCAGGGAGGCCAAAATGTCCCAAATGAACATCATACTGCATTGAAGAAGGCTTTAAACTAGCGATTGAGACCATAAACACATTTTGAAAACGTTTACTGAGGTTAGAAATCAAGTGAGAAGTTGGTGAATTCTCCATTGACTTGTATAGAGACGGTTCCCCCCTGGTGGCCTTTTGATAGAATGCAGTTCTAAGTTACTTCCATGTTGGCCTCATTTCAGAGGACCGGAGCTCGCCGCCTGGTTTAGACACATTTTATCATATTTCTTACCATTGCACTCCTATATGGTTTATTATAGTAAAGTTATAATATGTATAATATAAATTATATATCATTTATAGGTTATAATGTAATGGTTTTACCTTGTTTTGCCCCCCTTTAGATGAAATTGGGCTGCATGTGGAGCTGAAATTAGTTCGACAACCCTGATTTAGAGGCTTAAAATTAAAATAATAAGCATTTGTGTGCTTTGAGATAATCTACATCCAAGTCCGCTCGATGATTTCGGATGGCTTATACTAATCAAAATCAGCATTTAAGTATAAAATGAAATGAACTTTGGCTGTCAAGTGTCGATAGCTTCTCGTCCTTTACCTCGTTTTATACACCTCAACTTCACTTTTAACTTGTTCAACATCCAAATCCTTCGTTCACTGATTACGTCTCAAGATCTGAAACGAGTTTAAAGAGAGCAACCTACTTCCCATTTGATTCAAAAGCTACGAGCTGGACGAAGAAGAAGAAGGAGTCAAATGGAATACAACCAGTAACTCTTTCGGAGACCGAGCGTTTGCAGCGAAGCCTCACGATTATCTTAATTTCATATAATGGCACTTCTTTCCTTTCGTAGCTAAGTAACGATAGGGTTGAAGGGCACTCTCGCCTCCTCCTCCTCCTCTTCTATCGCAGTCTTTGGGTCGGATCTTTCGGGGCAGAAAATGAGCCGTAGCAACGCTAGCCCGACGCGCACCAACAGCCTCAACACAAGAAAAGCAAAAGGCACCGTGATTTCCATCAGATGGAAAATCGAGGCGCTAAATTTACTCAAAATGCACGTGAGGAAAAACGTCCCCAAAGCTACGCAGGGGTACAACGCCAGCTTGGCTAGCATAAACACGTGCTCGCGTCCGCCATATCTTACGTACGGGTGCAGGGTTTCCTGTTCGTTATACAGAGCGACCACCCAAATCGTGAGCTGAAAAATGCCTGCGAAGAAAATGATGACGCAGCTAATCTGAATGGCTTCCAGTTCGTTGCGGGAGTTGTGCGGGAATTCGTGCGTTAGCTGGTATGCTAACGGCAAGCCTCCGACAAACGCCAGAGACAAAGTGTTGAGCAGGCCCATGAGGCGTGTCGTCTTGGTAACGTGGAGGAAGAGTGAGTGGTGGACGAACCAGAGGAGGCCGACGGTGGCGAAGGAGCCGAAGTAGGCGAGGTACTCCGGACCGTAGGACTGCAGAGCCGCGATCAAGCTGCCGCCGAACTGCTTCTGGACGACCGATGGATCGGGAACGTTGTCCTCGCTGTAGGAACAATGAGAAGAGGAAAGGTTAGAAGGTTTTAACCCACCTGTTGTTGTCAAGTCAAGGAAGGAAGGAAGGAAGGAAGGAAGAAGGAAGGAAAGGAGGAAGGAGGGAAGGAAAGAAGGAAGGAAGGGTGGAGGAAAGAAGGAATGAAAGGAGAAAGGAAGGAAGGAAAGGAGGAAGGAAGGAAGGAAGGAAGAAAAGGAAAAAAGGAAAGGAGGGAGGAAAGGAAGGGCGGAGGAAAGAAGGAAGGAAGGAAGGAAGGAGGGAGGAGAGATGGAAGGAGGGAGGGAGAAAAGAGGAAGGGAGGGAGGAAGGAAGGAAAGAAGGAAGGGAGGAAGGTAGGAAGGAAAGGAGGAAGGACAGAAGGATGGTAGAAAGAAGGATAAAGGAAGGGAGGAAAGAGAGAGGAAGGAAGAGAAGAAGGAACAGTTAATTTGACCCGGGAGGACGACATGAAGGTTAAAGACAATTAATTACACTTTTCTCACATTAATACACACTTTTATTTAAGATTTTATATTATTTTAAGTTTTATTGGAGCCTTTTCTGATTTTATTTGAGTTTTTATTTTCTTTAAATTGCTTTAATCTCCTTTAAATATGGTATATAGTAAATATGGTGTTTTACATACATAACATATACATTAAATTGTTTTATTTTATTTTTTATTTTGTTTTCTGTAATGTGTTTTATGACCCTGATGAAGGCTGCAAGCTGAATTAATAAAGTTGTTTTATACTACATAAAGTGTTGCAGGAGCTTTGACTTCTTTGGACTTATTCTCCTTTTCCCCGCACCTTGAAAGAAGGTGAAATTAGGGTTAGGGTTAAAAAAAATTATATAGAACAAAGATTTTTGGAAAAACAAAAGCCAAAAAAACCCCAACAAAAAAAATTACATCTAGACTTGATTTCCTAAGGCTGTTTTCACTTCCACCTCAAAACGAGATACCGAGCATGATGTCACGTAAAGGAGAGACGACAAGTTTCAGTTCAACAAAAAGAAATCTTCATCTCAGCATTATCTGAGGTTAAAAACATATAGCCTACCATTCTTTATTTTATGTCCTTAATCACTTCCTTCTTCACTACTTTTACTTTATAGCCACTAGTAAATTAAGATTTGGACACGTATGAGTCATCATGAGCCATAACAGGAGTTAACAGGAAGTAGCATAAAGCAGCGTACATGCTCTGACCAGAAGCAACGGACTAAAGAGGTAGTTCACACAGTGCAAACAAATGTCAGAGCACCCCCCCCCCAAATTAGATAGAAATAGATTTTTAAAAAAGATAAAAAAGTTGAATAATTGGAGTGAGCTGCTGTTTGGCCTGCAGCCCGTCACAGCAGCATCGTGCCAAGAAGTTTTGGTTCCATTGTAGAAAGTTTTTAGAGAAAGAGACGTTACCCTTTAATCTGGAAACTCAAATAAAATGGCACATATAAGTACATTTAGTGCACTAATTATGGAGTGACTTTAGATACATTCAGTTTTTTTAAATCACTAAAACATTACCATCAGGTTAAATCACTTTATACATATACTAATAATTTTTTTGTCAGTTTGTTTTTTCAATGTAACGATTTAATGATTTTACATTACTGCCCTTGTGATGCTCTTAATAATGTGGATTTTAGAAAGTGTTCTATATATATGAAGATTATTGTTATTATTATTAAATAAAGTATATAGTAAATACAATCCCTGCTGCATATGTAACATAAAGATGCAGCAGAGATCCCTTTAAAATCAATAAATCTACACAAGACAGGTCATTATTCTGTCATCTTTTCATCCCTGCATCTATCCATCCAAGTAGATACTAATAAAACAGACAGAGAGCAACAAACCATATGTCCAGGATGAGAAGCGTCGCTACGATGGCATAAACTCCGTCACTGAAAGCCTCCACTCGCTCTTTAGTGAGGGGCTCGTTGGGCAGGTATGTGTAGAACAACATGGAGTCTGGAGTCTCCTCCACCTGACCTGAAGGGGAGGAGAGGGTTCGATGAGTTCGGTTCATAAAGCTGTTTTTAAAGAGTGGATTATAAAATGTCTGAAGAGCTGCTGCTGCTTACCGATGGCTTTGTTACGACACCACTTCAGACTCTGGGAGATGTACGGCAGGAAGATGACGATGGCTAACAGCACGTACGACTGAAAACAACAAGCAAAATGTCACTTGGAGGAAAAAAGATTCAAGAAGAAGAGGAAGAGGAGAGGAGAGGAGAGGAGGGGGAGGAGTAGAGGAGGAGGAGGAGAGGAGAAAGCGGAGGAGAGGAGGAGGAAGAGGAGGAGAGGAGGAGGAGGAGGAGGAAGGGAAGAGGAGGAGGAGGAGGAGGAGGAGGAGAGGAAAGGAGAGGAGGAGGAGTTAAAAGTCCTGTTTTGTACATAAATGTTAAACATTCTCTGAGGAGAGGAGAGGAGGAGGGGAGAGAGCAAGAGGAGCAGGGAGGAGGAGTTAAAAGTCCTGTTTTATGCATAAATATTAAACATTTTCCGATTGTAGCTTCTAAAATATGAGCATATTTTGGATTTAATCTGTTGCTTGGACAAAAACAAAAGATATATATCATATTTCTTTACTAGTTTTGACATTCAGAAATTCAAATAAACTAGTGTTTGCCAAAAAAGTGACACAACCTTCAAAAATGTGCAAAAAAGAGATGAATTTATAGTCTTCTAATAATCTACTGCAGCATGGAGCAACATTAGACTGAAGAAAAACCTACCAGCTGGAAGAAGATGAAGGAGAAGATGCTGGCAAATAAACACATGATAGGAACCCTCATGATGACTTTGAGTATGTGTTGTTTGTAGAACGTCTGGTTCTCTGAGATCTGGATCTGCTCGTTCAGAAGGAAGGGACGACTGAAGGCGTACAACACGATCAGAGACTACACAAACAAGAAGAGACGTAAAGGATTATTAACCTGGTGGAATAAAAAGGGTCAGAAGTTTTGGTTTTGATCATTTTTTAACCCTTCTGTTGTCCCTCGAGTCAAGGAAAGGAAGGGAGGTAGGAGGAAGGGAGGAAGGAAGGAAGGAAGGAAGGAAGGTAGGAGGGAGGGAGGAAGGAAGGAAGGAAGGAAGGAAGGAAGGATGGAGGGAGAAAGGAAAAGAGGAAGGGAGGAAAGAAGGAAGGAAGGAAGGAAGGGGGATGGAGGAAGGAAAGAAGGAAGGGGGAAGAAGGAAAGAAAGGAGGAAGGGAGGGAGGAAGGACGGAGGAAAGAAGGAAGGAAGGAAGGAAGGAGGGACGGAGGAAGGAAGGAGGGGAGAAAAGAAAAGAGGAAGGGAGGAAGGAAGGAAAGAAGGACAGAGGAAAGAAGGAAGGGAGAAAGGTAGGAGGGGAAGAAAGAGAGAAGGAGGGAGGGAGGGAGGGAGGAAGGAAGGGGGATGGAGGAAGCAAAGAAGGAAGAAAGAAGAGTCAAAACAGAAGGGGTCAGTTTGACCCGGGAGGACAACAGGAAGTTAAGGTGTATTTAAATCCAAACCTGAATGACTCCCATCACCATCACACAACCACAGAACAGTAAAATCCCGAGGATGTGTTCAGGGAACGTCGCCATCAGAGAGAACTGTGAAGAAAAGAAAAAAGGTGTGTGTGTGTGTGTGTGTGTGTGTGTGTGTGTGTGTGTGTGTGTTAGAGAGATTCAATGATATCAGTCAATTAAACTGTGATTTGTGGAAACAGTGTGAGTGATGACGGCAGTGACTCATACTGACTGTGTATGGTAGGAAGGTTATCAGCATCATGCACGCCTGAAATAGAACCGAGAGCAGAAGTTCATGTTAGAAAGGAGGAAACGTTCACCACAGGAAACAGTTTCATTCACGAGCTGCAAAATAACTAAACACAAGTCCTGATAATGATTCATTCTTCATACAGGAGGATACACATAACATATAACACATACTGTAAATACTGTAAATACTGTACTTTAGTATCAGTTTCTGTTCTGTTATGAATCATTTGCATTTTGCTTTTGTGTGAAAAGATCATGGTTTGGGTTAAAATGAAGGAAGGAAAGACGGGGGAAGGAAAAGAGGAAGGAAGGAAAGAAGGAAAGGAAGGAAAGAAGGAGGGAGGGAGGAAGGGAGGACAGAAGGAAGGGAGGAAGGAAGGAAGGAGGAAGGAGGGAGGGAAGGAAGGAAGGAAGGAAGGAAGGAGGAAGGGGAGGAAGGTAGGAAGAAGGAAGGGAGGGAGGAAGGAAGGGGGGAAGAGAGGGAGGGAAGGAAGAAGGAAGGAGGGAAGGGAGGAAGGATGGAAGGAAGGAAAGAAGGAGGGAGGGAGGATAGAAGGAAGGGAGGAAGGAAGGGAGGAAGGAAGGAAGGAAGGAAGGAGGGAGGGAGGGAGGGAGGGAGGAAGAAGGAAGGAAGAGAGGGAGGGAAGGAAGAAGGAAGGAGGGAGGGAAGAAAGGACGGAAGGAAGGAAAGAAGGAAGGAGGAAGGTAGGAAGAAGGAAGGAAGGAGGGCGGGAGGAAAGAAGGAGGGAGGAAGGAAGGAAGAGAGAGAGGGAAGGGAGAAGGAAGGAAGGGAGGAAGGAAGGACAGAAGGAAGGGAGGAAAGAGAGAAGGAGGGAGGAAGGAAGGAAAGGAAGGAAGGGAGGACAGAAGGAAGGAACAAAAGAGAGAAGGAGGGAGAAAGGAAGGAAAAGAGGGAGGAAAGAAGGGAGGAAGGAAGAAAGGAAAATTAAAATCATATCAAATCAATGTGTCTCTGCTTTGAAACAAATATCTGAGATGTTATTTAAAGACTCTTTAAAATCACAATGAGCTCATTAATACTTACGAGGTTGAGCAGAGCGAGGCAGTCATCAATCCTCACGATCACCTGAAATAACCTGTGAGAACAAACACAGATAATAAGTGATGAGTGTTGTTGTCATATTAACAGCTAGTATAATAATGATATAATAATAATATTGACCTGATATGAGCCGCCCACGCAACAGTCACAATTAGAAACGTCATTAAGTAAACTCCGATCTTTGTCGTCAGCAGGGCTTGAACACTTTGTCGGAGCTCCTGTGATGAAGAGAAACAAGGAGGATTTTAAAAAGGAAGTAGAGAAGATTTTATATAGTTTTTCTTATTTTAAACAAATCTGGACGGAAGGAAGGAAGGGGGATGGAGGAAGGAAAGAAAGGAGGAAGGGAGAGGCAGGAAGGAAGGAGGGAGGGAGGAAGGAAAAGGAAGGAAGGAAGGATGCAGGAAAGAAGGGAGGAAAGAAGGAAGGAAGGAAGGTAGGAGGGAGAAAGGAAAAGGAAGGAAGGAAGGACACAGGAAAGAAGGAAGGAAGGAGGGAGGGAGAAAGGAAAAGAGGAAGGGAGGAAAGAAGGAAGGGGGATGGAGGAAGGAAAGGAAGAAGGGAGGGAGGAAGGAAGGTAGGAGGGAGGAAAGGAGGAAGGAAGGAAGGAAGGAAGGGGGATGGAGGAAGGAAAGGAGGAAGGAAAGGAGGAAGGGGGAAGAAGGAAGGTAGGAGGGAGGAAGGAGAAGAGGAAGGGCGGAAAGAAGGAAGGAAGGGGGATGGAGGAAGGAAAGGAGGAAGGGAGGGAGGAAGGAAGGGGGAGGAGGGAAGGAAGGATGGAAGGAAGGAAGGGGGATGGAGGAAGGAAAGAAGGAAGGGGGAAGAAGGAAGGGGGATGGAGGATGGAGGAAGGAAAGGAGGAAGGGAGGGAGGAAGGAAGGTAGGAGGGAGGAAGAAAAGGAAAGAAGGAAGAATGGAGGAAAGAAGGAATTATTTTAAACAAATCTGTGCAGAACCAAAGCAACAATAAATTACCTCATTATCTTCCACCTTCGTATGAGCGACAGGTAATATCTGTAAATGAAGGTAATTACACAGAAAGCAGAGTTAGAAGATGTTAATACAAAACTATAAAACACTTATAGGAGAAGCCAAACAGAGAGAAATATTAAACTTAATATTAAAAAAGGAACAACATGAGAAGAAAATGTGGAGGGAGAGAGAAAGGAAAAGAGGAAGGGGGGAAAGAAGGAAGGAAGGAAGGAAGGAAGGAAGGAAGGGGGATGGATGAAGGAAAGAGGAAAGAAGGAAGGAAGGAAGGAAGGAAGGAAGGGGGTGGAGGAAGGAAAGAAGGAAGGGGGAAGAAGGAGGGAAAGGAGGAAGGGAGGGAGGGAGGAAGGAAGGAAGGTAGGAGGGAGGAAGGAAAGATGGAGGAAAGAAGGAAGGAAGGAGGGAGGGAGAAAGGAAAGAAGGAAGGAAGGGGGATGGAGGAAGGAAAGAAGGAAGGATAGAAGGAAAGAAGGAAGGAAGGAGGGAGGGAGGAAGGAAGGAAGGTAGGAGGGAGGAAGGAAAGATGGAGGAAAGAAGGAAGGAAGGAGGGAGGGAGAAAGGAAAGAAGGAAGGAAGGGGGATGGAGGAAGGAAAGAAGGAAGGGGGAAGAAGGAAGGAAAGGAGGAAGGGAGGGAGGAAGGAAGGAAGGAAGGAAAGATGCAGGAAAGAAGGAAGGGAGGAGGGGGGAAGAAAGAGCGAAGGAGGGAGGGAGGAAAGAAGGAAGGAAGGAAGGAAGAACATGAGTAGAAAAAGTGATGAAAAGTGTTTGGCTGCAGAATTAAAAGAGTAAAAACTAAAAGATCTGAAACATAAAGCAGATCTAGATCTCTCTCTCTCTCACACTCACACACACACACACACACACACACACACACACACACACACACACACACACACACACACACGCAGGGATTCAAAATAAAATCACATGATCTAAAATTGAATCTCTGAAAGGATGTAAGAGGCTGGTGGTGCTTCAGCAGGACTGCAGAGGTAGTCGGAGGCCTTTCCTGCTGCATGCTGCACCAACTGTGAACGAGCAGCTGCTGCATCATTCAGTCAAGTAAAGGAAAACACAGCGAAGTGCTTCAGTCCGCAGAGGAAATGAAGCTTTGGATTCTGTGTTTTTGGTGGAGAAATGGTTACACAAGCTGACTCAGATTACCGTAATGCACTGGTATAAAAAAAACATTATGAGACATCAGCTCATCAAAACTCATTAGTCTCTGCTTCCTGTAAGTTTCACCATTACCCCCTTTTCACCGAGCTGGAGCCAGTGCGATTACGTCACTGTATAACGTAGCCAGTGCGTGCCTTTGAAGCACTTCCATGATTCACCAGTGAGAGGCAGCAACATGGCACAAGGCATCTAGCCTGCCTGAAATGAAGAAGAAGAAAAGAAGAAGAAGAAGAAGAAGACGACAGCTCTGGCAAAAAAAATGATGTTTAAAAACAAATGTTTAACCCTCTTATTAGCTAGTCAGCTAATAAACATTAACCCCGCTAGTCTGCTAATAAACGTTAGCCCCGCTAGCCAGCCAATAAATATTACCCTCGCTAGCCGGCTAATAAATGTTAGCCCCGCAAGCCAGCTAATAAACGTTAACCCAGCTAGCCGGCTAATAAACGGTAGCCCCACTAGCCAGCTAAGAACCGATAGCCCCGCTAGCCGGCTAATAAACGTTAGCCCCACCCCCAGTCCGCTGACGTAATCGGTTCTTGCGTTAGACCAGCAAAGGTGGTGCTTGCTCTGGCTCCCGTTCTGAGGCTCGGGGCTGGAGCTTTGGCGGTGGAAAAGCAAAGAACCGGTGCTTAGTCAGGCTCTGGCTCCGAACCAGCACCAGCTCAGTGGAAAAGGGGTACTTGAGGTTCCTTTCTCCTCACATACAAAGCTCTTAATGGTCCAGGATCAAGTTATCATCATGACTAACGCCCTCGTCACCTCCCTGAGATCATCTCATGCTGGTTTATCAGAGGTTTTATAGCAATAGACGGAAGAAAATAAAACAAAATGACAGAAAATGATCCAAAAAATGACAATCACTGCTTTCTAAAGCCAAAGACGAGATCCTCAAATTTAGTTCTGCCCTCAATTTTACTGTTATTCAATTTACTGTCCTAGAAATCTAAAGAAACTAATACATGATTTGCATTTAAAGCCCTCCTCCCTCCACTTTTCACTGTTTTCTGATTAAAGAACAGTTTTTATGCCAAACACGGTAAAAACTTGAACATTTTTTAAACAGTCAGTGTGTAATAATATCCATATGAATCGTGCAATACCTGCAGAATGTGAGTGTTTTATGTGTAGTATGTGTTTTAGTTTTCCTTTTAGAAGCGATTATTTATCACTATTAATGTTTTCTTTCACATTTAAGGACTGTGTTTCAATGTCATTGTACTCTCTTGTACGACGACGGTAATAAATTATTGATACTTCATCTGGATGTTTGGACTTCACCGTGAAGAGTTCACATTGATCTGCTGATAGAGGGAAGTTAAGTTAAAGTATTATGTGTGACATGTGACAACTAAATGTTTATGTATATAAATGTGAAACTGTGTAAACTTGAAGCCTCCGGTGCACAAACACTGAAAAAATTGACTTTTCACTACTTGTTTTTGATCTGAGGTGCAACATTTAGTCAATTAATCTATCAGTGCATTACCAGAAACTTAATCAGCAACTATTTTTATCATTAATTAATCATTTTGAGAGGGAAGAAAGCAATCATTTCTGATTCTTTAAATCATGTGTCTTGTGCAATTGCATGTTTAGTTTAGATCCAATCCTGGTCCAATATTCAACTTACTGAGAACGGACTTTACAGTGAAGAAGGAAACAGGTAAACAATAATTTCGATGCTGCAGTGCACTTTTGATACGTTTTTTCGATGTGATTCTATGCTCAGGGACTACAGGTAGAAAATAGCAACTTTCTAAAACCCGGTGCAATGCTTCTCTCCTTGTTTTATACAGATTCATGTTTCATTACGCTTTATTGTCTCTGTTCAAATAAAAATAAAAATAAAATGAAATTATGTTACGTGTGGCTATAGCTGCTGTACACCAATCTATCTATCTATCTATCTGTCTAATTGAAGCCTTTCTTGATCACAATAGAGATTAACTATGATGCAGCTGTATATGGATATATTGGAGGTGTTTCCATGACCTCACATGACACACCTGACAGTCACCTGAGTGATTGTTCCTGCAGCTGAAACCACACCTCCACACCCCCACCCTGCAGCCCAAACTAACACCCTCCACCCTGCAGCCCAAACTAACCCCTCCACCCTGCAGCCCAAACTCACCCTTTCCACCCTGCAGCCCAAACTAACCCCTCCACCCTGCAGCCCATTAACCACACCTACACCCTGCAGCCCAAACTAACCCCTCCACCCTGCAGTCCAAACTAACCCCCCACACTAACCCCTCCAACCTGCAGCCCATTAACCACACACCTCCACCCTGCAGCCCAAACTAACCCCTCCACCCTGCAGCCCAAACTCACCCTTTCCACCCTGCAGCCCAAACTAACCCCTCCACCCTGCAGCCCATTAACCACACCTACACCCTGCGGCCCAAACTACACCCCTCCACCCTGCAGCCCAAACCAACCCCTCCACCCTGCAGCCCAAACTACACCCCCACCCTGCAGCCCAAACTAACCCCTCCACCCTGCAGCCCACACCAACCCCCCCACCCTGCAGCCCAAACCACACCTCCACCCTGCAGCCCAAACTAACCCCCCCACCCTGCAGCCCAAACTAACCCTGCAGCCCTGCAGCCCAAACTAACCCCTCCACCCTGCAGCCCTAACTAACCCTTGACCCTGCAGCCCAAACTAACCCCTCCACCCTGCAGCCCAAACTATACACCCTCCACCCTGCAGCCCAAACTATACACCCTCCACCCTGCAGTCCTAACTAACCCCTCCACCCTGCAGCCCAAACTAACCCTCCACCCTGCAGCCCAAACTACACTCTCCACCCTGCAGTCCTAACTAACCCTTTCCACCCTGCAGCCCAAACTAACCCCTCCACCCTGCAGTCCATTAACCACACCTCCACCCTGCAGCCCAAACTAACCCTCCACCATGCAGCCCAAACTAACCCCTCCACCCTGCAGCCCAAACTATACACCCTCCACCCTGCAGCCCATTAACCACACCTCCACCCTGCAGCCCAAACTAACCCCCACCCTGCAGCCCTAACTAAACCCCCCACCCTGAAGCCCAAACTAACAGCCCCCACTACACACCTCCACCCTGCAGCCCAAACTAACCCTACACCCTGCAGCCCTAACAAACCCCCCACACTAACCCCTCCAACCTGCAGCCCATTAACCACACACCTCCACGCTGCAGCCCAAACTAACACCCTCCACCCTGCAGCCCATTAACCACACCCCCACCCTGCAGCCCAAACTAACCCTTGACCCTGCAGCCCAAACCACACCCCCCACCCTGCAGCCCAAACTAACCCTTGACCCTGCAGCCCAAACCACACACCCCACCCTCCAGCCCAAACTAACCCCACTCCTGCAGCCCATTAACCACACCTCCACCCTGCAGCCCAAACTACCCTCTCCCACACACCCCACAGCCCCCTATACCAGCGCTGTGTTTACATGGTGTCAGTATTTAGACATGGAGCTCAGTGTCTCACCATGACGGTGGCTATGATGGAGATGAGCGCATCGCTGTAGGCCAGCAGTCTGTGGGAGGACTGGGTGCCGCTGTGGCCCTCCCTGTCGGACGGAGTGACACTCTCCAGGAAGGAGGAGGAGGCGGTGTGACTCCTGCTCGCCTTCTTCTCCATCTCCTCCTCGACATGGTGCTCTATGATCTCGCTGTCGTCGTTTTCCCCCATGGTTGTTTAGGAGGAGCTAGAGGCGCGCAGAGGACGCAGGAGAGGAGTGCATGGACCCGGCGGACGGAAAGCTGTTTGCAAACAACCGTGTGACAGCTGACTGAGGAAGAGGAGGAGGAGGAGGAGCAGGAAGCAGCTGGTTTGTTTTCCTGCCTGACGCAGCAGCGTGTAGCGAAGATCCTCGATTAGATTCAGAGGAGCCACTCGGTGCTTAAAACCAGACCCAGCTTCCGGTGTCACGTATGGGGGATTAATGTGGGATTAATGTGGGACGATTATTACTATTACTATACTCACATACACATGCACACACTTGGACACTCACACACACACTAACTCTCATTTTTCCAGTTTTTATTTTTTTATTATTCTTATTATATATATATATATATATATATATATATATATATATATATATATATATATATGTTTAAATTATTTGGTTTGTCACTTTAACCATCTTTAATATACACATCAGACACCACAACAGGATACAGGAAACAGAAAACCACAAAAATATCCCTTTTAACATATTTAGGACCATATAATATGACTCGATCTCAAGTTATGCCTTTGATTCAATGCTCATTAGATCTATAAATAAACCAAATTTAAAATATCTTTGTCACAGGAGTTGGCAAGATGTATGATTATCTAATATATCAACTAATTGGCTTAGTATTAAAGATTTGTTATAAGGTTACTTCTAGTTAACAAATACTGCAGCCTTGATCATCTTGTATTATCAAAATCAATTTATCAGGTTAGATTTCAATTAATAGGAGCAGATTTCAGATACTAACCTAAAGATTCCCTCAAAAAAGGAGTCGAGTGAGACCTCTGTACCTTCTTATTTCCTCTCTGATGGTTAATTGTAAACAGATTTAAGGCATTTTACTAAGTTTCCAAGAGGTTTATGCTTATCAGGTGAAAGCATGCACAAATCCTGGAGCAAATATTTTAATGAGGCGCTCTAAAATAGGAAATGTTGCATGTAGTAACAAAAATGTGACATTGTAATACGTTTAATTTTAATACTTATTAATCCCTCATGAGAAGATTTGGCTGCAGGCAGCATTGTAATACAACACTATAACTCACTGGAAAGACAGAAAAATGGAAGGATGTAGAGTAATAATGAGTTTTTCAGAGTGATGTCATAGCTTAATCTTGCCACTAGGGGGCAGTAGTGGTATTTGTGTTTTGAATTGGTGTCTAGATGATATAACAGCTCCTTAAAATAAATAAATAAATAAATAAATAAAACACTTGTGAGGTCAGTCTGTCCTCTAGTACTAACAGAAGGAAACACTTGACTCAGTCGGCATGACAACAAGCATCTTTTCTCATTTTAAACCACATTTTTGTAAATGTTTCATCTCTCTATTCAACTTTACTCTGTTAACTGATGTCTGAATACAATCTGCAGGCAACAAATCAATGACTTATTGAGCTATTGTTGCTTTTAGTTGGAGTGAAAACCTTTCAAACACTTTGCTGTTCATAGCGTGTGTTCTCCTCTCTCTCAGTGACGTTAAGATCAGCCGCCAATATCAACACAAATCACATATACTGGTGTGAAAGTAAGTCACTTTGAGGTTACTTATAATTATATAAGTACATACTACAAATTCAAAAAGGAGGTAACTGTGTGGTTTAGTCAAATTTAAATGTGAAAATAAATGTATGAATAACTTGCACACATCCTTTTTTTGTGGACTCAGCATCAAACTTCTGCTTTTAATTCATTTTGAGAGAATATATTAGAGGATTATGGTAAAAATGTCTAAGTGGTGTAACCATAAAAACTTTGTACCAAATAATTCAACTTGCTTAAAAACAGTAAATAGTCAATAAAACAGCATATCAACTAGTTTGGCATGATCTTACATTATAACTTTTATATTTAATAAAGCTAATGGAATACTATTGTTCTACATATTACATTTAATCTGGGTAACCATGGAGATCAGGAAACATTTACAGTCATTATTAGTATAAGTCCACTTAAATACACTGTAGGTGGATAAAACATGTAATATTCATCATTATTTTGTGGTTACACCATTTGACATTTTCAGGAGCATTGAGTCTTACTTTTGGTTAAAAAAAAATGGTGTAAATGTCATTTCAAATAATATAAAACCAACAAAAATACAAAATGAGCATTTTAACAAACCTGATGCTGCTTTTAACCCTCCTGTTGTCCTCGAGTCAAGGAAGGAAAGGAGCGAGGAAGAAGGAAGGAAAGGAGGGAGGAAGAAAGGAGGAAGAAAGGAGGCAGGGAGGAAGGAAGAAGGAAGGAAAGGAGGGAATGAAATGGGGGAGGAAGGAAGAAGGAAGGAAAGGAGGGAGGAAGGAAAGGAGGGAGGGAGGAAGAAAGGAGGCAGGGAGGAAGGAAGAAGGAAGGAAAGGAGGGAATGAAATGGGGGAGGAAGGAAGAAGGAAGGAAAGGAGGGAGGGAGGAAGGAGGGAGGGAGGGAAGGAAGGAAGGAAGGAAGGAAGGAACAAGGAAGGAAAGGAGGGAGGAAAGAAAGAGAGAAGGAGGTAAGGAAGGAAGGAAGGAAGGGAGGAAAGAAGGAACAAGTGAAAACAGACGGGGTCAATTTGACCCGGAAGGACGACACGAGGGTTAAAACTATTTTCTCATTGCATGTGTTTATTTATGTTGTACACATCTATAGGAAAGGTTTTAAGAAACAAAATCAACCAACTACCTTACATAAATACTTCATCTGTCTCTTCCAAATGAAGTATTTAATATATATATATATATATGTGTGTGTGTGTGTGTGTGTGTTGATGTTGGGTCGATATAAAAAGCTACAACAGGAGTTCACACAGGCTACCAAAATCAAAATTTCATGACTTGGTGAGTCTAATGGGCTTTTAGTGTCGTGAGAGTTCTTAATTTAAACTATCATTCATGTTTCAAAACAGCTTTTAGGGGAATTAGCTGAGGTTTTAATTTTATGTGTATGTGTGTCTATGTGTGTAAAGTAATACACATGAGAGCTGTAAAAAAGAAAAAGGATTTAAATAGACTGAGCACTCTTTGGCCTCTAGAGGGAGACATAACACTGTATCTGTTATTAAAGTTAATCTGTTATTAGAGGAAGAGATTTGGCTCCTTAAGTCTAACCATGCTGATACCTTAGATACATGCCTGCTTTAATTGCACTGAAAGGTATTGTGGGTATAAATGTAGTTCTTAGGAGGGGGGGGGGGATTGTTTTAGGTGCAAGCTGTGACCCACATGTGCCTCCTCTACCTGGGAAGATTCAGTATTCAGATTTTTCCCCCCAGCTCTCCACTACTGTACTCTCTACCAAAAAGCTGGCTGGCCTTCTCTGTAAACCCTGAAGTCACATGATATTGGTACTCGATCACAGAATAGGTTGTTGCTCTATACTCCGTTAGACAGAACGGAAATAAAAATGTCTTTCTCTTATAATAATGCATCGTACACATGGAACAATCTAGAAAAAGGTCTTAAAATGAGGTTTATCTCAGACCTTGTCTTATTTGATTGTAACTGTATTTTTCTTTATAGTCTCTTTTCTTTTTTCATATTATATATATATTAATATTGGATATTAAATACCTTTGGCCATGTTCCTCCTCCTCCTCCCTGCGTTACTTCCTCCCTGTATCCCTTCCTCCCTTCCTTTCTGCATCCTGTCCTCCCTTCATCCCTTCCTCCATGCATCCCTTCCTTCCTATCTTCCTCCCTGCATCCCTTCCTTCCTGCATCTCTTCCTCCCTGCATCTCTTCCTATCTTCCTCCCTGCATCCCTTCCTTCTTTCCCCCTGCATCTCTTCCTCCCTGCATCCCTTCCTCCCTGCATCCCTTCCCCTCTTCCTCCCTTCCTCCTTTCCCCCTGCATCCCTTCCTCCTTTCCCCCTTGTATCCCTTCCTCCCTTCCTCTCTTCCTCCCTGCATCCCTTCCTCCTTTCCCCCGTGCATCCCTTCCTCCCTTCCTTCCTGCATCCCTTCCTCTCTTCCTCCTTGGGTCTCCATGCTCGTCAGGCTCAGGTGAGCTGGGGGTCAGCGATGGGAGAGCAGAGCCTGGGGCGAGTTTGGAGTCTGGCTCTGGTCCAGGTGTTACTCCCAACAGTCTTACTCGACCCAGGTTGGACAGTGCAGCGCCTGGAGCGACACCTTGGGCTGTCGCTCCTAATGATGTCTTGGCTTCCCGAGGTCTTCATCGCTTCCAGGAAATGAGTCTCAGATGCACCGAGGATTCACTGGCGGATCAGGCAGCCATTTTGGAAGATTTCAGCAAGAAAAAATGACCACAGGACAACTTCAGGGAGGTTTTATCATCGCTAACCACAGTGATCGAGTCTCACTGGTCTGATCTGTACTGTGATATTAAAACTATGCAGCTTGTCAAAAATAACATTTGCAGAACCTTTTTCCATTGTTGCTCTTTTCCTCCTCAAAATGAACCGTTAACTCTTTTCTTCAGCTGTTTTTTTCAGTTAAAATGTACTAATTTGCTTCCTCTGAGCAACATTTAATTATTAATTACCAACAATAGTAATAGCGAGCAGATTAAAAATAGCATGAGGGCATTTGCATACCACCACTGTATACAGAATAATGAACAAATAAAATAAAATAAGGAGGGGAATGAGTGGGAAACTGAGGGAATGAAACCAAGAATCAGCCTGCAGAAAGCCGTGTTGATTCATTCACATTGAAATATTGTTACTTCATAAAGTTATGGTGGAAGTTTTAGCAGTAAGTTGTGTTGAAAGGAAGAAAGAAAGGAAGGAAGGAAGGAAGGAAGGAAGGAAGGAAGGAAGGAAAATAGGAAGGACAGATGGAGGGAACATTTACCCTAACAGCTGAAAACATTGGTTAGAAAACTAGAAAAGTCATCAAATGTAATAAGTTACATTACTTTGATGAAGTCATTGAAACAGTTACATTACTTTTTTTACATTTTAAACAGAGTAACTAGTAATCTGTAACCATGACAACCCCTCTAATAAAACAGATAAAACCATTAAAAATCTTCCTCCTAAAATATGATCATTTAGAAATAAAGAAATACATGTTTAATATAAAGTAGCAGTTAGTGCATGACATGTGGGATGAATCAGCTTTTCTAACTGAACCCATCGGCTGCTTAAACCCTTAACCTGAAATAAATTCTCCTCTCATAGCGTGTGTGACACTCTCGGCTCTTATCCTTGGACAGCTTGTATTTTACTCAGCTTCGTACCGAGGAGGAGAACGTTTGTCCTTGCAGCTTCTATCTCGTCTCTGCTTCGTCGTCACATTACAATCACACAAGCCAATCAAGACGGCACAAGAGACAAGTGATAGTTGAAGAAGCGAGTGGCTGATAATAAGAGACCCCCTTTTATTGTTTCAGACATATTTAATGAGTGAAGTGGGGAGGGGGGGGGGTATTCACTGCATGCAAATGTATCCTAGCAACTTAGTGGTGGTGTTTGTGAGTCAATTATAAGACAGGAAGTCAAATCATTGCTTATACAGGAAGGCTTACATTAGGAAGTCTCAAAAGGTGCCTTATTTTATCATCACCTGAGTAAATGAGTGGAATACAGGAAGTGTTTCAGCCTCAAATATCTTCTATAAATACCTGGAATGTTAAAAAAAAGCAGCATGAGTCCGTCTTCAACTTTTAATAATATAATTCTACAATTAATTCTGGTTTAATTAAGACTTTATATTGATGGATGATTGAATGATTCAGGTGTCTGACTGTTCCTTCTTTCCTTCCATCCTCCCTCCTTCTCTCTCTCTTTCCTCCCTTCCTGCTTTCCTTCATCCACCCCCTTCCTTCCTTCCTTCTTTCCTCCCTCCCTCCTTCTCTTTCTTTCCTCCCCCATACCTTCCTCCCTTCCTTCTTTCATCTGTCCTTCCTTCCTTCCTTCCTTTCCTACTTCTCTCTTTCCCCCTTCCTGCTTTCCTTCATCCACCCCCCTTCCTTCCTTCCTTCCTTCTTTCCTCGGTCCTTCTTTTCTTCCGTCCTATTTTCCTTTCTCTCTCCCTCCCTCCTACCTTCCTCCTTCTCTTTCTTTCCTCCCCCCTACCTTCCTCCCTTCCTTCTTTCATCTGTCCTTCTTTCCTTCCTTCCGTCATTCCTTCTTTCCCTCCTTTCCTTCCTTCTTCCTCCTTCCTTCCTTCTTCCTACCTCCCTTCCATCCTTAACTCAAGGACAACAGGAGGGTTAAATAGATATTTAATTTCAAACCAAAAACTTACATTAATTGCTTGAATATAACGAAAAAGACAATAATTTGAGTTAAAATATAGTTTGTAGTGTTAGAGTTTATAAGTGATTGTTTATTCATGATTCATTTCTTATTGGAAATATTAGCAACATGAAATATGTAAATATATATAAGTAACAGAGGAAGTGATATAAATAAGTGAAATAATAGAAAATGTGTAAAACTGACCTCCATCACTGAGCTCCATCACCGTTACATAACACAGTGCAGATTGTGGATTTCATGGTTTAACTCCTTCCTCCAGACAGCAGCAGATTAATTCAAGCTTATTGCTGATAACATGTGGCGCAACAATTCCTGATGCTGCACATCTGGACCAGCTGCAATAAAACAAACACCACTGTAGCATCACACATTCAAGCTCTTTGTATCCTCAGATGATCTAAAAAAAAAAAAAAAAAAAAAAAAAAAAGTCATTTTAACTTTAATGAATAACACTTAACCCTCCTGTCGTCCTCACGGGTCAAATTGACCCCATCTCTTTTAACTGTTCCTTCTTTCCTTCCTTCTTCCGTCTTTTTTTGCTCCCTCCTCTTTCCATCCTTCCTTCATTCCCTTCCTCCCTCCTTACTCCTTTCCTTCCTTCCTTCCTTCCTCCCTCCTTACTTTCTTTCCTTCCTTCCTTCACTCATTCCTCCTTTCCTTCCTTCTCTCCTAAATTCCTTCCTTCCTTCCTTCCTCCTCTCTTAAATTCCTTCCTTCTTTCTTTCTTTCCTTCCTCCCTCCCTCCCTCCTTCCATCCTTGCTTCCTTCCTCCTTTCCTTCCTTCCTCCTTCCCTTCCTTCCTCCCTCCCTCCTTACTTTCTTTCCTTCCTTCATTTCTCCCTTCCTTCTCTCCTAAATTCCTTCCTCTTTTCTTTCCTTCCTTCCTTCCTTCTCTCCTAAATTCCTTCCTCTTTTCCTCCTTACTCCTTTCTTTCCTTCCTTGACCTGAGGACAACAGGAGGGTTAAAAAAAAAAAGCTCTGTTCTCCTTTCTGTCACCAAATCTACTCCATGTTGACTCTGGTGGGGATTATTTAGCTGCCGTGTAAAACTGGTGGAAAAAAACCAAACATGCAGCACAGACTCTCAACACAGCTAAGCTCCTTCTCTTTTTTTTTTGCCATGAAAGAGTATTTTCAGGATCCGCTGCTGCTCAGAATAGACGGGTGCTTTCATGAAATCATTGAATCAGTGATGAGAGAAGTGTTGACAGAGAGAATCAATGATGAAATAATATTGCTGATGCGGCCCATTTTTCCTTCCTTTACGTCAGGGGTGTCAAACATGCGGCCCGCGGGCCAGATACGGCCCGCTGAGGGGTGTGGTCCGGCCCACTTGCCATCCAGTGCTCTTTTCCTTCCTTCCTTCCTTCCTTCCTTCCTTTCTACCTTCATTCCTTCTGTCTGTCCATCCTTCACTATCTCTCTTTCCTACCTTTCTTCCCTACTTCCTTTTGCCTGTCTTTCCTTCCTTCCCTTCTTATTTCCTTATTTCCTTCCTTCCTTCTTTCCTTCAATCTTTTTAATGATCCGGCCCACATGAGATCAAATTGGTCTGTATGTGGCCCTTGAATGAAAATGACTTTGACATCCCTGCTTTAAGTCCTTACAACATTGACTTATTATTAGCCTAACATTTAGAGCTGCAGATGAAAATGAATAAGCAACAATTTTTATAATCATTTAAAAAAAAATTTAAGCAGAAATGGACAGCAGGAAGGAAAGTAGGAAGGAAGGAAGGAAGGAAGGAAGGAAAGTAGGAAGGAAGGAAGGAAGGAAGGACAGATGGAGGGAACATTTACCCTAACAGCTGAAAACATTGGTTAGAAAATTAGAAAAGTCATCAAATATAATAAGTTACATTACTTTGATGAAGTCATTGAAATAGTTACATTACTTATTACATTTTAAATAGAGTAACTAGTAATCCGTTATCCATTATATCTCCATAGCAACCTTCAAAACCATTAAAAATCTTCCTCTTAAAATATGATAATTTGCCGATAGGAGTAGTTGGGGGGGGGGGGGGGGGGTCTCCTGGCCTCCTGCCCTCTCGTCAGTTTTTGATACACATCAGAAACCATTCCCCCTGGAGAGACACCCAGGTGGAGGCCCATCTGTCGAGGACTCATCTCTGTGATAGCGCATCACCCCTTCCTTTCTCATACCCCCCCCTCCTCCTTCCTCTTCCTGACCCCCTTTTTTCCCCCCTCCCCTCCCCTCTCCTCCCCTCCCTTCCCTTTCTCTCATGCCAGCCCCATCTGAGCATTCAAATCCCATTATTGAGACATTACCCAGTCTGGGATATTGTTGTCTTCAGAGTGTTGTCTGTCCCCCGCCTCCTACAACCCCCAAACTAACCTTTCCCCAGACGTGAGCCCCGATACCTTAATCATTTCTGACAGGAGAAGTGTCTGCCATCACAACCCCTGCTGTTGGATTTGCAGCTCATCACCTCAACTTAATAAACCCTGTCAGATGTAAGAGGCCTGCTGACGGTGGCGCATTTCTTCAAAGACCCCGGTATGACCACAGCTCCTGATTAGATACGCTGAAAGGCTAAGGTGGCCGTGTCCGCGCTGATGTGGATGATCTGAAAATGCCAGTTTGAGTAAATTCACACTAGTTTCTAAAGGTATGTTCTGATATAACTGGACAATATGTTTTTCTTCTTGATAGTTGGATGTTTGGTGCTTCACTGTGCAGACTTTGACTCTTTTTCACAGTTTTTGCTAAAGATGGAAAGCTTCTTCGGGCTCACATTAAGATCATTTTCACAGTAAGTCATCTAAATGTGTTAATGGACCATTTTTTCTCCATTTCGTCCCAACATCCAGACTAAAACAACATTTTTCTCCCCCAAAAATGAAGCTTTTACAATATGATACTACTATATTATCAGTTTACCATGAAATTCATTGCGTCAATGGGCAATTTGGAGGGAGGAAGGAAGGAAGGAAGGAAGGAAGGAAGGAAGGAAGGAAGGAAGGAAGGAAGGAAGGAAGGAAGGAAAGAAGGAAAGAAAGAACAGTCAAAAGAGATGGGGTCAATTTGACCTGAGAGGACAACAGGGAGGGAGGAATGAGAAAGGAAGGAAGGAGGAAGGAAAGGAAGGAGGAAGGAAGGAAGGAGGGAGGGAGGAATGAGGAAGGAAGGAAGGGAGGAAGGAAGGGAGGAAAGAAGGAAGGGAGGAAGGAAAGGAGAAAGGAGGGAGGGAGGAATGGGGAAGGAAGGAAGGGAGGAAGGGAGGAAGGAAGGAAGGAAGGAAGGAAGGAAAGGAGAAAGGAGAGAGGGAGGGAGGAATGAGGAAGGAAGGAAGGGAGGGAGGAATAAAGGAAAGGAGAAAGGAGGGAGGGAGGAATGAGGAAGGAAGGAAGGAAGGAAGGAAGGAAGGAAGGAAGGAAGGAAAGAAAGAAAGAAGGAAGGAAATAAAGAAGGAAGGAGAGATGGAAGGAAAGAAGGAAGGAAGTGAGGAAAGAAGTAGGGAAGGAGGAGGGAGCAAAGAAAGAGGGAAGGAGGAGAAGGACAGAGGGAGGAAGGAAGGAAAGAAAGAAGGAACAGTCAAAAGGGATGGGGTCAATTTGACCCGGGAGGACGACAGGAGATTTTTATATGTCCTAAAACATTTCTGGTAGAGATCTTTAAACAATTGGAGTACATTTCAACAAACACACACTCTATCCCAGTTCAGGTGTTCCTCCTCCAAATAAATCACTCTAACCTGACAGAAACATCAGCATGCAGGGAAATAAAGATTTAAAGTTTCCGCTGTAACCCCAAAAAAAGTGAATCCCATCTCAACTTGCGAAGGTCACATCAGGCGTGAAAGAGCTTCAGGTGATTTTCCGTGGCAACAGTTGCGCCTGTCAGCTGACGAGATGAGTGATGACAGACACTAATACAGATATATTACTCGGGGTGCTGCCATCATTAGCATCATTAGAGAGTGAAGTGATGATGAACTGAGGTGTTAGCTTGGAAAAAAATCAACAGTTCACTTTTTGGCGGCACATTTTTTTAACCCTCCTGTTGTCCTCGAGTCAAGGAAGGAAGGGAGGAAGAAGGAAGGGAGGGAGGGATGGAGGGAGGGAGGAAGGAAGGATGGAAGGGAAGATGGAAGGGAAGATGGAAGGAAGGAAGGAAGGAAGGAAGGAAGGAGAGGATGAGGGAAGGAAGGAAGGAAATGAGGGAAGAAGGAAGGAAGGAAGAAAAGCAGGGATGAAGGAAGGAAGGAGGGAAGAAGGAAGTATGGCAGAAAAGGAGGGAGGAAGGAAGGAAGGAGGGAAGGGAGGAGGGAAAGAAGGAAGGAAGGAAAGGAGGGAGGAAGGAAGGAAGGAAGGAAGGAAGGAAGGAAGGAAGGAAGGAAGAAAACGAGGGACGAAGGAAGGAAGGAAGGAAGGAAGGTAGGAAGGAAGGAAGGAAAGGAGGGAGGAAGGAAGGGACAGTCAAAACAGACGGGGTCAATTTGACCTGGGAGGACGACAGGAAGTTAAACTTTCTGACACACACTTTTAGAGGAGCTCAGAAGAAGAAGTCAACGTGCCTCAGGAATCTGTTTTTATCACCAGACTTGTTCCTCTTCCCAAACATCCACCGCTGGTAATTACAAAACAACAAAATTACTTCCTCAAAAAAAAAAAAAAGAAAAAAAAAGAAAAAAGTATCACCCCTGCAGAAAGAATGAAATTAATTGCTATTTTACCGTGCAATGCTTGTTTGCGTGTTGTGGAAAAATAGCCTTCAGACTGAGATATGAAGGCCTCTGAGCAGCATGTTAATGTGGCAGAACATCCAGTTCACTGCAGAAGAGAAGCTGCAGGATATGTGTTAAATGTGCATGATCTTACTGTATAATAGGCAAGGAAGCTAAAAGGAAGTTTAAGGGATGAGGAATGAATACATAGTTTGTAAAGAGTCACTTTCCAGAGTTGAGTTTATTTTAAAAAGTGAAATGATGTCATGTTTAGATAAACCTGAGAAGTGACTTATAAAATGTATCCTCTAATTTATTTTAATGGGTCTAATTTTAGATGCACAGTGACAAACAAACAAAAATCACACGTTTGTCTTGCAAAAAGGAGGGAGGGAGGAAAAGAGGAAGGAAGTAAGGAGAGAAGGAAGGGAGGAAGGAAAGGAGGAAGGACGTAAGTAAGGAGAGAAGGGAGGAAGGAAAGAAGAAAGAAAAGAAGGAAGCAAGGAAGGAAGGAAGGAAAGGAAGGAAAGGAGTAAGGAGGGAGGGAGGGAAGAAAAGAGGAAGGAAGTAAGGAGAGAAAGAAGGGAGGAAGGAAAGGAGGAAGGAAGGAAGGACAGGAGGAAGGAAAGAAGAAAAAAAGAAGACAGGAAAGAAAGACAGAAGGAAGGAGGAAAGAAGGAAGGAAGTTTGCCTTACAAAAATATTATTTCTCAACATGTTATTTTTTTTATCACCATGAATGAGGTATTTCTACTGGTTATCCTGTAATTGCACTGATGTAGTAAGGAGGGAGGGAGGGAGGAAAAGACGAAGGAAGGAAGTAAGGAGAGATGGAAGGGAGGAAGGAAGTAAGGAGAGAAGGAAGGGAGGAAGGAAGTAAGGTGAGAAGGAAGGAAGGAAGGAAGGAAGGAAGGAAAGCAGTAAGGAGGGAGGGAGGGAGGAAAAGAGGAAGGAAGTAAGGAGAAAAGGAAGGGAGGATGGAAGGAAGGAAATGAGGGAAGAAGGAAGAAAAGGAGGAAGGAAGGAAGGAGGGATAGAAGGAAGGAGGGAAGGAAGGAAGAAAAGGAGGGAGGAAGGAAGGAAGGAGGGAAAGAAGGGAGGAGGGAAGGAGAAATACTAACATTAATGTATAATTTCCTCCTAAATGACACTTTCTGACTAATTCCTGACTAAACTGCTGCTCTGTAACTCCGTCTCAGTCGTTAATATCCTCATTCGTGTGCTGGTCATGTGTCGTCGGCGGGCAGCGGTCTCACTGGGCGAAACCTTTCATTCCTCGTCATGTCACTTCTTTAATATGAAATGTCAAAGCTGTCGAGGTGTGCTCACAAATCCCTGCCATTCATCAGAGAGGCTGAAAGTGAGGAAGAGGAACTGGAGACTTTATCACAGATAGAATAATGACTAGTTATTACAACGTCAGAGCAAATGTGCGGATTCAGGGTTTGAATTACAACAGGATTTATTATTATGCATGTTGGATAGAAAAAGTAACTCAAAAGGCTTGGTGTTTCAAAACTTTAAGTATTACATCATAAAAAGGTTAAATAAAGGCGCCAGTTTTATAAGAAAATAGTGAATGAATCAGCCAAGGAAGAAGACCGTTACAGATCTCATACAGTCAGACTTTAAATGGCTGCTTCATATTGAGGAGACTACTATTACTTTCTTTTCTTTTCACTACTGTAGGAAAATCCACTTCTAAAGACTTACATGTTTTATATTCTCTTTATTTTTGGTTGGTTGTTGCAGTCGAAATGCATAGCCTTACTTGGGTTATCAAGGAAGGAAGGATGGAAGGGAGGGAGGAGGGGAGGAGGGAAGGGACGAGGGTAGGAGGGAAGGAAGGAGGGAAGGATGGAAGGAAGGAAGAAAATGAGAGAAGAAGGAAGGAAGGAAGAAAAGGAGGGAGGAAGGAAGGAAGGAAGGAAGGGAGGAGGGAAGGAAAGGAGGGAAGACGGAAGGAAAGAAAGGAGGGAAGAAGGAAGGAAGGATGGAAGGAGAGAGGGAGGAGGGAAGGGAGGGAGGAAGGAAGAAAAGGAGGGAGGAAGGAAGGAAGGATGGAAGAAAGGAAATGAGAGAAGAAGGAAGGAAGGAAGAAAAGGAGGGAGGAAGGAAGGAAGGAAGTACTACTACTACTACTACTACTACTACAGCCACTACTACCACCATTACTCTTTACTATAACAACCTTTCAGTATTGTCTCATCCTGCAGTTATGAAGACATCTTAGAGCAGACAGGCCTCGTCCCTTGCTGGTTCAGCTGTCCGAGCTTTTATTACCAATCTGCTGAGCTTACAGTCTGTGCAGCACCGGTCCAGTGCAGCGGATATTATTGATGTGTCTATTGAGAAACGGCGGTGGATTGGCGGTGGAAGTCAATTCCATTACACCTGGCTTGTGTAGTGTCAACACGCTTCAGCCCGAGGCAGAGATTGTTTGGGAGTGAGATGAGGAAGGCTCGGCTCTTGTGATCAGAGCTCGTACTTGGCGAGCGGCGAACAGCAAGCAGCGGAGAGATTGAGCTCATCACTTTGACCTCCATCCAGCTTCATGGAAGAATGGACACGGCTCAGATATTAGATTGGACTTCAGTGACACTTGAGCTTGTAAAGCAAAGTCTCTCTCTCATTGCCTTCCTATTTCACATTCATGCAACTGCCTGCAGGGACACCTGGGAGCTGCCACTGCTGCCACAGTCGACTTCTGTTTGGCTTTGTTTTCAACGGCAGCTCTTTAAGCCAAGTTCTGAATTTTTTAGATCTTGAAACTGCTTATAATCCGCAAAATGTCTCCTTATAGACAGCATTCTCTGCAATATGCAAGCTTTATTTTGGTCAATAAAACCTCCACCGACACTAACATAAATGGCTGGTCTGGTATTGATAAGTTCAATCAAGATCCGACATTCCTCCTGGCTGGAAATTTAATTTCCAGCCAGGAGGAAATAAATTAAAACACCACCACCGTTTTTTGGCCAGGTGCACTCCAGATCGACACATAGGAGTGTTTTCTAATCTGGCACTCCGATCAGCAGTAATCAGCTGGACAACTTCATTAATCTGTGCCTTTAAACACTGCTACAGATCACTGCTAAAGAACAATTATGTTGAAAACGCTCTTGTTAAAGTCTGGTTAGGCTTAGACCAGGTGGGGAGTTCTGGTCCTCTGAAATGAAGTCAACACGGAAGTAACTTAGAAATGCATTCTATCAAAAGGCCACCAGGGGGCGACCGTCTCTATACAAGTCAATGGACAATTCACCAACTTCTCACTTGATTTCTAACCTCAGTAAACGTTTTCAAAATGTGTTTATGGTCTCAATCGCTAGTTTAAAGCCTTCTTCAATGCAGTATGATGTTCATTTGGGACATTTTGGCCTCCCTGATTTTATATTTGACGATAAAGCAGGGTATGCATTAGGGCGTGGCTACGTCCTGATTGACAGGTTGATTGACCAATGTCCTCAAGATCCAGCCCTCGCAACCATAGCAACCTGGTGCCAAAACTGAGTCGAGTCGAGCCGAGTAGTGCTGGAACTGTATATTGGAAAAGGGCCATTTGTTGCATGTTTTTCGACTCTTTACTTGGTCCCTGTTTCCTGTCGGCCTTTATGCCAGCTACCTATACCCAAAATATAGTATAAAAAAAAAAGTTGGGGGACGATTGTAATTACGTTTTTAGATCTGAAATGTGACGCTCGTGGTTGGAAACGGGGAAAAGAACAGTGGTCTCCTGTGGCAACGTCTATGCACTGTTGGGTTATTCCCTCCATCAGCCCTTCCTGCCCTCCTTCAAATGAGAAAATCTGTCAACATAATATACGTCCCATCAGCTGCACCATTGCTGCGGGTCGTAATTACTACGGCTGCTACTGTAGATGGCATCCGTCACTCAAACGTAATTGTGTGTTATTTTTTAGAGCGACAGACGATACGACCTATTGTGCTATTTTCTTGGAAGGACATTATCAATGAGTCTGTTCCTTTGAATGTTTACTTAAATCTCTTTTTGGAACTGCAGTGAAGTTATGGAATGATTGTGACATTGAATTAAAAGAAAGTAAAAATATGGGTTCATTTAATCTTCGTGTCGTCCTCCCGGGTCAAATTGACCCCATCTGTTTTTGACTGTTCCTTCTTTCCTTCCTTCTTCCCTCTTTCTTTAATTTTTCCTTTGTTCTTCCCCTCTTTCCATACTTCTTTCCTCATTTCCTTCTATCCTTCTTTCCTTACTTCCTTCCTCTTTTCCTCCTTACTCATTTCCTTCCTCCCTCCCTCCCTCCTTTCCTCCCTCCCTCTTTTCCTTCCTTCCTTCCTCTTTTCCTCTGTACTCATTTTCTTCCTTCCTTCCTCCCTCCTTCCTTACTCCTTTCCTTCCTTCCTTCCCTCCTCCTTTCCTCCGCCTCTCCTTCCTCCTTCCTTCCCTCCTCCTTCCTCATTTCCTCCCTTCCTTCCTTCCTCATTTCCTTCTTTCCTTCCTCTTTTCCTCTTTACTCATTTCCTCCCTTCCTCCTGTCCTTCCATGACCTGAGGACAACAGGAGGGTTAAGAAATTATTTCAAACCAAACCATTAGAAAGTGAAATCAGTTATCTGGATATTTATGTTTTAGTTTGTTATGAGAACTTAAATTGTTAATTTATTTCACTTTGTCATGTTTAAAAGTCACTGCTACTGACGTAGGCTAAGTTTTGTTGAAGAAACTGAATTCATGTTTTAAAAAACTCCTGTGTCCAAAAACAATTTTCTCCCTTTTTTTTTTTTTGTGGCAGGATAAATGAATAAAATATGACTTTAGCTCCTCATACATCTGGGCTCAACCTGTGTTTCCCCAGTTTTCCCAGAAGTCCTGCAGTGTGTTTTAGGGAAATGGAGGAGGTAATGAGCCTTTACTTCAAACCCTTTTACCCAGAAGTCTTTGTCACGACCCAGCCGAACAACCACGCTTGGCTTCCGTATACAGTCCAGATGAAATGAGACCTTTTCTTCTTCTTCTTCTTCTTCATCCTGTTGGGTCGGTTAAATCAACTCTTCTGAGATAAATGGAAATGATTCACTTGGCAAGAAAATGAAGTTAATGAGATAAGATTTTCAGTATCCTAAGGAGACCGTTTTATGATCTGTGTAGGGCGGATTTAATGATTTTGGTCTCTGACGTGTGACAGAAAGAGAAAAGGGATGTGACATGAAACCTATCTACTGTGAAGTGCAATGACTGATTGATGAGAGTAGCAAATATAGAAATAGTTTCCCCCCCTCCATTTACTGAAATATATCGTTTGTGTTTTACCTATGATTAATCCACTCAATCTCAACCATACTTTGTTGTGTCATTTCACAGATTTTGATGCTTGATGTTTTTCAAATTCCTGTACACTGGCTTACTGTCTGTCTATGTGATTAGAGCTAAAGCTTTGTTTGCCCCAGATAGTCTATATTTATCCAGGGGTGGACGATGCAGAGTCTCTCTTCATGCATTTATTCTGATTTTAATATTGCAAACGATGCTGTGTTGGGAGTTACAACATTTCAAGTCAAACATTTGTTGGTTGAGAAAGCTGCAAAATTAAAAAAAATTCCTGTTATGTGAATAGCATTTAACTTTCATTTAGATGATGTTTGAGTACTTCTGCTACCTCCATGAGTTGACTGCTGTGATTTTACATTATGTATAGATACGTATAGATATAAAGGTGTGCATGATGAACCTGATTTATTTTGGCTGTCCAAAACTCTTTAACGATTTTTGGTTTAGCAAAACGTATAAGAGAGGCTTGCCTGCTAAGACTCTCTTTCCATGTCAACGGGACATTTCTGCCATGTAAACTAAATAGGGGGTTTTTGGTTAGTGTCTTGTAAGCTAATATGGGCTGGGCAGCAGAAGGTGGAGGACACATAGATTAACAAATCAATCAATCAATCAATCAATCAATCAATCAATCAATCATGTACATACGTTCAAGCAACAGCTAAAAGAGAATCAGGGATGCCGCGTCTCTCAGCTACGCCTCAAAACACTTTTGTATGAGTATGGTTGTGTGTGTAGTATGTATTTTATCTTGCCCTATTATTTTACTATTTATTACTTTTTAATTGGGCTCCGTTCTGTGCCTTGGGTTTTGAATTTTGTTGTATTTTATACAATGACAATAAAGGAATCTATCTGGTCAAAACTGGTCAATTCCTTCAAAATAAAACCAAACTAAAACTAGTCAATTCCTTCAAAATAAAACCAAACTAAAACTAGTCAATTCCTTCAAAATAAAACCAAACTAAAACTGGTCAATTCCTTCAAAATAAAACCAAACTAAAACTGGTCAATTCCTTCAAAATAAAAACTAAACTAAAACTAGTCAATTCCTTCAAAATAAAACCAAACTAAAACTAGTCAATTCCTTCAAAATAAAACCAAACTAAAACTAGTCAATTCTTCAAAATTACTGTGAATATGAAATATTTTAATTCAGCTCCGTTCTGTGCCTTGGGTTTTGAATTTTGTTGTATTTTATATAATGACAATAAAGGAATCTATCTATCTATCTATCCATCCATCCATCCATCCATCCATCTATTACTAACCTCAGCCACCAAATAAAGTCATTTTTATTTACTATTCATTCTTATTCAGTTTTATAATCCTTCTATATTTTTAATCACATTTGCATTTGTCTTCTATATATTATTTCTATTGATGCTTGTGAGCTGAAAGGTGGACCGAGCTGCATAATCCACCGCCAAGGTCACACCACTTCTATATTTAGCTATTAGCACGACCATAAAGACATTAGCAGTATAGACCAATGACATTCAAAGCCATGGCTCCTCTCACCAGCACAGACTGAGCTTTATTGCTCATCAAGGGGAAGAAGAAATGATTGTGGTTATAGGCTGTGAAAGCTCATTGTTAATATTGTGTTAGTGTGTGTGTGTCTGTGTGTGTGTGTGTGTGTGTGTGTGTGTGTCCGTCTACATTTACTGTGCTCATCAGCTCACTTTAATCAATCACAATTTTTGCTGACTGAGTTCAGTGTTGACGTGCACAGATTAAATTTGATTCATGACACTATATGTGCCAAGAAGTGAAGTGCTCATAATCCCAGTAATGAACATGGATTTAATACAGAAGTCATCAACTCACATGTTTAATCCCTGAAAAAGGTTTTTTAAAAGAATAGCACACACACATGCAGATCATACTGTATGGCAGGTTTAGAAAAAGATTAAAAAGAATGAATGTATCGAAGCACAAGAATTAATATTGAAACTAATTATCACTCTGAGAAAGTGTCAGATTGGTCGGCTTTTGCAATCTTCTTTAATCTAATTTATTTATTCATATAGCATGTTTCTTTACAATGTGATTCACAAATAAGAGAAATAATATATACAAGGCAGATGCAAATATGATTAAAAACATAAAAGGATTATAAAAGAGATTTAAAACTGAATAGTAAATAAAAATGATTAATTTATATGGTGGCTGAGTTTAGTAATATAGTAAAAGTTTCATGCAATGTTAAAAGAGATGAGTTGTGAGGTGCTTATTCTTGACTCTACAGGGAGATTGTTTCAGAGTCCGGGTGCGAATTAACGAAATACATCATCGTCCTGGACCGTCGTTAATGTGCGAGTCAGCAGAACGCAGTGATCTGTTAGTAACATAAACTATGAGGAGGTCACTAATGTAGTCTGGAGGAGAAACTGATGAGAAGCACCATAAAAATAAATTCTATATCTCGCAGGCAGCCGGTGGAGAGTGGTCAATTCCTTCAAAATAAAACTAGTCAATTCCTCCAAAATAAAACCGAAATAAAACCTGTCAATTCCTTCAAAATAAAAAACTAAACTGAAACTAGTCAATTTCTTCAAAATAAAAACTAAAACTAGTCAATTCCTTCAAAATAAAACAAAAATAAAACCAGTCAATTCCTTCAAAATAAAACCAAAATAAAACAGGTCAATTCCTTCAAAATAAAACCAAAATAAAACCTGTCAATTCCTTCAAAATAAAAACTAAACTAAAACTAGTCAATTCCTTCAAAATAAAAACTAAACTAAAACTAATAAATCACTTGTTGAACTAACTAAAACTAAACTGAAATAAAAAAGCAAACTGAAAAACTAAATAAAAATAAAAACTAAAGAAAATTTCTAAATAAAACTGGTCAATTCCTTCAAAATAAAACTGAAATAAAACTAGTCAATTCCTTCAAAATAAAACCGAAATAAAACTGGTCAATTCCTTCAAAATAAAACTGGTCAATTCCTTCAAAATAAAACCGAAATAAAACTAGTCAATGCCTCAAAATAAAAACTAAGACTGGTCAATTCCTTCAAAATAAAACAGGCCAATTCCTTAATAAAACTAGTCAATTCCTTCAAAATAAAAACTAAACTGAAACTACTAAATCACTTGTTGAACTAACTAAAACTAAATTGAAATAAAAAAGCAAACTAAATAAACTAAATAAAAATAAAAACTAAAGAATCTAAACTATAATAACCTTGGTGGAGAGAGAAATTGTATTTTTATAAAAGAGAAAAAAAATTGTATGATGTATAGAAGCCACTGTCTTATTTACTAAACAGAATATGGCAGGGGAATTAATTAAAAACATGTCAGTGAGCCACACCGTTGCTCTGGGAGACATGTTTCCTCATTATGAAGATTACAGTCATGTTATTTAGAAACGGCTCTAAAGACGAACAACAGCGATCATGTCTTCAGTCTCCGGAGAGCAGTTGTGTGTAAAGCAGACAAGCATGCACAGCAACATTTAATAACGTGTCGTACTAAATATAAACAACCTCTTGACTTTGTACTGAAATTATTTATAATGTAAAATGAAGTAGTAGTAGTCAAGAAAGCGGTTGTGATTTATAGTGAGCAGTAACATCTGCTGTACACAGAACTACTCTCTAGAGATTGAAAATGTGAATGCTGTTGTTAGTCTTTGAAGTTGTTTTTTAAGTTAAGTCTTTGGGGTGAAGGAACATTACTAACTATATAGATATAGTAATATCTATATGATATGTTGCTAATAACAAAGGAGGCTTGCAACACAGAGGAATAAGATATAACCAGGCGGGGAGTTCCGGTCCTCTGAAAAGAAGCCAATGCGGAAGTAACTTAGAGCTGCATTCTATCAAAAGGCCACCAGGGGGCGACCGTCTCTATACAAGTCAATGGAGGATTCACCAACTTCTCACTTGATTTCTAACCTCAGTAAACGTTTTCAAAATGTGTTTATGGTCTCAATCGCTAGTTTAAAGCCTTCTTCAATGCAGTATGATGTTCATTTGGGACATTTTGGCCTCCCTGATTTTATATTTGACGATAAAGCAGGGTATGCATTAGGGCGTGGCTACGTCCTGATTGACAGGTTGATTGACCAATGTCCTCGAGATCCAGTCCTCGCAACCAATCGTAGTCTCCCCGCTCCGCCGTTGGTCCCACCCATACGTCCGTTCATGACTCCGCCTCATGCCCATATAAGTAGAATCCGTGTTCATTTTTTCCCAGAATGCACCTGAAATTTTCAAGATGGCGCTGCCTAGATTCGAAACTATTGGCTTCCGAGCAGCAGTCCACAAACCAATGGGTGACGTCACGGATGTTACGTCCATTTCTTATATACAGTCTATGGATATAACAGGCTTTAGATGCACAAACTGTATTTATGAGTACATCCCAACACATCCCAATTTATTTCTTCTTCTCTTCTCCTCCTCATTTCCTTTCACTTTTCCTTGTTTCTCCACTCTACTCCACTCCCCTCTCCTCTCATTGCTTCCTCTCTTCCTCTCATTTCCTCTTCTCATCTTGTGGTTTCCTGTCCCAGAAGTGGGTCACCATCACATTGACTCCACTTACAATCCATCTTCGGTGGAGTAGCTCGTAATTGCTCTTTAATCTCGACACCAGTCGTGTAGCTAGTTGAGAAGCAGCTGTGGACTTGTGTGCTTGTGTGTCCAAACCCCTTTGAGACAGCCACATTTAATGGAAGGTAAATCCCTCCCCAACCCCACCAGTATCCAGACCTTCCTCTCTCCTCTGGTGGATAAGATGCGATCATCCGGAGGGCGAGGGCCAGCCGGTGAACAGGCAGTAGAAAGGGCAGCGACAGTAGGGTAAGACAGGATCAGCACAGAGGATGTTATCATTAAAGAGCATCGGAGGGGGGACGGGTTTTAGTGTCGCCCAGAGTGACCGTTTGTGGCACTTTTGAAGTGCAAGAGGCTAAGCTAAGAGGAGCTAAGAGGATAGGCCTACATTTAATGTCTAGGTTTAGATATGATTACTGATGTGAATGTTTGTTGGGAGAGAAGCAGACACTTGGCGTCACTTTTTCACAGTTTCATCCCGAGAGTATAAATCAGATTAGACTAAGACCCTCCTTTTCAGAAATGTGACATTTATGGCTTCATTGATCTGTTAAAGCGATGACTTTTGTCATTCAGGCACAAATGTCTCTCACAGAAATATTTCTTGTAGCTTCATTCAGACATGATGATGCTAAAATGTGAAAGAAGATCTGTTTGGGTTAATCAGGGTCTTTCCTTCCTGTCTTGTTTTTTTCCTTCCTTCCTTCCTTCGTTCCTTCCTTATTGTTAATAATCTGGCCCACATCAGATTAAATTGGGCTGTGTGTGGCCCTTGAATGAAAATGAGTTTGACACCTCTGCTTTAAATTAAATTAAAAAGTAGTAGACCTGCTCTATATGAGATAACTTTGGTTGTGATTTGGCGATATATAAATAAAGATTGATTAATTGTTCATTTACGATTTGCAATTCCTTTCAGCTGCAAATATCTGCACGTAGACGGAGGAATTCTCCTTTTATGCAGCTGTTTTATGTGAGACTTAAAGCTGTTTGATTACAACAAGTAGTCTGTTGAGAAAAAGCCAATGATAGTCAACAAGAATCTATTTAATCAGATGATGTTAAAATTGTTATATTGAGACACAAAAGGTTCACAACTTTGCTCAAGTTCATTTCAGGTGATGGATACGGTCATAAAACCGTATGAATCACCTCCACTTTCCCCCCCGACACTCTCAGGAAGAACTATGCTGTCAATTTAAGATAGAAAACTGTCTTGAGGTCTCTGTTTTAATAGTCACTTCTTCCATTTGGGGTTTCTGTCTTATAAACCTGCCTAGTGAAGCTTTTAGGTAGATTGTAAGCAGCACTGATTTAATGACTTCACTCTTAAATCCTGAGACTGTCTGCTTCTCAGTCTGACACTGACATGAAGCTTGTTTAAAAGTGAGAGGGGGGGCCCCTGTAGGAAATAAAACTCCCACAGAGTTTATAAGAGAAGCTGCTGGTTGTTTTATTATCAAAAAGAAAGAAAAAAAAAGATATAACAAGAGTGTGAGGCAGAGTGTCAAATAAGAGCGTTAATTGGCTTGCTGTCTTCAAAGTGGAGCTGACGGTGTGAATGGAGAGGAGATAAAAGCGATGAGAGAACGGACAGATAGCACCAGGCGTTCACTGGAGACTGAGAGGAGTGAATGTGGGCAGAGTCCAGAAATGTGTGTGAAGAAACATTATTTTTGGCAACTTAAACGTGCACAAAAAGAATTCATGTTTTATGGTTTGGCAAAAATGGCTCTATACGGTGCACCCGAGGAAAACTAAGAAAATTGAGCCCCTCACTCCAGATTGACATAGACGGACGAAATTCAGCATGCATGTGTATCATGTAAAGACGCACAAAAAAGTCTCTTGGACCCATACTCTAACTCTAACTCTAACTCTAACAGGAAGTCAGCCATTTTGATTTGAATATTTTACGATTTTGGCTCCATTTTCACCATTTCCACGCCCTGTACTTTAACGAACTCCAAGAGATTTACTTTGTCCGACTTCATATTCAGTCAATGTCATCTTAAGACCTTGAAGATGAAAAGTTAACTAAATCTTTCCCCTCAGTTATACCTGGTGGGTGTTGCAGAGCAGTGAATTTCGAGATTTTGCCATAAAACAGGAAGTCCTTACAACTCCAACATACATTGGTCAATCTGCACCAAATTTCTCATGCATGATGACGGTCCCGCCTTGAGAACGTCTATGGGTCAATAGAGCAGGGGAGCGAGGGCTGGTTCATGCAGCTTTAATTATTATTATTATTATTTTATTTTGAAATGTAATTAAACTATTGGAAATATTTGTCTTTTCAGGTGCTTTAATGATCAGGATTATTATAGTTTAGACATTTTCATTAGTTTTGTTCAATTTTTTATTTAGTTTTTACTTGCTTTCTGTTAGTTTTTTTATTTAGTTTTTCCAGGTTTTAAGAGGAAAGCCTTGATTTCTTGAGGCTGAAAAGGATGAAAGAATGCATGACACCAGATATGGTTTTACCAAGTCATTGTTTATAAAAAAAAAAAAAAAAAAGGTACCTTATTGTGAAAAAAGCTATTTTATGATTTTATTCTTTAATCATTACCCACAGCATGTCTTCAGTCTCCTGAGAGTAGTTCTGTGTAAGACAGACAAGCATGCAGAAGAGCGTTTGTAGTGCTTGTAGTAACTTGTCGTACTAAATATAACAACCTCTTGACTTTGTACTAAAATTATTTATAATGTAAAATGTAGTATAACCCACAGCAGAGCTCAGTAATTATCACCTGGCTGGAGCAAATTAAAAAGCTACATTTTAAAAAGGATCATTTTTATTTTTTATTTCACTTAATATTCATTTTTAACTGCTAGTTTCTGTTTTAGTCTTATTTTTTGGTTAACTATAACAACCCTGCTTGTGAATCCATTTTTTGAGATTCAGTAGTTTATATCTCTAAAATCACAGATGTGTCACGCCTGATGCCTCACGTCGCCGTGCGCTCAAATGCAACTGAACTTCCTGTCGTTTTAAAAACTCCCTCCAGGGAGGAAGGAGAGGACGGAACAAGATGAAGGCATGATGGGAAGTCATTATGCACACGACAGCTCACTGCATCTTTGTTTACCCTTTTCAATTACATTCTGTCTCCTTCTCTTGCTTCCTCTCTCTCTCTCTCCTTCTCTCTTTCTCTCTCTCTCGTTCAGCCACCTCAGGGTTCCTGTGTGTGTGAAACACGGTGATTGATAGTAGATTGGAAGATGAAGGTAATGAGGCTTAGAGGGAGATGAAGTGTAACAAATTGCTATGGATGGAAAAAGAAAAGGAAAGACTGGAGCTTTGTCTACTTGTTAATGATAAATCTAACCAGAACGACATACTTGACAATAACTGTGTTGTTTGTTTGATTGCTTAAATGAGAAGCAATTATCTGACATATTTTTTTTGTTATCACCTCTTTCTTTTGTCATGCCGCCTAATTGCTCCTCTATCCCGTCTTGGACAACATGTAACAAAAACAATGAAACAAACAAACAAACAAAACAATAATAAGAAAGAATAAAAAAGAATAAGTGACAAGCTGGACGGAGATGAAGTGAACAAGGCGGTTTGTTTTATACAAAATTGAATGAAAATTTGAATTTCTGTGGAAAAATAATATGATGTAATATTAAAAATTCATAAAGTCACCCTAAAAGGCAAAAATACAAATGTCACAGTAATTTGGGGAGTGTAATGAACAATGCAAACCCAGAATATTTCAAGAAATATACGGAAGTTGTTTTAATGACAATGAGAAATGACCTATTGTGTTATTAGGTACAAGGGTTAGTTGTGTTTTTTTAAATCCTACTCCTTTATGTCAGACACCATTAACCCCTAACCTAACCCTAACCCTAACCCTAACCCTAAGTGTTAATAAAAGAAGAGAATTAATTGATCTTAAACCTGCATTAAATTATAGTTTTTGGCCACTAGGGGGCAGTAAGAACAAGATGACAAACTGACATATCATCATGTTTTATATGTTAAATTGATCTTAAAGCTGCATTTAAATATAGTTTTTGGCCACTAGGGGGCAGTAAGAACAAGATGACATAAACTGACATATGTTTTATATGTTAAATTGATCTTAAACCTGCATTTAATTATAGTTTTTGGCCACTAGGGGGCAGTAAGCACAAGTTGACATATGCTGACATATCATCATGTTTTATATGTTAAACTTGTTCATAGTTGCTTATTTTCACATCCAGCAATTACAGAGCAACTTTATCATCATTTAGAGTCATGTTTCTGTCCACCTGCTGAATCTAAAGTCCAATATTCACTCTGCTAAATGCTCCACTATGTTCACCAGGTACAGCTAACTGTGTCTGTTTGCCATTTGGTGCTGAGCAGGTAGTATACAGTGGTTTTCTTAGCACTTCTTCTCTGAAAATGACGCTATGAGAATGAACCATAAGAGTAAAGTTGCAGCTAAACAATGAGCTGAAACTCACTATAAAGCTCCTTAAAGCAGAGTGGATCAGCAGAGCCAATGAATGGATTCTCTGTAGATTCATCACTATGAGCGTAGCCAAAAAACACTTTACATATTCTCAATAGATAAACTGCTAGTGTGAAAAATAGCCACTTGTTAATTTAAGCAACAAAACATATACTCACATTTTGTTTTTTAAATTGCATCTCTATTGTTTAGTCATTCATTTTTCTAATGTATCTCTTTAACCCTTAGATAGTGTTCATGGTCAAATTTGACCCATTTTAACATTTGAGAGCTGCAAAAACACCTTATACACATTTCTGCTAGGTGGTCTTTGTCTAATGTGACCCTGGATATACAGAAATGGAACTAAAATGCAGCTGATACACATTTTTGTCTCAACAAGTGTCCAAATTTAACCTGTCTTTATGACAAAATCATGTTACTGTATTCTTTATATTCTACTAAATCTTCTCTTGAAACATAAAATAGTGATTGTGAATGTATGTTTTCCATAAATAAACAGAATACACTCTTTATTAAGGATTAATCAACCATTAATTACTGACTGATGGGGAAGTTATGAATGTGAATAGGTGCAGTCATTTTGCACTGAATATTTTCCAGCATCAGGAAATAGTGAAAAATATCCAGTGTTTATTGGCTAAAGGGGGAATTTGAGGTGTGTGTAGCAGTTGCACTAATACATATTGACTGTGTAAAACAGCGGAGATAGTCAAATATGTGAAGAAAAACAAATTCTGCTGCAGCTTCGTCTGTATCTGACATTTTCATTTCCCCGGAGATTTCCGTTTTGACGGAAGATAGCTGCAAGCACAAATCCTACATCAGATATGTGTGTGTTGGTAGATACATTTGTGTGTGTGTGTGTGTCCGTCTAATAATAGTCTTCTTGGATCCAGCAAAATTTGATAACATTTGCTTTGACATATTTGTGTGTGTGTGTGTGTGTGTGTGTGTGTGTGTGTGTGTGTGTGTGTGTGTGTGTGTGTGTGTGTGTGTGTGTGTGTGTGTTTGTGTTTGTGTTTGTGTCACTCAGCAGGCCAGGAATAGGATGGAAGCAGAGGATCCATCTGCTTTCAGTCGATGCATGGAATGAATCAAAATTCACCTCATTACCCGAAATATTGCCTGTATCTCACGTGCAAAAAGGGGGGGGGGGGGGGGGGGGGGGCACCATCCCAGGAATTGAAATTTTTAATCAAGTCTCGAGCTCCTCTCGATGAAAATTTCATGGAAAGTGAAATTATGTATGCCTGTGTGTGTGTGTGTGTGTGTGTGTGTGTTATAGAGTTTGTAAGCTCAACTGCCTGCTTGATGTTGGGAATGATTTCACCTCCCACAACACAACATCTGAGGTCTTGATCAGCCCGCCTCTTTTTTTTTTCCCTTTCTCTCTTTTCCTTTTTTCTACTCTTTTTTTTTTTTTTGTCTCTCACAGATATCAAAAAGATGTCAAATTGAACATGACATACAGTAACAACGAGAATCAAACCAGACAGCATCACAGGCAGGGCTTCCCCTTCAGTTACATGATGACAATTTCATATATTTTTAAGCTGTGGTAACTCCTAATGGTGTGATGTGTGCTGGTATAAAATATCCCTAAAGCTTGTTCCTTGAAACTTCCCTACTCATTATAAAGCAGCATTTATGTCCTCTGTCTCTAAATTAAATCAGATCTCACCTACTAATTGGTCCAGTAAGGCTGAGACTGCATGTAGATGACCGTTTTCTTCTTGTTGTGTTGTTTAATTTATGAATTTGAATGCCCAGCACAGACTGTGTGTCGTTGGTTTCACTGAAGCAGGTTTGAAGCCCAGAGTTGCACCTTTTCCATTTGGAGGGGGGACCTTTGAAATGAGGAATGCATGGTGCTGCTTTTCACGATCTGGAACCATCAAACCCTCAGGAAGAGCGCTGGGCTTTGAAGCCAATGTGACATAGAGGCAGAACTATGTACTGTAATTACAACGTCAGGTGATGCTATTGGGCCCTAAAAGATGGACTTACATTGTGAAAGAGATGTCTGTAAATAGTTATTTATCGTTCATAATGTAAGATTTATTTTAATATTATTTCTTTCTCTCTTTTCTCATCATATTTTTTATTGTGCATGGCTAGGTTGTTGACCTGACTATAGTTGAAAACGAGCCTCTTGGCTAACTGTGACACCTTTACATTGCAGTATGAACTAAGATGTTGATTAATATGTTGGCCTACTGTCCCTGCCAAATAAATCTTAAATAAATAAATAAAAATCAGAGGATACATTTTTCTGAGCATCACAAACCCTGAGAAGTGACTCATTTTATTATCAGAATTTCATCCGTTCAGTCCAATTGCACCATTGAAGTTAGCTGGAAGTAGTTAGCTGAAGTCGCTAGTTTGCTTGCTCTATGGGCTCAATGATGCAGAAGCAAAGAGAAAGAACATTTTTAAGCTTCAGGTGCTACTGAGCAGCTTTCATAGGAATGAACGGAGCCTCACCTCCAACGCCATAGCCAGTTCTCTGTATACATCCATGGACTTGGATCCATCCATCCTGCAACTTCAAACCAAAGCTCATTTGGACTACTACTTCGGCTAAATAGGGCTAACTGGGCTAGGGTTGAAAATTGCAACAAAAGCCGGGGGAAAGCAGAAGGTGAGCCAACTGTCCATCACAGCTGTCAATCAATTAAAGCTATTTAGATTTAGATAAACCTCCTCTTCTTCGTGCTGCCATTTCTTTTCTTCAGGAGAGCCTAAATTTGCTCACACTGGGATTTTACATAATTCCTTGAAGATGCTCATTGGTTGTCTTTTAAACATCAGTTCAATTGTGAATTATAATATCACAAACAATACTCAAAGTGAGTCATTAGTAATGTACTGGAATATTCACAAAATAGCATAACATTAATTTGAGCAAGGAAACAATATTAATGATTTCAATAACAATGACTTTCTAAACTACTCTTGTAAATCCCAAACATCAAAAGATGGACTTTGGGGAAACTCTTTCTACTTCTTTTACCTGCCTTCTGTCTTGAATACATTATTAATACTGGAGGAGCTTCCAGCCACAAATTCGTCTTTATAAATAATTTACCAAACAATGCAAGGGGGAAAACACAACTCCACATCCTTTTTTAGTTTTTTTGGGTTGAATATAAGGTTAAATTATTTAAGCAGTGAATGTGTTTTTGTGAACTCTGGGCTTTTGGTGCTTGTTCACTTCAAAAATACAACTGAGACCTTTTACAGTTTTGTGGTTTTCAGCTGTTACAGTATACTGTATTTAGATGGTTCCTGTGTTTTTACTTTCATTAATATTGATGCTGTTTTGCTACTCCTGCAGTGCTCTTTCACAGCACTCAGGTGATGGTTATTGTTTTTTAATGCCACACAAACACTATAAGCAATAAAGAGAACAACACTCCCATGACGCTGTCTGACACTGTTGCTATTTCGTTTTCCTCTTCCAACTAAATGCCTCACTACTGCCACCATCTGTTAACACGGCAGTATGACAGTGTTTCTACGAAGCTCTTGCTGCTTTCCATGTTCCTCTGAAGTTAGAAGTTGATAGTTGGAGCTGGGAATGACGTCACACACGAGTTTGAATTGCTTACAAGTCAGAAAACCAGCTTTAGTCCGGTTCGCTACTGATAGTAATACCAGTTGGTAAAAATGCATTTTGCTGTATTTTGCGCATACAAACAGTTTAGCAACATGTCCACAGATAGAAGTTGGACAGTGCTGCACGTACGACTGAGACAAAAATAATACTTAAGTGCTGATAAAAATGATATTACTAGAACTTTCACACTGCTGATGCACGTATCTACCATCTTGCATTATGAGGCCGGGGCTAGAGTGGTTCGTCCGAACACCCGAGTCAGAAACCCGACTTCAGGGGGCATCCAAATAGAAATTTCTGACTTGGAACTTGGAAATTCTGATTTCCGAGTACACCTGGAATGCACCATCTTTTTTCTCCATACACACTCTGACACCAAGCCAATTTGCACACTCTGATGGTTTCGACAAGCGCAGTTGTAATCTATCCTGTGTTTCAAAATGGAGAGTAAAAGATACGTTTAAGGCTTAGTATAGACATGGTTCAAGTACATAGGATCAAGCGTGATTTGAGTTGAACCAAGCTAGGACTCAAAGGCTATCTTGGTATCCCTTTCTAATATGTGTCTCCCATACCTGCCACAATTTTTTAAAACTACAATATTAAATGCTGTACTCTTCAAGCTCCAGTTAGACTGAAATCCACCTTGCGAAATGTACTCGTGTTCTGTGGCCAAAAGTAGGCAGGACAGGAAGTAGCATGAGAAGGATGGTAAACATAATCTGCAGGAGCTAGCATGGCTACCAGGCTAACAACAACAGACCACAAAGTTGCCAAGACACTTTACTTTCACTGTCCTTATACTCACTACAGTCAACTAGCATCTCTTCCTCTCTGCTGCCGGTATTATTTCACTGCACATTTATAAAAACAAGAATATAAACAAACTACTACTACTACTACTACTACTACTACTACTACTACTACTACTACTACTACTACTACTACTACTACTACTACTTCCTGTATGAAAGGTGAATCCCTCCATTCTCTAAAACCGGCTGGACATTGGACAGCTCAGCGGTATTGCAAATCAATCAGGCATGAAGTGAAGGCGACAAGTCAATTCGCAACTGTAAGCGAATGTTTCTCACCCCTTAGTAGCACATAGATATCCATGTTAAGCAAATTTCAGTCTGACTGCACCATTAAGAACTTGATATGAACCCATCTGCTGCATCAGGATGTGCCACTGCCCTATTTACCACTGCTGATGCTTTTTCACTGTACAGAAAAACAAGCTGAACCACATTCATCATTTCCTGACTACTTTTTCTATCATGACATGTCTGGTATATGCTTCAGGCGAAGAATATGACACAAATCAAAATGACCGACACAACATGGTATTTTTGACACTCTATAATATATATCCTTCAAATTCATATAGCTGCAGGATCTAGCTGTATTTGTTGTTTGGATTTTTTGGGTCAGTTTTGGAAGAGCACCCAGATAAAATACAGACAAAATACAAAGTAAAAGAAGCCTGATAATAAAAAAAATATTAATAATAAAAATAATAGCTGAGTAGTTATTCACTAAACAACTATTTTTGCAATATCTAAGCAGTTTCTTCACATTACATCTCAAATCTGAATATGCCATCGGATTGCTCATATAGGAAAACCTACAAAGGCACATTTAATTCATGTTTTAGAATAGATTTCAGCCTGGTGGCCATGTTGGATTTCTCAAATTTTGAGAAAATATTGTATATTATAAATATTCGTAAAATGCCTCCCCCACTTTAAATAAGCACATTTTCAGAAATTCTGCCTAGGCTAAGAATTTTAACTAAGTGGCACCAATACAGTATGAAATGTGATGAGTGCTTCCAAGTAGAGCCAGACTGATATATCGGTCAGCTGACATTATTGGCCTATACATATGACCTATCATAGATATATTGGTATCTATGAATATGTTGTTCAATATGTGTTGATATAGGCAGTATTTTATGCATATTTGATCCTTTTTCCTAATTCAAGTTTATGCATATGTTGTTTTTTAAATTCATAACTAATTCTTACTATTAAATTCCCAAAGGAGTTTACTGTTTTAGTGCACTTATACAGACATTAGACATTTTATACGATAAACTATATTGTTCAACTGCGAAATAGCATGCCCTCATTACAGTTGAGGGGTCATTACAAAATAATGGTTTTATCTATATATTCTGTACATATAATATTATCGGCCAACATATCGATATCAGAATTTTTTTACTCCCTAATGTCAGTATCGACCCCAAAAGTCCAATATTGGTTCAACCCTACTTCCAAGAATGAATCATGATTTATGTAAATTTCCTTTTAAAAACAGCTAAACTCTGGTGTGACTGCAGTATAGACCAGACACGGCTGTATAATAAAATTAAATGTGTATTAATTTAAGAGTAATTTAAAAAAAGACACTCATTTGTTTCCCTTGTTTTTTAGCAATCCATCATTTTGACTGATTAATTCCAACTGTCCAACCTGTAATAACTTCCAGTGAGCCTGAGAGTGGATTTAATAAGAAGTGCTGAAGGAAAGTGAACTACAGGTGTGAACGCAGCCTCAAAGAGAAGCGGCTTCCTGAGCAGCACTGGCACTTGGCCTTGGGCTGTGAGTCAAGAGCTAAGAGACTAGAGGAAGTGTGTTCTCTGCTGTCTGGGTGAATTAGGGCTCATTTGCTAATGGTGAAGCCCGGTTTGCCTCCAGCCAACTAACGGATAAATCACAGCCTCTGTTGTGCTGCAGTGCAGAGAGAGTGCAGCCGGTCACGGTGGCTGCTCCTCTTCTCTTCTCTCTCCTCCCTTTATTTCTTCTCTTCTTCTTCTTCTTCTTCTTGATCATACTCTCTTCCTCCACCTCTCTCTCTCTCTCTCTCCGCTCAGGAGCTGTGTGATGGTTTATAGGGGTTCATGATGGAGCAGCAGCTTGGCACGCAGCATTAACGCTGTGAAGATCCATCAGAGACACAGAGCCGGATGATAAAAAGAAAAACTCTCCATCACAGGCTTCGCTGTGAACGGCTGGGTCTTTGATGCAACATTAGGCAGCTGCTGCAGTGAACAGAGGGAGGGTTGTGTGAGAAAGCAAAAGGCGGTGTCAGTGTGTCAGGGTGTGTGTGAGCATGTATAGTAAGGTTATGTGATTGTTAGATCTATATTGGATTCTTATTAAAAAAAAAGAGAATAATTTACAACCCTCATACCCTTCCTTTTTTTACATTATCCCTATCTGCTATACTGTATGACACTATTTCACATTCAGTATACATTCAGAAACTGGGACATGGCATGACATAATTAAATAATGATAATCATGATGAATGAACAATAACAACATGAATTTATCCAAACCGTCCATTTTCAAATTCTGAGAGTAGCTCTGTTCAATATAGATTTCACTCCTATTCAGTAACAGTAATGATGACAAGAGATACAAAAAGGACAGCCGTGTTGTAGACATATTTCCCCTGATATTGAGTATCGGAGGTCGAATTATCCTTGAGGGAATAGTTTGACATTTTGGGTATATTATTCCTTCTCTGGTAGAGTTAGATGAGGTCTGTGCACTCACATAGATGTCATTAAAATATAAGATTGTAGCTGGTTAGCTTAGCTTGGTACTAAGCTAAGTTACTAAGCAGTAGTCACCGCTGCCGTTTTTACAGTTTGATTTTTGCACGGTTTAACAAACAAAAGTACAACATTTTAACTCGTGAGATTGAAAGAAATAGAATCTAGGAAGTCCAGTTGGAGCTGCAGATCAATGCATTTAAAGGTTAGTTCATTAGTTTGGCTTGGCACTGAGCTAAGTTACTAAGCAGGAACCTGCCGAAGTCACCGCTGGTCACCTGGCGATTGCTGAGAGCCGAGAAATAGTCTACTCAATGGCGAATTGATGTTTTTACAGTTTGATTTTTGCACGGCTTAAACAAACAAATAAGGTGCAACATTTTAACTAGTGAGATTGCATGATTTAGTTAATAAAATACAATCCAGGAAGTCTAGTCGGAGCTGCAGATCAATGCATTTAAAGGGTTCAGGAGACAAAACAATGCACAGTGGTTTACAGTACTCACAGGTAAAACTCAGGCCTGTAAAATTACCAACCGTTTGATCTTTTGTTGCGACTACTGCGATGTAAATGAACACATACTGTATTCAGGTTATACAGTAATCCACCAGAAATGTGCACTTTGCATGTATTGCCCCCATTCAAATGAGTGGGAGGGCTGTGGTTCTTCATGCATAGCTGATGTCAGTCTGAAATATCAGCTCTTGGTTCAGATGGTGTACCAGAGCAAGTAAAGCACCCCCCCCCCCCCCCCCCTTTACAATCGTTATGCTAAACTAAGCCAATTTACTGCTGTTCATATTTAATGGATAGATATGAGATTGGTATCAATTTTCTCATCTAGCACTGCACCAGAGAGCCATAAGTGGACTGCCTAAAAATGGTCAATTTCCTTTAAAGTCTGTAAAACTCTGCAATCAAATTCACTATTATCACACATTTTATGTTTCCATCTCATTGTGCCATTGTGGTTTTTTTGCTCACAGGCAGTAATGTTTCCTAGAGTGTCTGTATAAGTGAGTAGTTAAGGTGGATAAGACTCACACTGTGCTAAAAGAGACACTGAAATACTGAACTCAGGCACTTAGTATAAAATAAACGTACAAAATGTACTGTACAAAAATACCTAAACAAAGTCAGCACTGCTTGAACCCTTTGTTCAGGTTCACGTTCTTGTAATTGAGGCATTGTCATCATTAAAAGGAGCAATGAGTAAATGAGTAAATGAGTAAATTAAGAAACAAGCTTGGACGCTAATATACATAAAAAATGCAAGACAATTAAATATTAATTATAGAAAAATCTGATGACCAGATAAAAAGAGTAAATGGTTTTTTGGGGGTTGGGAGAGCGGTTGAATGCACAATTTAATAAGTATACAGCATGTGAGATAAATGAGAGCTTTATGTGTTTATCTGTAGGGTCACATCAGGCTATAATGAGGAATCCTGTGTCTTTGTTCTTATTTGCACAGTGTGGCCAACTGCAGGGATGTAAAAGTGCGCGCGCGTGTGTGTGCACACACACACACACACACACACACACACACACTGCAGTATCAACACATTTCACATATAATTAACACACGTGAATATTTAAAAAAACACATCTCATACATGTTCACCATGTTGTTTGGCTCAGCGGGAATTAAAGAGAATGATTTCATGATTTGTGTTAATAGACCAAATGTGACTCTGAAATAGCTCCCTGTGAGGCGCATTAGCACTAATAAAAAGATAAAATAAAATAAAAAACATTTGGACTAAATGAGGTACCAGAGATGACTATTAGCTAGTGTCTTCAAATGCATTGCAGCAGCCAAAATTCAAGTAGCCTACAGGATATCCACTATCACATGAGCACATGAATGAACCACACAAACTATTCATTACTCAAAATCTTAAAAATGGGATGTTATTATGTACATTTTCAGATCTATATTTATATGCTTGAGCTCTGTCGGAAACTGTTAATGATGTCAACGTTAGCGCGATGCTAACGTTAGCTGAGAAGCTAACGTGCAGAGCGTCAAACAGCTGTAGTAACAACTCTGCTACTTTACAGCTAACACCACCACCACAACAACATCCTGACTAACTAGACAGTAGGGCTGGACGACTATGGCAAAAATCATAATCACGATTATTTTGATCGATATTGAAATCGCGATTATAAAACACGATTATTCATAGATGTGTAAACATAAGCATTTATTGAACCACCAGAACTCAACTTGAAATATATTTGAACAGCACAACCAGAAATAAATTAGAATCAAGAAAAATATATATGATATATAATCATAAATGTAAATAATAATAGCAATATGTAAAAACAATAAATAAAAATAAACCTACCAAAACAAAAATCCCCTGGCTGCCGAGCTTATTAAACTAATTGATCGTGTTGCCATGGTGTGCACTGTGTCAAGCAGTTCACACGCCACACCTGTCATTTCTCACGCTGAGAAGTGATAGATCCCACGGCACAGAAATTAATATATTATGTAATCCATACATCCCAACTCTCTGCATATTGATAGCCAGGGGCGGACTGGGGTTTAAATTCAGCCCGGGAGTTTGGTGTCAAGAGGCCTTTTATCCGACCGCAAGAAGGACACAAGTGGAACCGTGATTTTAACACTACAACTTTAATTTAAGTGTAAAAATACTATATTACTACTACTATATACTACAGTGTGTTTTGCATTTGTGAGTGTGTGAGTGTGTGTGTGTGTTGATAAGCAATAAAAAAAAACAAGCAGCTTAGCAAAAATTTGGCAACAGAAACCAAACTCCAAAGATATACAGACCTATAACGTCTAAAGCACTGTCACCTGCACCTGGCTTTGCGTATGCCAAACATACTGTACGGTATAGGGAGTTTTCTTTCTCACAGTAGGTAAGCCACTTTCTCTTAATACCATCTTTGGTTTGATAAATACACATGCCTTTTCTGGGGGGTTGTTGAGGATGGTAAGAAAAAAAAGAGATCTAAATCTTTGGAGGCTGGGCGTGCATAAAAATCAAAACCCTCATCTTCAATTTCAATTGATGTCTCTGCCTCTGTTTCCCCTGTGCTGGGCCCTGCCTTTCCCTGTACATCTGCATGAAAGGAACATAGGTAATAACAAAAAATAGCTATAAGTCATTAATATTGGGGGGAAAAACAGATCTCTATTTCAGAACATAACTGCAGGAGTAGATGGGCTTATTGTTTCTATGTGACTGGAGTTGGAACATCAATATATAACATCTTGATACTATTCCATGCAAAGACCAATTCACAACTCAGTCCTGTGCAGTGCACCTGTACCTGACACTGTTGGTCTTTTCTCCTCCTCCTCCTTCTCCTCTTCCTGTTCCACCTTCTCCTCCTCCTCCTCTTCCTGTTCCACCTTCTCCTCCTCCTTCTGTCCCTCCACATCTGTTTCTTTGTCCTGACTTATACTGGCTGTGTTTGCTAATAATAACAATAACAGCAACAATGATAAATGTTAAAGCACTGTAGTAAAGAATTCACAGTGTTAGAGCACATACATTCAACATACACACACACTCACTCACTCTTTTGTTTTGATTTTGATAATCTGCTCATAGTTTTTTTTGTAAAATAATTACTCACTTTAATGTAATTCTCTTGAGCTGGTAAAATGGCAATACATTAATGTAGAAACAGAACAGGAAAACATAATGCACAGCCTGAATTTAAATAGGCTATTATCTTTTTAACTTTGAACACAGAGACTCTCCTGAAATATGTTTGTTGAGTAATTTAAAATATATACTTGCAATAAAGAAATGTATCTATGTTCTTTTAATTGATAAAGCAGATTAGTGATGCATATGGTGTAACATTGATAGCTACTACCTTTAAAGTTATCTTAACACATCCAAAAACACAAGCACGTGACATGCCAAGTCTGTGATGATAGGGTTATGTTGGCTGCACTTGCTAACCTGCTGTGGCCGTGCTACTCGGACCCGTGTCATCAGCGGCCTGGCTGACTGCAGCCCCTCCACGGAAAAGATCCGTTATTTTCGCACATTTGGCTGCATCCTGTACTAACAACTTTTTCTTTTTAGCCCTTACTTTCTCCGCTCCACCCATTTCTTTTTCTTGTCTCTTTCTTTTCGCCATGCTTGCTGAATACCATCCGGACCTTCTCTCTCTTTTTTTCTAACAAAACAGGAAAATACTTTAATGACTGACTGAGCAGCCGAGCCAATCATATTTAGCCTCTGACAGAAACATGCATGTCTGGAAACATGGATCAGTTCAATTTGGGAGGGGCCGCTCGTCCCCCCCCCCTTAATTTGCAAAACATTAGATTGATCCGGTCTGACGTCCCACCGACTCTGTGCTACCTGCGGCCGGGGCTGTGAGGGCAGCCTGCTGTGGCTCCGCTTTATTAACATCATTAATTAAAAAAAAAAAAAAAAAACGCTCCGACCACCGGCCGGTTAGGGCCTGGAATAGACCGGCCGTTCGGGAAAAGTCCCGAATTTCCCGATGGTCAGCCCGCCCCTGTTGATAGCGGTTCCCTGACGCCCGCAAATGAGACACAATCTCCCGGAGTCTGGAGTGAACGAGCAAGAGCGCGCGCTAGAGAGTGACTGCGGGCGCTTGTGTGTGTATGTGTTTCTCAATGCAGCGCGTGTGAGAGCGCAGTGTCCTGATAGCTGTGTGATCTCACGCCAAGCTTTTCATGAAACTTAAGAGCAGTGAAGATGTCTCAGTCCTACCTTTCTTCTTGTCAACCAAAGGCCTTTCTGTCATTTTAAATCTCTCAGATCTGCGCAGAAACACACCGTTCCTCCAGCGGGTCTAACATAAGGGGCGGGACACAGAACTTGCTGGGAAAGACTGGGGCGTTGGATTTATTCACAGGTGCGCCGCGCCGGGCGGAACAGTAATCGTTTTATGTCGATTATTACGTTTTTATAATCGCGGGAGGCCAAAATCGATATCACGATTAAAATTCAATTAATCGTCCAGCCCTACTAGACAGTGAGTTGAATGTCAAGCAGGTAACGTTACAGTTTATATGAAGCAGCGCTGATGTTACTCACCTGTCCGGCAGATCAGCGGTCGCCTTCACTCTCCGGTCCTCCGCAGGTGTTGCGGTTTAACTGGTGACCGTGTTAACTGGTGACTTTCTCACATTTACAACAGATATGAATAAGTCTGCTGAACACAATTCAATTTGGTTAGTATAATTTAGTTATTAAACACAGATGAGTATGTATTTTTTTAAAGGACTAAACTACAGTTAGGAGGACAGCTACGTGAAAGTCACCAGATAACACGGTCCCAAGTTAAACTGTCCGTCTCTCCTTCCACCGTTAGAAAACCACACCGATGTGTCCGCGCGTCCTTGTCTGGTCAAAGTCCTTCTTTTATATTAAATGTTCTTCTAACTTCCTCCTCTCGGGAAGTTTCTCGGTCATCTCTGCTTCTCCACTATGTTTGTAACAGGTGTTTCTCGCCCCGACTGCGTACACCACGTGACCCCCCTCTCTCTGTGACCGTGAACGCGCATGAACGCTCCCTATCTCTGATTGGCTGGAGCATTGTTGTGTTGGCTCGCTCCCAGCCAAATGTTTGTCTGCTGAATCTGACCGGACTTTTTTTCAGCGCGCACTTAGAAAGGACAGCCAGCGGATATTGAGGAGAGATTCGGTGATTTTGGATTATTATCGCTTACTACACATTTAAGGCACCTGAAAAGCCCACTCTGCTCTGATTGGCCGGCTTCTGGAGGTAGCAGCATGACTTCACTTCTTCTTGTTCTTCACTCAACATGGACACTTCACAAATACATCTGGACATGTTGGAGTCTGAATCTGATCCGAAATATGCGAGTGGACAATGTAAACGACTCGTGGAACAACCTTAACAACAAAGACGACAGGACAGACGGCCAATTGTGGGCACGCGCAAACAATGTGACGTCATCATGAGGAGGAAGTAGAGGTAACTCATTACAAGCAGGTTGAAGCCCTGGCTTTGGACTTGCAGGGGGCATTTTTACATATGCTCACCTCAATGTTTAGAGCTTTAACTATATGCTGAACATAGATATCCAACATTATAACAATAAACTGTGTAAACGGCAAAGTTACACCCTATATGTTGCACATTTTTAGATTCTTAAAGGGGAGTTATTCCTTGCCGCTGTTGCCAAATGCTTGCTTAGAAACTCATGCCCTTTAAAAGAGTAAGCTGCAAATTTAGACTTTATTGAATACTGTTTGAATACCGTAGTCTCTGTAGTTTAGCAAAATCTGACACTTTACTACACATTTTATGCAGTAAATCAGAATGATCATGTGTTGTAGGAAGTCTTCCTGCTTTGAACAGTATTTTCTTCTTCAGCACAGAAGCACACACGAGCAAGTAAAGGAAGAAAACAGTAGATATAGTCGGTGTAACTTGCAAATGACGCGTTAAGAGCAAATTGAAGCCCTCATTTTTAAATATGTTTGCTTCAAGGTTTAAAACTTGACTATGCTGAATAAATGACAGAAACTCATGTCCTTTAAAAGAGTAAGCTGCAAATTTAGACTCTTTTATCTTAAATACTGTAGTTTAGTCTCTGTAGTTTAGTAAAACCTGACATTTACGACACATTTTATACAGTAAATCAGAATTATATGTTTTAAGAGCTCCTCCTGCTTTGAACTGTATTTATTTCTTCAGCACAGAAGCACACCCACACACACACAAAGAAGACAGTACAAATGAAAGCTCTAGAGGGCATGTCTAGTGTATTGCCAGTCAACGCACAAACATGTAAAGCCATCTATCCTAGCAGGGGGGCCGTGCTCTGAAACCTGCGTGGATCATGTCGACTCCTTACACCCCACAGCTGCAACAACATATGGAGCCACGTTTGCCAGCCAATATGAAGCATGTCATTAAACAGCATTATTAAAACCACGTACAGCAGCGGGGTGTCGATGAGAGCTTGGCTGGTGTGTAGACTGATTGCTTCATTAATTATGTTTTTTTTTTTTTGTCAACAATTTGTTTCATGGGAAGTGCACACTGTCAGTTTGGTGTTTTAGTGCTGGAGGTTACATGATAAATATGGTTTATTCATCTCAAAATTGACTAATTAGGTTTTTGGGGGTGTGGGTGGGTTTCTTATGTGTGTGTATGTGTGTGTGTGTGTGTGTGTGTGTGTGTGTGTGTGTGTGTTTCGTGTACGGTAATGTGGTTTGATGGAGGCAGCAGGTGGAACAGCAGGTAGTCACATCAAAGTCATTTGTGTCACAGTAATACAAACATGCCAAACCTACAGGGTGCTCTAATGGTTTCAGAGAATAATACTGAGGTGAAATGTTGCAGGTTTGATCTACACACCTACAGTCTCTTGATGTACACGTGTTACAATGAATAAAAAATGCTCCAAAATCCATCTGATAACAGCAGACTGCTTCTTCATTCTCTTTGAGATAAAGAATCTTTAACTTGCAGCCGAACACATACAGGAAAAACAAAGAGAGCTTTAAAAACCAGGACAGCTAAACATAGAAACTGTGTTCATACCAAAGACCAAGCATGTTAGATGTCTAAGTAAAGGACATGATGTGTGTTTCTCCTTTGTCTAACAGGAAAGCTTCAAACTTTAATGAAGCGGGCTAACTTTAGTTACACAAAAATATACCAATAGTAGTTTAGCAGACCATAATCAACGTCCAAAGTTTTCTATAGATGGATAGTAAGTTAGCATCCAGGGATTGAAGTGTGTTGAGAAATTGAAGTTAGCATTGTCACAAGCAGCAACATATTGGTGTACTTTATCCAGAAGCAAATATTCAGGACCAAACCTTAAATCAACTCTATGACAACTCATGGAGTAGTAGAGAGTTTTCCATCTCCAGAAGAATCCGCCCCTAACAGCATAAACTGCCTACCCCATGCTAAGCTAAGAAGTCAAAGAAAGAACGCAACTTTCACTTCATGACAACAGCAGAGAAAAATCAGGACTAAAGGCTGATTTATGTTTCTGTGTCGGAGTGACACAGGAGCAAGTTTTCCATTTCAAGAAGGGTCCACCACTAATAGCATGAACTGCCATTCCTATGTTAAGCTAAAAAGACAAGGATAAAGGACAAGACTTTCATCTGTAACATCAGAGGAGAAATGGCAATAATACTCACCCACACAAATCTTTGGTTACACTGTGAACCTTGTAAGACGCACATTAATCAGATATCTAAGTGGAAGGATACTCCATATCCTGCGATGACACGTTGCTTTATGTGGTGTTGTTTCTATAGACGTATATAAAACACCAGCAAAGAGGGTCAAAGTGTGTCCAATGGAAAGGCATTGAGCCACATGATAAACGTGATGTATAATATGTATGAATAGATTCTGTTAAGCCAATTAAATAATACTGAGAAGATGAATTACCCATAATGCCTCACAAAGCAACATTAAGGGTAACATGTATAGGGAAAGGGTTTAAAAAAAAAGGAAAGGGAAACAAAGTTTGATCCAAGGCTCATTTTAAAGTATAATTAAGATGGAAAATTAATGACCTGGAAATGGATCCAAGAAAAATTATTGCTGTATTTCAATATTATGTTATATGTTAAATGTCTAAATTGCTATATTACTCTTTATCTTAACTGTTGTTAGATGTTTCTGACCTGTAAGAGCATTTTTCTGACTTAAGGAAACGTTCTTCTCCAGCAACAAGAACACGATTTTTGGATTTATGTCTTGAGTTTTTTAAAGGATGTAAGAATTGTCCTTTAGTCTGTTCCCTTTTTAATAAGATCCTCAGTAACTCAGTAAAATGCTCTTCTGTTGCTTCTCCATCACTGAAAATAATGTATATGTTGCACAGATTAAATTAGGATGAAGTGAACCTGCTACCCTGCACAGTATGTATGTGAGGAGAGGGTAATAATCTATGTTGAAAATGTCTGTTGGAGTAATTTGGCTCCCAGCCTCCACAGTTCTTTAATGGGTGGAGGAGATTCCCTGTAGATACATGTGATAGATGGAGGATATTACAGCTCCACCAATTACTACTACAGGCTCTCCGACAGAAACACAATGCAGAGGGGTGTTAAAGAAAGGGAGGAGGAGGTGAGATGGAAATCTTGTTCACAGTCACTTTAATTCAAACAAATGGTTACAAGAAGTAAGACCTCGACACATGAAAAATAGCAGGACCTCATTATTTAAAAAGAAAAAGTGACATTACATGAGAAACTAGTGGAAAGTATGCGGTACATTAGGTAATCTGCAGCTGAGGAAGTATTTTATAATATGGAAAGAGTCGTTTGAAGACTGTGTAAAGTGAATTCAAACATTTTCTTCTAAACACATTAAATAGGTCATAAATGTATTTCTAAAAAAAGGTGTAAAAAGCTTTTCAACCATTTAGATTTGAATTGTGGAGCTAGGCTTCACAAACTGTGTTTCAAGATTTCTGTGTTCAGGATTTAGTGGGCGGGTCTGGCGATTGATTGATTGGTGATTGGCATAAACCCAGCCCTGCTGCTGTAGAGGTATAAATACATTCAGCACACACTACTACTACAACAGTCTACAGTTAGCCAGTTAGCTGAGTTAGCCGCCGAGTTAGCTGCCGAGTTAGCCACCGAGCTAGCAGCCGAGTTAGCTGCCGAGCTAGCAGCAGAAAGCTCTCAAATGTAGTGTTGTTGTTTCTGGTAGAGGTGGTGACTTTGATTGACAGGTGACAATTGGTAGGGGGCGGGGTTTCAGCAGACTCGGCGGCCACGCCCACAGCGTTGGGGAGCAGAGAAAGAGGCTGAGTTTTACACAACTTTGAAGCCTAATTTCATATATTTGGCGATTTTTGTAATCATTCAAATTTGGCAGGGTGGTTAACAACACACCTTTCTGTGGTATGTCAAACTCAGAACACATATTTATTCTTACTTTACACAGACTTTAAGACTAGTTGTACATATAGGAGTTTGAGCATGGAATAATCTTACTGGGATTAAAGCAGAAGCATGCAATAAATGAGAAATGCTTTGTTTGATTACTAGAAGGAGGGACGCATAGAAGAGGCAAACGAACAGAAGCAGTCTGAGCATCAAGAGCTGGGTTAGGGTTAGGGTTAGGATTAGGAGCAGTGTCGAAGTCGAGGCTGTAAAGCTTGCTGTGAGCCCATTGAGGTAGATTGTGGAGGCTTTGCTGGCCGCTCATTGTGCACACTCTACACCACTCAGGAGACAACAATAGGAGAGCCATTAAGTCCACCATAAAAGCTGCGGAGAAGCCTGTAGGTAGCTTTGGATCATGGTCCAAACTGTCGGCCATGCTGCTTGGAAAACAAGTCATCTCAGGAACGTCACTGATGATATGTGCCAGCTCATCCTAGGATTTATCTTTAAATTATATTTTTTAATTTCTTGCAGACACAGACTCACAGAGAAAGCAGAACAGTCATTTTTTAACATAATCGTTCAGTATTTAGCAAAAAAAGAGCAATGCAGACACTCTCATGTGATTAGTATTTAACTGGCAGTATTATGCGTAGAGTTAATGTTACGAGCAATTTAGCTTTAGCATTATCATCAGGCCTCATTGAAGATCATTTTTAGCATATGTAACCTTTTTTTTAAAACTGCTGAAGGGTGTTTTGGGTGGGTGGTGCAGTGAAAACAACAAGGTAAAGGGATTCATTACTTACTAAATCTGAATCTAAATGTTACTACTCCCTCAGGGGCTCGGAGGACGGGACTCACCCAGACAATATAATGACCTTGTAGGTTTATATTGAGACAAAACCCATGAGTGTCAGCTGTAGTTTCCATGGAGAAGAAGCCAGTCAGAGGCTCAAACCTGAGTGGTAATGAGGCAAAAACACTTTATTGTTGCAGTTATGAGCAAAATGAAGCACCATTGTTGCAGAATTGACAAAAAAGTGAAAGAATCATCTAATTTAAGTTGCAGATTCGAAAAATTGGGTTTCTCGGCATCATAATCTTTAGCTTCTATCTACTATTAGCGGCACACATGGCAGAATTTTAAGCTCTATGATTGGATGTTTCTTGCCAAAATGCACCTTGGGAGTTGTAGTTAATTAAGTTTCATGTACACAATCTTATACCCTTGACTTTTCATCAAATAATAAAGCAGTCATTCATCTTTTGCACTGATGAAAGATGACTGAAGTGCTTTAACTGCGACTAATGTAAAATCCTTCATAGGAAAAATTAACAGGATTATTTCCTCCAATCACTTTGCAACTACCTCACAAAATAAAACTACTTAACTTAAATCTTGACTCGCTTTTGACACTTTCCTTCTCCAAACTTCATCAACTGTCATCCAGCTTCTCCGTCCCTGTCAAAACACCTGCATTCACCGTTCCTCTCCGGCGCAGGAAGACAAGAGAGGTGACAGTGTTTATTCACTTACATGTATTCAGGTTGACAGCATTGTGCAGCTCGACCTCTGACCTCTCTCCTTCCAATAGGAAACATGGAGGAATCCCACACTGCAGAGGAGACAAAACTGATAATCCTTGACAGATATGAGGGAGAAGGGAGAAAGGGAAGGGGGGTGAAGGGAGTAAAGATGTTTGACAGAATAAGAGCATACCTAGGGAGTACAAGCAGCTTTTGAACAGACGCCTGCTGCATTTTAGAGTAGTGCTGCTTCCTGGAAGATAAGGAGTAAATTGCAAAAGCAGGTCAGAGGAGGTGGTGGCGATTTAAATATGAGATATATATATATATATATATATATACATATATATATTCATCAAAAAATCAAAGGTGAAGCGAACTGAAACTGACTGTATTTATACTTTTTTGACTTCTTTGCATTATTATAATCAAATGAAACAGTCCTGCCTCAATTTATGGAACTTGATTTTTACATTGAAAGGTGCTTTTAATGTGTTTTCCCCACAAAAAAAGGTGGACAGAATATATAACACAGTGAGTAAAATGTCCTGAATTGAGTGAAGATACCTGGTTTGGTTTGGTTTGGTTGTATGTCGCCTTTTTTCTCCGTCCATTAACAGAAATATTGGGAAACAAAAATGGGGTAAAAAAGGAATAACTCTTTTACTACAATGAAGAACTAGAATCGAGTGAGTTTATAGCCAGGGGCGACATAAGGGGGAGAAAAGTTAGGACTATTCTGAGGGGCCCTTGATTGACCGGGGCCTTAAAAATATTAGAATAAGGGTTAATTTTTTTTTTTTTTTTGCTTTATTTGTATTCAGGATGTTGCATGGACGTCTACACAGTGTTATTTTATCACAGCTCAATGTCAGTAAATATTGTACAGATAGTATTAGACTATAAGAGAGGTGTGGTTACAGAAATAGTGCATGGTTGGTGATAGATAGATAGATGGATGTGGTGGGGATGGGGCCCAAAATCCCTGGTGACGCTCCCTGTTTATGGCTGTTTGTTTCTGAGATTATTTAAAAGCACTTCAGATGCAAATTAACATTAACATAAAAAAGCAACAACATAACATGTAGAAACACATTTGAAAGTTAGTACTCTACTTCAGAAGAGAAGCAGCAATGAGTATAACAAATAGTTTTTTTTTTGCAGCAGCAGCAGCAGCTTTCACTCTTCCTTATTATATTGCACAGAACTGCTGATTAACCCTCCTGTTGTCCTCAGGCCAAGGAAGTACAGGAGGAAGGAAAGAAGGAAGGAAGGAAGGAAGGGAGTAAGGAGGTAGGGAAGGAGGGAGGGAGGGACGAAGGAAAGAAGGAAAAGAGGAAAGGAAGGAAGGAAGGAAGGAAGGAAGGAAGGAAGGAAGGAAAGCAGGTAGGGAGGAGCCTCGAAATGAAGGAAGGAAAGGAGTAAAGAAGGAAGTGAGGGAGGGAGGAAGGAAGGAAGGAAGGAAGGAAGGAAGGAGCAAAGAAAGAGGGAAGGAGGGGAAGAATGAAAGAAGAATTAAAGAAAGAGGGAGGAAGAAGGAAGGAAAGAAGGAACAGTCAAAAGAGACGGCAGGGTCAATTTGACCCGGGAGGATGACAGGAGGGTTAAACATGGGCGGCTTTCTCACTTGAATACAGACAGTGTTTTAAAAATGAAAAACAGGAAGTCTCATGAGGAATCAGAATTGAAACTGAACTTTATTACATCTTTTGCTTTTTCCCTAAGTGTTGCACGTGTTATCTCGAAATGAAAAACTTCATGTGGTCTTCTCTCATAAATCGATTGACTGCTTTTGGCAACTTCCATCAAAGCTCCTCTAACCTCTTGCTGAGGGCCTAAATGTAAAAAAATATGAAATTTTGAACCAAATAATATTATTTTAGACTCATTCTTCCAAGAAGCTGCAAATATGAATTTCAAGAAAGATGATTAGAGAAGGAAGGAAGGAAGGAAGGAAAGCAGGAAGGGAGGAGCCTAGGAATGAAGGAAGGAAAGGAGGAAGGAAGGAAGGAAAGGAAGTGAGGAAGGAAGGAAGGAAGGAAGGAAGGAAAGGAGTAGGGAGGGATGAAGTAAGGAGAGAAGGAAGGAAAGCAGGAAGGGAGGAGCCTCAGAATGAAGGAAAGCAAGGAAGGAAGGAAAGGAGTGAGGAGGGAGGGAAGGATGGAGGGAGGGAGGGAGGAAAAGAGGAAAGAAGTAAGGAGAGAAGGAAGGAAAGCAGGAAAGAAAGCAGGAAGGGAGGAGCCTCCGAATGAAGGAAGGAAAGGAGTAAGGAAGGAAGGAAGGAAGGAAAGGAGTAGGTAGGGAGGGAGGGAGGGAGGGAGGGAGGGGGGAAGTAAGGAGAGAAGGAAGGAAAGAAGGAAGGAAAGCAGGAAGGGAGGAGCCTCGGAATAAAGGAATAAGGAAGGAAGTAAGGAAGGAAGGAAGGAGCAAAGAAAGAGGGGAGGAGGGGAAGAATGAAAGAAAAATTAAAGAAAGAGAAGAAGAAGGAAGGAAAGAAGGAACAGTCAAAAGAGATGGGGTCAATTTTGAAACAAACAATATTATTTCAGACTCATTCTTCCAAGAAGCTGCAAATATGAATTTCAAGAAAGATGATTTTGCATTTAATGAATTTCCCCTAAAATAAAAATACCCCCCATCATCGCCCTATCACCTCCTCAGGGGTTTTGAGTCTGACCCCAGGACAAAAACTAAGGTTGTGAATGTTTTTGATGAACAACATGGGAGAAACATTTGCATCACTGTCTAACATGATAAGTCAGATTATGAGAAATAACATGCAATATTAAAACCCCCTCCTGGTGCTCACAGCAGTTCCTCTTGATCCTCCAGAATACAGCCAGGTGTCCCGTGTGCCAATGAATATTCAATAAACACGACTCAGCTCAGAAACCTCTAGTGACAGTTTAATTTGCTCGCTGTGAATAGCTGGATAGACTGTGTACGGCATCACAAGAGAGGAATTTAACATAAAAATTGATTAAAGAAATTATCCCTCATTTGATAAATAAAAAACAAAGAATTACACTCTGCATACTTTAGTTCTGATTTCATGGTTAGACTGATTTGCTGCTCAGTATCGGGTTTTCATAACTTACAACATACATTAACCCTTTATAGGACACTCATTGAAAGGAAGGGAGGAAGGAAGGAAGGAAGGAAGGAAGGGAAGGAAGGAGGGAGGAAGGAAAGGAAGGAAGGACAGAGGAAAGAAGGAAGGAAGGAAGGTAGGGGGGAGGAAAGAAAGAGAGAAGGAGGGAGGGAGGAAGGGAAGAAAGAAGGAAGGAAGGAAGAAGAAAGGGGGATGGAGGAAGGAAAGAAGGAAGGAAGGAGAGAAGGAGGCAGGGAGGAAGAACAGATGGAAGGAAGGAAACAAAGGAAGGGAGGAGAGAAGGAGGGAGGGAGGAAGGACAGATGGAAGTAAGGAAAGGAAGGAAGGACGGAGGAAGGAAGGAAGGAACGAAGGAAGGGAGGAGAGAAGGAGGGAGGGAGGGAGGAAGGACAGATGGAAGGAAGGAAAGGAAGGAAGGACGGAGGAAATAAGGAACGAGGGAGGGAGAAAGGAAAAGAGGAAGGGAAGAAAGAAGGCAGGGAGGAAGGAAAGGAAGGAAGGAAGGATATTTTGGGATATTTACAGAAGTTACCAAATATAATTATTTGCCCAATAAAGGGTTAAGAGAGTGGACAGTGCTTTAATATTGTACTGGTTTTATAAGAAGTGGTGGTTTTATTGGTTTTATTGGTCTTTATTGGTGGTTTTTCCCCCTGTATGTATGATGTAAGGTAGGTCTGTACCATCTGTACATGTAAAGTATGTAGTGTATATATTTAAGTATGTTTGTTTTATGATGCAATTGTGCTGAAATCAAGAAAACAATCTCTAAAAGGACAATAAAGTATAGTTTGAGTATTGATGTACTAACATACATGTTGCAATAGGTAACACCAGTTTATTTAAACTGAAACGCCATAATCCCATTTGCTCACATGGGGGATAAATCCACACAAATCTTTTATATGTCAGTTTAACTTTGGTGAACTCTGACCTGCCAATTTGCTCTGTTAACCATAATAGAGAGCTGTACTGCTTGTGCTAGCTGACCTTTTAGAGCTTTCCCCAAACTGTTGCCACAGTGCAAGAAGCAGATTTCCCTTCAATTAATCAACATCACAAACTCCAATTAAACTTTTTTACATGACAGGGGGTAATGTAATATTTACTTCAGTTCTACTACTTTAAATTTATAGGAAATAAACTTGGATACTCTCTGATATTGTATGTTTTTTTTCTCTAAAAAAGGCCCAGTTTATTGCAAGGTCTTTTCAAAGTCCGGATGCTTAGGATGATAAGGTGATTCTGGGTTAAGATGACAAGTGTATTTTTTGTACTGAGTTATTTCTTAACAGATGGTTTAGAGTCAATTTATGTTTCTTCCGGCTAAGCATTCACACAGTTAAGATGTGGTGGTTTTATTTTGAAGGAGTAGAACGGAAGAAGAATTTGCGACTTTATGTCTAAAAATATGAAAAAAAATAGACAATATCCCACTTTTTTCTTTTCTTTCTTTTTTAAAATTTTATTTATTTATTTAATTTAATTTAATTTTTTTATATTTTTACACATATGGCCATAATATGCCTTAGTTAGATCCAGGTCTAATCAAGCTAAAGTGAATTCAGGTGCAGGTTTACCTCCCGTCTCCTCTCTGAATGTGGATGAACCACGTCGATGAAAACCACCTGACAGCTAGTTGGCCCGCCTACACCCCCTCTTGCTCGGCCCCTCCTGCCTCCCTGTCTCCACACACACCACCGCTGCTGGCTGCTGATGGTGAGCCCATTCACCGACAGAGGATTTTTTTAGGAGGCGAGAGCTAAAGACTATAAGCTCCTCATCCCACATCCAGCTGCATTTCTGCACCTCTCATTCAGCGGCGGCACACCTCAACCCCAAGTCTCCTCTCCTGGGGGGTTTATTTCTGTTTTTGGTCAGTCGGAGGAAAATTAAGGCATGCGCTCAGGATCCTTGAATGCCACAAAGAAGTTGACGAGGCTGACAGAAAGAAGAGGACTCTCCTGTTGATTCAGCTCCTCTTTTTTTCCTCTTTTTTTTTTTGCACCCCCGAACATTTCAGGAATATTACAGGAGCACACTTCTCACCTCTATATGGCAAAGTTCCTGGCTGAATTACTAGGATGCACACTTCCAGACAAGGGAACTCCTCCTTTGTTCGAGGTAAATACGCTTTAAAAATAAATCTTAACAGATCTCTAATATGTTACTGCATTAATTATTTTATTTATTTATTCGTGGATTTAAAAAAAGTTACAGCTTGCCTTCTTCTCTCCATGTGTGTTGTCTATGGCAACAGGAGGCTGAGGCTTTTGTTCATCAATATGATTGGCAGTTGCTATGCTGAAAAACACTTAATTAACCTGTGGGTTCAGGGTCTTTTTTTTTTTTTTAGAGGCTACACTCCTCTGTGCACACTCACCAAAATACAGTGACGAGATGTTTATCCAGCATATTTCCCGCTGGCTGCAGATTATAATGCGCATTATTTGCGTCTTTACGCGCACAGAAAATCACTATAATAATCCCTCAAATATTCCACGCAGCAGCTCGTGGGTTTTATCTCTGAGTCTGGTGCTCAATAATGAGTTTGTTATGACCTCGAAGCACTTTGTGGCGTTTTTGTATGTCACTGTTTTTGTTGCCATAGCGTGGATTTTGTGTGATTTGCAGAGAGAGAGAGAGAGAGAGAATCCTTCCAAATTTTATTTTAGGGTGATTATAAACGTGGTGCCATGGTGGTGATTTTAGCTTTAAGTCGTGCTGCGTCTGGTGCCAGCTAACGGTGACTCAAGACGAAATGGCTGAGACTCAAATGTGGCTTGTATGTGGGTCAGTGTGCCACACATTATGCCACGCACTGTGCCACGCACTCTGCCACACACTGTGCCACACAAACACACACACACACACACACACACACACACACACACACACACACACACACACACACACTGCACCTGCCTGGAGACTGTTTACTTCTAACTGTACAAGACTTGATGGATGAATCTGAAGTGAAAAGCTGGTTGTTTTTTTTTTAACTGAACTTTGTTGTCTCCTGTTTTTTTGGACTGTTGCTGGTCTATAATCTAACAGTGAAGAAGTGCTGCAATGAAGTAATTGATTAGTTAATTGACTGTAAATTAGTGGAGGTGTGGGTGTGATCAGTAAGTGAAGGAAACATGCAGAGCTCCTTTTATGGTTTTTACAGTTGGATGGATGAGTGCTGGACATTTGTCATTATTTTACACTGATTGATTAAAACAATCAATATAGTTGATTCTGGAGATCATCCTTAATGACAGCCCCGCAGAGCCTTTTTAAGAAAGCATGAAATGTCCCTGTTGTACATCATTAAATCTAATTTTCTTGCTTATTAATTAATGTGGCCTTTCAATAAGTGTTGTGCTGTAATATAATGGTTTCCAATGTGGGGGAAGGTCCCACCAAGATAAAACTGAGTCGCTCTGAGATGACACATTTGATAGTGCTGGGATTGCTGCACAATTGTTGTCTCTTGTTGTTGGCACAGCAAGAACTGGAGTGTGAAATTTTAAATATTGCAAAGCAAGCAAGCAGTAGTAAGTGATTTGGGTGAAGATGAAGAAGTGTAGGTGACAGGAATCGATTACAGTCTGGGAGGAAGCTCAAGCTGGCAACTTGGACTCACACTGACGAACTATAAATGCCTAGAAATTCAGTATAAATCACATAAAACACTTCCTTAACCCTCCTGTTGTCCTCAAGTCAAGGAAAGAAGGAAGGGAGGAAGGAAGGAGGGAGGAAGCAAGGGAGGAAGAAAGGAGGGAGGGAGGGAGGGAGGGAGGAAGGAAGGAAGATAGGCGGGAGGGAGGGAGGAAGGGAGGGCGGGAGGGAGGGAGGAAGGGAGGAAGGTAGGGGGGAGGAAAGAAGGAAGGGAGGAAGGTAGGGGGAGGAAAGAAGGAAGGGAGGAAGGTAGGGGGAGGAAAGAGAAGGAGGAAGGTAGGGGGAGGAAGGAAGGAAAGAAGGAGCGAGGGAGGAATGAAGGAAGGAAGGAAGGAAGATAGACGGGAGGGAGGGAGGAAGGTAGGGGGGAGGAAAGAAGGAAGGGAGGAAGGTAAGAGGAGGAAAGAAGTAGGGAGGAAGGAAGGAGGGAAGGAGCGAGAGAGGAATGAAGGAAGGAAGGAAGGAAGGACATAAGGAAAGAAGAAAAGGGGATGGAGGAAGGAAAGAAGGAAGGGAGGAAAGAGAGGAAGGAAAGAAAGAAAGAGGAAGGAAAGAGGGGAGGAAGGAAGGAATGACATAAGGAAGGAAGAAAAGGGGATGGAGGAAGGAAAGAAAGAGAAGGAGGGAGGGAGGAAGGACAGACGGAAGGGAGGGAGGAAGGAAGGAAGAGAAGGAGGTAGGGAGGGAGGACAGACGGAAAGAAGGAAGGAAAGAAGGAAGAGTCAAAACAGACGGGCTCAATTTGACCCGGGAGGACGACAGGAAGGTTAATACACTCTAGATCCAACACTAGACTTGAGTATTAAGGCAATATCTGTCTGTCAAATCAAGAGAGAGATGTCTGTATATCAGGATGCTTCACAGTCAACAGATTTGGTGTGCTGCTGAATAATGTTGTGTAATATTATAATGATTTATGTCTGACTCCAGTGATGAAAATGTTCTTAAAAAAAAAAAAAAAAGGAAACACATTTTTCCATCTTTGCATCTGTAATTTTGTCTACGGTTTAAGAATCAGACCTGATTGCGTAATATCAGCTCTAAATGTAAAAAAAAAAAATCCTGTTTCAGATTTATTCTCATCACAAACCCGCACACCAGACAACAACCATGGGACTGTTTAATCCACCAGGCATCATCTCAATCTGCGTGTGTGTGTCTCTCTCTGTGTGTGTGTGTGTGTGAGCTAAGTATTAAAATCCATCTCAGAAAATGTGTCAGAGAGAGGATCATCGTAGTAACTTCTGTGAAAATGAAATGATGACCTGCCGCTCCGCTCTGTCCGGCTTTACAAGAGGACGAAGATTAGATTCACCAACAGTTATATAAAGCCTTATGTCCAATTCCACCTTAAAACTCCGAAAGCACACAACACACCTCAGTAACAGTCTTAATCATCCTTTAGTAACAGTTGTTATTCATGGCAGCTGCAGTTATGAAAGTCAATTAGCTAATTTAGCTAATTAAATATGGATGTATAGTTTTAATCCTGGGTATTAAAAAAGCTATACCTCCATAATATGTAGTCTTTAATCTTTATATAGCTCCATCCATCAAAGTTTAACCCACTCAGTGAGATCTCTACTCCTGCCAGAAACTTTTTAATTTGTTAAATTTGATCATGAAAACTAACAGGAGGTGTTGCTATTGCAGTTTTTTCTCTAAAAGGCCGAGGGCAGAGAATGAGATATGTATGAATACCAACATTAGCTGTTAAACTTGTTGAATTGTAAGATGATTGAAGCAAATGATACGTTTCTGTACAAGAGATGAATGTTTTTTTTAAGGAGGCCTTCGAGTGTTTTAGTGCAACAGTATTAGTAATATGTCATCTCCCTTTTTATTTAACCATCCTGTTGTCCTCGAGGAAAGGAAGGGAAGAAGGAAGGGAGGAGGGAAGGAAAGGAGGAAGGAAGGACAGAGGAAATAACGAAGGAAGGAAGGTAGGAGGAAGGAAGGACAGAGGAAATAACGAAGGAAGGAAGGTAGGAGAGAGGAAGGAAGGAAAGAAGGACAGAGGAAATAAGGAAGGAAGGAAGGTACGAGGAAGGGAGAAAGGAAAAGGAAAGAAGGACTGAGGAAATAAGGAAGGTAGGAGGGACGGACGGAGAAAGGAAAAGATGAAGGAAGGAAAGAAGGACCGAGGAAGGAAGGGAGGAAGGTAAGGGGGAGGGAAGGAAGCAAGGAAGGAAGGAAGAGTCAAAACAGACGGGGGAGGACCCGGGAGGACGACACAAAGGTTAAAGGTGCTCACAGCTTTCTATATGATGATGAACTTATGGTCTATACTTTCTTCTGTGGCTCTGGAGGAAAATCTTTTAGTTTTTTAAATAGAAGAAAATAATTTTGGCGATGTCATCGTGGTTATTTAAGAGTGGATAAGCTTTAAAGCCTATTTTATGAACAGAGAGAACACAGTTTGAAAGAGTCGGACAAATAGCAGGCAGCAGGCGTCTAATGAAAGAAACTATTGAGTTGCATTATGGGAGAAGAAGGATTGAGTGTCTCTGGAGATTGATTCACACTAGTGACTAAAAGTCAGGATATGTCAGCCTCTGTTGCTTCGATTTTGACCGCTCATCGACCGATTTGTCTCTTTTGATTCCCCGTAATATACAAGTGAAATACTAAATCAATGCAGTACCCATTTAGCTTCATGCATCTGAAGATTAAGACTATTTTCTTTTTGGGTTTTTTTCCATGTGTCCAGTTATATAAAGTTGATAGTTTTCTAATCTTACATTTCTGAATCATCAACATTAGAAACAGCTGCAGTATTTTAGGCATTGCATAAGTCAAATGTGACAAATAATGCAGGTTTTAAGTAGGAGCATGGACTGTATAAATGAAATGGACATAACACCCGTGACGTCACCCATTGGTTTGTGGACTGCTGCTCGGAAGCCAATAGTTTCGAATCTAGGCAGCGCCATCTTGAAAATTTCAGGTGCATGCTGGGAAAAATAAAAACACGGATTCTACTTATATGGGCATGAGGCGGGGCCATGGGCGGGGCTATAGGTGAGGCCATGGGTGGAGCGGGGAGGTTGCTATGGTTACGAGAGCTGGATCTCGAAGACATCGGTCAATCAACCTGTCAATCAGGACGTAGCCACGCCCTAATGCATACCCTGCTTTATCGTCACATATAAAATCAGGGAGGCCAAAATGTCCCAAATGAACATCATACTGCATTGAAGAAGGCTTTAAACTAGCGATTGAGACCATAAACACATTTTGAAAACGTTTACTGAGGTTAGAAATCAAGTGAGAAGTTGGTGAATTCTCCATTGACTTGTATAGAGACGGTCGCCCCCTGGTGGCCTTTTGATAGAATGCAGTTCTAAGTTACTTCCGCGTTGGCCTCATTTCAGAGGACCAGAACTCCCTCATGTAATCATGAGGACAGGATGTTCATATCTGTTATCCACTGATGGTGTACCTGCTTTGGGAAGTATCAGATCTGATCCAGAAGTCATACATGGCTCATCTTTTCCTTAACTTGCATAAACTTTGAATTTATGATCGTCAATAGTTGAAAGACACAGCAGCTATTACAAGATGAAGCTCCTTTTGCTGTTGAAATCTAATGTGTGTCCCATGAGAAGCACTTTTTTTTTTTTTTTTAAAGCTTTTCCTCCTCATCTCAGAAGGAGTAACATCAGTAACTACATTTATTAGCTTTTTTCTTCCTACTGTAGCAGCAGAATCAAAGCCGCAACACCTCGGCTGATACTCTTTTCTTATGTTAACAACTCATAAGTGGAAGCTTTTTTCTTTTAAATCCAGCGTCTTGTATTTAAAAAGTGAAGCTTTTGTTTCATCAAAGCATTTTTTTCCTTCTTTTTAACTTTTTTTTTTTCTTTCTTACCAACTATGCCCAGCATCACACCGCCTCTGCATTTCTTTGTCTTGCTCCTACTCTCTTTCCTTGCACTTTGCCACATTTGTTCTTTCAGGCCTTTTTTTTTCTTGCTCTCTTTTACCAACTCGTCATTCACTCACGTACTGTCTGCTCCTGCTGCCAGCCTCCTTCTCTCTTTATTCTCTGCAGCCTTTAAGCGAGGCTTTATTCCTGGTAGGGAGCTTGTTTTTCAAGCGCTATGCTGTTTTCAGTCACTGTACACTCATGGACTTTTTCTACTAGTCTGAAAAGATTCTGAGGAAAAGAGCGTTTGAGAAAAATACATTTAAAAAAAAAAAAAAAAATTGAGGAGCTGGATTGTGACGAGTAATGTTGCAAGAGTGCCACCTGCATGTATTATGCTCAGTGTGTTTCCATGGAAAAGAAGTGTGTGTGTGTGTGTGTATGTGTGTGTGTGTGTGTGTGTGTGTTTCTCAAATAGCCTCAAACACACATTTTAAGCACAAAGGTGTATTCATTCACCACACAAAGTAACTTATACCTGTTCTTGAACTACACACACGACACACCACATGCACCTACTGTATCTATGTACGCTATTGACTTTATATATGAGTGTATGTGGTTTTTATAGCTCTCAATTGTAAAAATGGGTCAAATCTGACCCCTGAACAGCATGTAAGGGTTAAAATGTTATACTTTTGTATATGTATAGGTACATTTTCCCCATATCTATTGACATGTGTTTTAATAAGATGGTTATGATGTAGCAGTGAAGACTGATGGCTCTAATGGTTATACAATTAACCCCACAGCTCCATAAACTTCTGCTCATTTTCACTTTACATATAAAATACCACCAAAAAAAGATGCAAAATTACTAAAGAAACCTAAAAACTACCAAAAAGATACATTAAAATGACTAATAAGAGAATTAAATTGATTAAAGAAACCCAAAACTAGCAAAAAGAGACATAAAAATGACCAAGTTGAGTTGCAGCTTTTGGTCTTCCACATAAGATCTGCGAGGAGTTGTCTTTCACTCTCTGGAAACACACCACCTTATCAAAGCTAATGCTAGCTTATTGGAAACACCGAGCTAACCACTTTTAGCTCAATTGTGCTAACAGGACAAGTATTGTAATCAAGCAGCATTTAAACTTAGTGAAATATTGCTGTATAGCTGTCAATCAACACCCACATGGGAGACATCAAAGCTACTTTTAAGTCTTCAAATCTTATCAACAAAGCAATAATTTCATAAATGACGACCAGCACACTTATTATAAGGATCATAATTACTGATTGAGACTATAATGGCTTGTTGAAGAAACTTGACTTAGTGTTTTGAGAGAGAAGTTGATGCTTTTTGAATGGGAGCCGGTCGGAGCATCAAGTGGAGATCGGTGGTGTTTTGCTATCAGGTGCTTCTGTGTTAGTAAGAATAAATATGTGTTCTGAGTTTGACATACCACAGAAAAGTGTGTTGTTAACCACCCTGCCAAATTTGAATGATTAAAAAAATCGTCAAATATATGAAATTAGGCTTCAAAGTTGTGTAAAAGTCTTTCTCTCCTCCCAAACGCTGTGGGTCTGGCCACCGTGGCCGCTGAAACCCCGCCCCCTACCAAGTGTCACCTGTCAAAGTTATCACCTCTACCAGAAACATGGACGCTATGTCTGAGAGCTTTCTGCTGCTAGCTCAGAGGCTAGCTTGGTGGCTAACTCAGCGGCTAACTGTAGACTGTAGTAGTAGTGTGCAGTGAATGTATTTATACCTCTACAGCAGCAGGGGAGGGTCTATGCTAATCACGTGGTGGTGATTCAGACCCGCCCACTAAATCCTGAACACTGAAATGTTGAAACACAGTTTGTGAAGCCTAGCTCCACAATTCAAATCTAAATGATTGAAATACTTTTTACACCTTTTTTAGAAATACATTTATGACCTATTTAATGTGTTTAGAAGGAAATGTCTGAATTCACTTTACACGGTCTTTAACAGATTACATGATTACACACTTCTATCATGCACCAACACCAAACTGTGCATCCAACACTTAAAAATCATTTGTGAGATGATTTGTTCCATAACTCTCTGTTTTTGGTCCGTGCATGTGTTAATGTATGCAGAAGACAAGGACATCCAGAGCAACAGGGCATCATGTTCCCTGTAATTAAATTCTAATGCTTCATCTGTTGAGATTAATTAGCGTGTATTTGGTTTAAAAAACAAACAAAACAAAAAAAAGTTAGGCCAGTAAATATGTTTTTGTAATTATTTGTAACAAGTCAAGGCTACAAAAGCGTGTTGTTGAATATCAATCAACCAGTTTTGGTTAGAAAATAAAGGGACAGCTGCTAGAATATTAATTTAACTTCTCTTTTCTTCACAAGTTACACTCATTGTTTGCATTTCCTTGCACTCTGATGCATGATCTGAACTTATGAACTTCCACAATACACTTTTCTTAAATCATTACAGTACATGACACATATTCTGATCTGACCTTGCCAACTTTGTTTTGTATAACCTGCAATCATAGATGCTATTTGCAAGAACACATTAACACAAAAATAAAGAAATCCTTCTCAGAAAATGATAAAATAATATGTTTAATATCTCACTGCAGCAAAGAATTGTACGATCAAGGCTAGAGGAGACACATGTTAGAGTCATTTCTTACGTTTCTGCAGCTCTTTCTGCTCTCCTTTGGTTGCTTATAATGTCGGTGAGCTGCTATTAAAACCTAGATTCATGCGGTGACAACTCCACAAACTGCATTGAAGAAGGCTTTAAACTAGCGATTGAGACCATAAACACATTTTGAAAACGTTTACTGAGGTTAGAAATCAAGTGAGAAGTTGGTGAATTCTCCATTGACTTGTATAGAGACGGTCGCCTCCTGGTGGCCTTTTGATAGAATACAGCTCTAAGTTACTTCGGCGTTGGCCTCATTTCAGAGGACCAGAACTCCCCGCCTGGTTGAGAGACTAGTTTTCTTGACAATATATTGATTATTTACAGAGTGATGCAGTTAACTGTTGGATTTAGGAGTACAACACATTAAAGACATGCATCATGGAACATCAAGGCTGAATTACATTAGCAGATTATTGTGATTGTGATATTTTGATTGTGGGGAGACAAGCATACACAAGTATATTTTCTACCTTTTTTTTGGTGTACGTTGCACTTATATAGCATGCATCTTAACCAGTAGACTCCTGGTGCATGGACCTATCTACCTTTTTAATGTAAATGATCTCAGTGCCACTCTGCTTGAACATTAACATTTTTCATTTGTAATTTAGGAGTTATATTGAACTTTGCAGATGCACAAGTTACATCTGTGCTTCTTGTGTTTTTATAATTAAGTCTAATGCAGCTGCTCTTCTTCACATCTGCACAGTAATTAGAATTGCCTTTTTTAATGTATTTCCTTTATTTGAATCTTTCCATCTAAGCTTACCATTGAATCTAGAAAGTAAAAGTTCCTACTCTGTTTGCAATCTAGAAGAAACATTGAGTCTCATGCTGCTGCCTGTGTACACAAGCCGATGTAAGAGTCTGCACATGCTTTCATGATGAGAGAGGAGCATATATCTGACTCTGTGTGTGTGTGTGTGTGTGTGTGTGTGTGTGTGTGTGTGTGTGTGTGTGTACTGGATGTGCTCCATGTAGAAACAGCCTTTAACCCTCTTTATGATGTCAATTGTATTTGATTTGTAAAAAAAAAGAGGCCAAAACACTGTTATGTGCAAATCTTTCGCATTCAAAGCGTTCAAGTTGTCAAGTTGTTCGTCTCATTGCGAGTCAGACTGGAAGCGTGTGATAGAGAAAGAAAGTATTTAGCAAGCAGGAGAAAGAAAAAAAAAAAGAAGAAAGAAAGCCAAAGAATAGCGAGAGCCAAGGTAATGCTAAATATAAAGATAAAGAGTATAAAAGCCTCCATCGCTATGACAACCATTGAAATGACTGAATGAAGCACAGGCGAGTACAGCTTTCCACTCAGATATAATTCTTCATCACCGAGTCGATGCTTTTTTCCCCCTTTTTCATCAGCTGAATTATTTTTTTTTACATTAAAACTTCAAACATTCAAGCTGAATTTTATCTTTTTTTTTTCCTACAGTGACCCTGACATTCAATTATGTTGCCTGCACGCAAATATAAGCTTCAGTAACCCTTTTTTTTAACAATATGTCATAATTTCATGGCTGAGATTAAGGTTTATGTGCACAACATCGGCTTACAGAGCTTTTTTTTTAAATTTGTGCTTATTTCTAAAAAAAAAAAAAAATGTTCAGACTGTGTTGCCCTTTTTTTTGAAGTGTAATTTAGAAGAGAGGATTAAATATTAGTCTTTGTTTGTATGATCTTAGAAATGGTAATATAACTGAATGAGATGAAAACTTATTGAAAGGGCTCAGAAAGAAAGAGGATCTAAATTAAGTTGAATAAAAGAAGCAGAAACTTGATATCTTCAATTCCCAGCCCTGTTTTTTCTCTTTTTTTAAATAGAGGCTTTTTACTGTCATAATATCACATTTTGTGGAAATGTCGTGCTCATTTGGATTCACGGTGAACTTTGCCTCCTCCTAAATGTCAGTGTCTGTATGAAATATGAACGCTGGGAAAGTGAGCGTCTGCAGGTCCAAAAGAAAGAGACAGAACCTGTGAATACCTGTCAGAGTTTTATAGTTTAGATCGGATCATCTTACATGGAGGTGGGAGGTGAGGGGGGGGGGGGGATTTATTTCAGTCTGATACAGATCCTCAATATTCCCCTCAAGGACATTTTATAGGAGGAGCACTGACTGACTTTTTGGATGATTGGATGTCATGTGATAAGGATTTTAGCTGTACAATGTCAACTTACAATAGTAAGTTTCTTTCCTTCCTTCCTTCCTTCCTTCCTTCCTTCCTTCCTTCCTTCCTCCCATCCATCTATCCTTCCTCCCTCTCCTTCTTTCCTTCCTCTTTCCTCCCTTCTTTCTTCCTTCCTTCCTCCCTCCCTCCTTCTCTCTCTTTCCTTCCTCTCTCTTTCCTCCCTTCTTTCTTCCTTCCTTCTTCCCTCCCTCCCTCCCTCCCTCCCTCCTTCTCTCTTTCTTTCCTTCCTTCCTCTGTCCTTCTTTGCTTCCTTCCTCCCTTCCTTCTTTCCGCCGTCCTTCCTTCCTTCATTTCCTTCCTTCCTTCTGTCCTTTCCTGCCTTCCTTCCTCCCTCCCTCCCTCCTTCTCTTTCTTTCTTTCCTTCCTTCCTTCCTTCCTTCCTTCCTTTCTTCCTTCCTCTGTCCTTCTTTGCTTCCTTCCTCCCTTCCTTTTTTCCTTTCTCCCTCCCTCCCTCCTTCCTTCCTTCTTTCCGCCGTCCTTCCTTCCTTCATTTCCTTCCTTCCTCCCTTCCTTCTGTCCTTTCCTGCCTTCCTTCCTCCCTCCTAAAAAGAATCAAGCTGTAAACATAAAGGGACAAAAATAAATCTAAAATTAAGACATTTTATTGTGAAAGGACGCTGATCTTTTGTGCATAGACGCTGGTGAATCACTTCAGACGCCAGATGTGTTGAATTTATTGTATTTTCAAGTGCTATATAGTAAAAAGAGTTGAGAGTCAGCTATAAATCATCAGCATGAACAGACACTGCGGTGCAAAGTGAGGCAGAGATCATGTTTTACTGTAGGTGCTGCATTACGGAGAGAAGGAGAGAACGAGAGAGAGAGAGAGAGAGAGAGAGAGAGAGCGACGGACAGAGATATCATCCCAGGAAGTCAGTCCATCACACACTGACAGCTCCATTCGTGCAAAGACTCTTTGTGTTGCATGTTAGAGGTGAAGAGAAAGTTATCAGTGTGTATTTGTTGTCATTTAAAGCTGCGTTAACATTGACATATCATCACTGAGTTGATGTGTAAAGCAAACAGTTGCTTATTTCCACAGCAAAGCAGTTAAAGAGTCACATTATCATTCATTTGGAGTCCAATATTCACTCTTTTAGCTCTGTTTTTGCTCTCTATCAACTCCTGAGGGAAATATTTGGCTCTTTAGCTGCTAAATGCTCCTTCCTTCCTTCCTTCCTTCCTCCCTCTCGCTTTCTTTCCTTCCTCTCTCTTTCCTCCCTTCTTTCTCCCTCCCTCCTTCTCTCTTTCTTTCCTTCCTCTCTCTTTCCTTCCTTCCTTCCTTCCTTCCTTCCTTCCTTCCTTCCTTCCTTCCTTCCTCTGTCCTTCTTTGCTTCCTTCCTCCCTTCCTTTTTTCCTTTCTCCCTCCGTCCCTCCCTCCCTCCCTCCCCCCTTCCTTCCTTCTTTCCTTCATTTCCTTCCTCCCTCCCTTTTTTCCTTTCCTCCCTTCCTTCTTCTCTTCCCTTTCCTTCCTTCCTTCCATCCTCCTTTCCTTCCTTCTTCCTCCCTTCCTTTCTTGACCCGAGGACAACAGGAGGGTTAAAAAAAAGAGAAGCTGCACTACCTACTGTCTTGCTAAATGCTCCACTATGTTCACCAGCTGGTCTATAGTTAACTGTGTTTGCTTGAGTGTGTCATTTGGTGCTGAGCAGGTAGTGTAGTACAGTAACTTTTTACTGCCTTTTCTCTTCTGCAGTCTTGCAACGCTATAAGAGCACTGAGAGTGAACCAAAACAGTAAAGTTGCAGTCGGACAGCTGAATGAATATTAAAGAGATGGTTCGGTGTAATTTTGACCTAGCATCATATGCACCATGACGTCTATCTGATAACCGCCTCAGCCCCTTTTTTTCATTTGGTCGCAAATTAGTGGAGTTAGATCCATCAGCCGAATGGCTTAGTACAGGCGCTAACGGGACCACCAGTGTATCTGGTAAATGACCCCACTAATAACGCCTGGATTGTTATCAAACTTCTACAGTAGTACTAATAGGGTCTTTACCATAGACTGTATAGAAGAAATGGACGTAACCATGGGCAATATTCTGCCTATAACTAAATGAACATCTTCCCATAATGTTGCGATCTTAGGGCTGTCTGTGTATGTTTTAATGGTTGAGGTGCAGAGGTGCATCATGGGTAACCATCTCCTCTAAAGAAAGCTGGAGAGAGTGAAGATGTCTGATGATTTTATGAATGAAATTCCTTCGTCCATGTCTCGCTCACATCCCTGCTGTGTAGGTCATAGTAGTGTGTGTGTGTGTGTGTGTGTGTGTGTGTGTGTGTGTGTGTGTGTGTGTGTGTGTCCGTGAGAGAGAGAGTTTGTGATTTACACTTTTATTTTACAGCCACACCTGTCTCACTTGTCAGGAAACGTGTCAAGAATAAAAGACGAGTCTGTGGGAGTTTGTCTGAGTCAGAAAGAGAATCCAACAGAACCAGCGTGTAATGACATACACAGACATCCACATGCACACACACACACCAGAAATACACACTAACACACACACATGAAGACGCAGCGTAATATAGTAAAAATATTTAAAAGACACTTACGAGGGTTTTGGTAGCTTAACGAATTTAGATTATGATTGTATGGCTGCCAGTTTGAATCATCGATTTAAAAAAAAACAACTGTCTGTTCTTGTGTGGAAACGAATTAACCCTCGTATCGTCCTCCCGGGTCAAATTGACCCTTTCTTCCTTCCTTCTGTCCTTCCTTCCCCCTCACTTCTTCTTCTTTCATTCCCTCCCTCCTTCTTTCCTTCCCTCCTTCCTTCCTCCCTTCCTTCCTTCCTTCTCTCCTTCCTTCTCTCCTTCCTTCTTCCTTTCTTCTTCCTTCCTTCTTTCCTTCCTTCCTTCTTCCTTATTTCCTTCCTTCTTCCTCCCTTTCCCCTTTCTTTCCTTCATCCCTCCTTCTTTTCCTTCCTTCCTTCCCTCCTTCTTCCTTCCTCCTTTCGTCCTTCTTTCCTTCTTTCTTTCCTTCTCCCTCCCTCCTTTCCTTCCTTCATTCATTCCTTCTTCCCCCCTTTCCTTCCTTCCTTCCTTCCTTCCTTCCTTCCTTCCTTCCTTCCTTCCTTCCTTCCTTCCTTCATTCTTTCATTCCTTCCTTCTTCCTCCCTACCTTCCTTGACTCTAGGACAACATGAGAACTAAATGAAATAGTCTAGACCTGCTCTATATGTGGAAAATTGCCTTGAGTTAACTTACATTGCAATATGGAGCGATATACAGTATAAATAAAAATGTATTGATTTGATTGAAAAAGTCTCATATCTTCACTAGCAACACAATAATACTGTAGCAGTAATAATAAACTTTATTTATAGATATAATATAATAAAACAACAGCAAATATAAAACTATGAATGGAAATTAAACAAAATATTGTAAAGAAATTTAGAGACATTTAGAAAAAAATAAGTTAAAATGACTCCTTCCTCCCTCCCTCCTTCCCTCCCTCCCTCCTTCTCTCTTTCCTTCCTTCCTTCCCTCCTTCCTTTCTTCTTTGCTTCCTTCCTCCCTTCCTCTTTGCCTCCCTCCCTCCCTCCCTCCCTCCCTTCTTCTCTCTTTCTTTCTTTCCTCCCTTCCTTCCGTCCTTCCTTCCCCTTTTCCTTTCTCCCTCCCTCCTTCCTTCCTTCCTTCCTTCCTTCCTTCCTTCCTTCCTTCCTTCCTTCCTTCCTTCCTTCCTTCCTTCTTTCCGCCGTCCGTCCTTCCTTCCTTCTTTCTGCCGTCCTTCCTTCTTTCCTGCTTTCCGCCACCCTTCCTTCCTTCCTTCCTTCCCTCCTTCTCTCTTCCTTCCTTTCCTTCCTTCCTCCCTCATTTCCTTCCTTCTTCCTTCCTTCCTTCCTTGACTCAAGGACAACAGGAGGGTTAAAAAAATCTGCACTACCTACTGTCTTGTGTCTATAATTATGTGTAGTATCATTTAGAGTGTGTGTGTGTGTGTGTGTGTGTGTGTGTGTGTGTGTGTGTGTGTGTGTGTGTGTGTGTGTGTGTATGTATTTTTATATTTAGATGAAGCCTGTCAATCAAACCTATAACTGCTAATCAGGGAGGTTTTTTTTTTTTTTTTTTTCCTGCCTGGCAGAGAAACGCTGTTATCAAAGCATCGTTTCCCTTCATGACAAACAGCTGTGCTTCCTCCTAAATGTGCCAAACACGAGAGCGACCAGCTTTCCCCGTTATTCTGCAGCCATTTGTGATCAAGTACCAAACATCATGGCTGAATGATGAAGCCCACCCGGACGTCTCTGAGGATACAACCCCTTTTAAACACTGCTACTAGCTCCAAGAACACTGCACTGAAATCAATATAACGCTCTCAGCTTTCACCCAAAGCTAAGCTAATCTCTCTAGAGTCAATTTAGTTAATTATTGTTCGATTAAGGAGATATTAAAGGCTTAAACGGAAGTTTATTTTAGACTCTCTGGTTCAGATTTCACTGCTGTATGTTGCATAAAGTTGGATTTTCAGGCTATAGAAAATGACAAAGGTGTTAGTATAAAGTAAGTTTGAAATAAGCTTTAATTGAGACTTAAAGGTGACATCTATGGAAGCCTACTTGGACCATTTGTGCCAATAAGAGATTAAGTATTTTTCCACAACTTATCAGAGTTTTTAAGGTAATGATATAATTATGAGAAAACAAACACTTTTATCAGATGGTGGATCTTGTCTAGTGGAAGTTAGAATTAATAATGGATGTAATTACAGGTTGTTTAACCCTTGTGTCGTTCCCCGTCCGTTTTGACTGTTCCTTCTTTCCTCCCTCCTTTCCCTCCTTTCCCTCCTTCTTTCCTCCCTCCCTCCTTTCCTTCCTTCTTTCCTCCCTTCTTTCCTCCATCCTTTCCTTCCTTCTCTCTTTCCTTCCTCCCTCCCTCCCTCCTTTCTTCTTTCCTCCCTCCCTTCCTCCCTCCCTCCTTCCTTCCCTCATTTCCTTCCTACCTTCCTTCTTTCCTTCCTTCCTACCTTCCTTCCTTCCTTCCTTCCTTCTTTCCTTCCTCCTTCCCTCTTTTCCTTCCTCCCTTCCTTCTCTCTTTCCTTCCTCCCTCCCTTCTTCCCTCCCTCCTTTCCTTCCTTCCTTCCTCCCTCCTTCCTTCTTCCTTCCATTCTTCCTCCCTCCTTTCCTTCCCTCCTTCCCTTCCTTCTTCCTCCTTCCTTTCCTTCCTTGACTCAAGGACAACAGGAGGGTTAAACATTTTGAATCGTCCCTACATGCTCTCCTCTTTGAAATCAGTCATTCAATAATATAACTAGACTGTACATAGATGCATTTACCCTCCTGGTAGTTGAACCACAAGGGGGTGATGTGTTACACCTAACCAAGTGCAGCTCACTGGTTCACTGATGTGGTCCAAAGAGAGAGAGAGAGAGAGGAAGAGAGAGAGAGGGAGAGAGAGAAGGGATGCTGAGTCATAAAGGAAGCTAACATTAAAACTACTATTGTATTACTTTATTATTAAACCTGAGAGGAAAACAGGAAAATTAACTGGGAAGTGAATTGTTGTGCTGCAGCTAATGACGGTAAACATATTATTATTGTGTGAAAAGTTGAAGAGGTCAGAGCTTCTGCTGCATGAAGGATGAAATCACTACTGTCAATACATTTAAGATACAGAATCATGCATTTATATGGAATATGTAGTATTGTAGATTTATACTGAAGAAAAAGATTAATATGCCTTTATCAACATTGTGTGGAGTTATTTATACTATATGTTATCTATCATGTCGTAATGAAAAGACAATGCAGAGCAACCAGGTCAGCATTACTCAGAGGTAAGGTTAAAAATGTTTAACCCTCCTGTCGTCCTCCCGGGTCAAATTGACCCCGTCTGTTTTGGCTGTTCGTTCGTTTGTTCCTTCTTTCCTCCGTCCTCCCTTCCTTCCTCCCTCCCTCCTTTCCTTCCTTCTTCCTCCTTTCCTCCTTCCTTCCTTCCTTCCTTCCTTCCTTCCTTCCTTCCTCCCTCCCTCCTTCCTTTCCTTCCTTACTCCCTTCCTTTCTCCTTTCCTTCCTTCTTCCTCCCTTCCTTTCTCCTTTCCTTACTTCTTGCTCCCTTCCTTCCTCCTTTCCTTTCTTCTCCCTCCTTTCCTTCCTCCTTTCCCCCTTCCTTCTTTTCTCCCTCTCTCTTTTCCTCCCTTCTTCCTCTCCTTCCTTCCCCTTTTCCTTCCTTCTTCCTCTCCTTCCTACCTTGACTTGAGGACAACAGGAGGGTTAAATACGTTATTGAGTACAATATTTTGCATGTGCATGCAATAAAAATGCTTTAAACTAGACTTGTAACTTGTAAAGGTAGAGTGTGTGTTGCATGTTCTGCTTTGTCCATAATATTATAATTTAAGATGATTTTCTGTGTTAAAGTTATACTCTTATACTCCAAAGATAAGATCAGTCTGTTTGGTTTCTGTATTTTTGAAGAAGTTTTTTGAAGCTTTCTCTTTGATTCAAGACTTTTACTTTGAAAAATGTGTAAAAATCCATTGCATTGCTAGTTCAAACAGATATAGCTACATAAAACACTGAGTCAGCTCCCCACAAAAACCTGCCTTATCATATCCGTGTGAACATGACAGGAGGAGAGAGAGGATAAGGAGAGGAGGAGGAGAGGAAGGGAAAGGAAGGGAAGGGAAGGGCGGAGGGAAGGAAGCACTGGGAGTCAGTCCGCAGGGTGCTGCAGGGAACAGGTTGACGAGGAGTTTCACACGGCGGTTTGTGGCGTCAACGACTGTCAGTCATTGTGTGAGCTGTCTGTTACCGCTGCTCGTCAGTGGAGAGCTGTGTTTGGGGGTCGGTGCTTTGCTCAATAGCCTCCACGCAGGAGCTCCAAAAGAGAGGGAGCTTAGTGTTTTAATTAATTTGACCTCTCTGAAAGGGAAGCTCTGGTTGTTTTGTGCTTGCTGATGGACAATAAGAACATTTTCTCTGTTTTGGAGTTAAGGTGACAGTATTACTTGATTTTAAATGTATTTATTGCATTTTAGATAAGGTGATAATAAGAGATAAATTGCTTGATATATAAGAAATGCTTCAGTAAATATTGGGGACATGTAATTGAGATAGTTATGGTTGATTTTAGGGGCTAAATAATGCAATATATCATCCTACACACTGTGACTGTAGGCCTAATTTAACTTTTTCTCTCTCTGCAGTGAATTTATTATTCTCTTTAAGTATAAATACTAAGAACAGATACCTCAGATGTACCATTTTAAAGTTATTATACTTGAAATATAACAGTAATAATGCCAATTCTCAGCCAAAAAAAGGGAATTAGTGAATTCTAGTAATACATATTAACATATTTAGGTGAGTCAGGTGTGTCTATTGGTAATTTATTACTTCTATACCACATTAATACATCATGGTATATCATTTTATTATAATACTCCTACAATTGAGTTAAAAATGCTAATAATATAGCTTTATTCTACTAGAAGTGGCTAGTTAGCATTTAGCAGTAAAAGCTGTCATGGCCAGCAAAGACAGATAGAGATAAAAAAAAAGATCCAAGATCCAAAAACTTCACCGACTGACCTCCTAAAAAAAAAATCCAAACTACAGTAAAAACTTTCCACGAAATATTTCAATAAAAAAATCAAAGAAAATTCATGATTACATTCTCCGAGGATTCAGCTTTTTTAGACTCTGTCAGGAGAAACTTGTGAACAGATTTTCATGAAAACCCTCCAAAATTTTTTTTTTTTTTTTTTTCTAAAAGGCGATTTTGAATCCGTAGGGTGAGACTATTTTCTGAGTCTTTGAAAAAGTTTTCAAAGTTAGTAAAAAATGTATGCTTGAAGTATAGCTTTGATGTTTTCAATCAATTCTGTAGCTCAAAGTTAATAATATAGAAAAGGAAAGTTGGTGGAAGGAAAAAGCCAGACGGATGAAGCTCTATAAGCTAAAAAAAAAAAAAAAAACAGTGTAAAGATGGTGAGAACATCTCTAGTCTCTACATCAGGCGTGTCAAACTCATTTTCATTCAAGGGCCACATACAGCCCAATTTGATCTCATGTGGGCCGGACCATTAAAAAGATGGAAGGAAGGAACGAAAAAGGAGACAGGAAAGAAAGATGGAAGGAAGGAAGGAAGGAGGGAGGGAGGGAAGAAAGATATGATGGACGGACAGAATGATGGATGGAAGAAAGGGAGGAAGGACAGAAGTAAGGAAAGATGGAAGGAAGGATAAAAGGAAGGAAAGGAAGACAGGAAGGGATGGAAGGAAGGATAAAAGGAAGGAAAGGAAGACAGGAAGGGATGGAAGGAGGGAGGAAGGAAGGAAGGAAGGAAGGAAGGAAAGGAGGCAGGAAGGAAGGAAGGAAAGGAGGCAGGAAGGAAGGAAGGAAGAGAGAGAGGGAGGAAGGAAGGAAAGGAGGGAGGGAGGGAGGAAGGAAGGTAGGAAGGAAGGAAAAGAAGCAGGAAGGAAAGGAGGCAGGCAGGAAGGAAGAAAGGAGGCAGGCAGGAAGGAAGGAAGGAAAGGAGGGAGGAAGGAAGGAAGGAAGGAAAGTAGGAGGTAGGGAAAGAAGAAGAAGGAAGGAGGTAGAAAGGAAGGACAAAAGGAAGGGAGGAAAGAAGGAACAGTCAAAACAGACGGGGTCATTTTGACCCAGGAAGGAAGGAAGGTGGGCTGGAAAGGACCCCTCGGCGGGCCGGTTCTGGCCCACGGGCCACATGTTTGACACCCCTGCTCTACTTTGTCTCATTACACTGTAAACATTAGGCGGCTTGATGGAGAGAGGAAGATTCGATTTTGGGAGGAAACTATCTGAGGAGCTTCTAGCAGATTCCTTGTTTCCAGGACTGCATGCATTTTAACTCTGTGCAAATATGCTTTTGGCTGCTGTTTGATTCCAGGAGACTCATTCACATGAATAGCAATGAGACGCTCTGGATGCGCTCTGCATTCAGGAAGAGGATACCCCCCGCCATTCATATGCACACAACAGGGTCTCACACACACACACATGCACACGCACACACACGCACATGCATACTGCTCACTCACTGGCTGTCACACACACACACACACTGGCAGACACACACACATACACACACATACATGCACATGCACACACACACACACGCACATGCATACTGCTCACTCACTGGCTGTCACACACACACACACACACTGGCAGACACACACACATACACACACATACATGCACATGCACACACACACACACGCACATGCATACTGCTCACTCACTGGCTGTCACACACACACACTCACTGGCAGTCAGACACACACACACACACACACACACACACACACACACCACACACACGCACATGCATACTACTCACTCACTGGCTGTTACACACACACACACACACACATATGCACACTGCTCACTCACTGGCTGTCTCTCTCACACACACACACACGCACGCACACACACACATGCACACACACACATGCACACACACACACATGAACACACACACACATGCACACTGCTCTCTCACTGGCTGTCACACACACACACGCACACACACACACACACACACACGCGCACACTACTCACTCACACACATACACACACACACACACACACTGCTCACTCACTGGCTGTCTCACACACACACACACACACACACACACACACACACACACACAGAACCATTTTCCCATAAAACTACTGCAAACATTATGCACATTTATACATTCACACACTAACAGAGGGGGGTCCCTTGTCAATATGTGCATGTTAATGAACGAATGAATGAATCTATTTGACTTGATTCTAAAAAAAAAAACACATAAAACAAAACACGAGAACACTGCTGCAGTCGTTACATACTCTAAATATCACGCATGAAAACACAATTAAGCGCTGAAAGCTTTATTTCCATTGCAGTCCTCTAGTATAGCACTTTAGATGAGATAAAACGCTGAACAAAGACAATAAAATCAACATATAAATAGCAGGCGATGGGATAGCGATGTCATCTCGCTCATGTTTATCTTGGTCATAAAAAAAAAAGGAAAAAAAAAAAGAAAAGAAAATAGCAGCACAAGTCTCCGCAGACCACCAGGATGTTTGTAGAGTGAGATTTGATGCTGTGAAAAGTGAAAAGCAACAAAACACTTTTATTTTCTCGTGTCCAGACATTCACACACACACACACACACACACACCCTGCTGTAACACTCAAACCTGTCAGAGTCTATATTTTCTGACATTTACACGAGATAACAAGCGCAGAGCAGAGAAAGGGTGTTTTCTTTCTCTCCCCCCTAAAGTGTGGTTGTGTTACACTGTCTGAAGGTAAAAAGACCACAGAGCTCACTGATCAGCTCTCCTGGAGAAAGAAAACCATAAAAAAACTTTAAGATTAATCTTCGTGTCGTCCTCCCAGGTCAAATTGACCCTGTCTGTTTTGACTGTTCCTTCCTTCCTTCCTTCCTCCTTCTCTTTCTTTCCTCCCCCTACCTTCCTCCCTTCCATATTTCCTCTGTCCTTCTTTCCTTCATTCCTCCCTTCCTCTTTTCCTTTTTTCCCTCCCTCCCTCCCTTCCTTCCTTTCCTTCCTCCCTTCCTTCTTTCCTTCCTCCCTTCCTTCTTTCCTTTCTGTCCTTCCTTCCTTCCTTCTCCTGTCCCTCTTTCTTCCTTCCTCTCTCCTTTCCTACCTTCCTTCCATCCTCCTGTCCCTCTTTCCTTCCTTCCTTCCTTCCTTCCTTCCTTCCTTCCTTCCTTCCTTCCTTCCTTCCTCCCTCCTTTCCTTCCTTCCTTCTTTCCTTCCTGCCTCCTTTCCTTCCTTCCTACCTTCCTCATTTCCTTCCTTCTTCCTCCCTTCTTCCTTCCTTGAGGACAACGAGGAGGGTTAAGGGTTATGTATAGAGAGATAATTTCACAAAAGCTGACATTACCCTTGCTCAACCATACAATCAGTGTGTTGATGTTTTATTAATGGTTATTTTTCAGTGACACAATGTGAATGCCTTTACCTCCCAAAAAAGGCTTCTTGAGCTTTTATGGAAGTTGCAAAGTATGTATAAATAGATTTCTTCCCCAAACTATTTCATGTGGAGATGTTAAGTTTTGCAGAAGTCTGGGATGTGTTTGGGATGTCGCCTTCAAGATCTGGAAACACACCCAA
>JAJDFG010000644.1:0-2500 GCA_021039105.1 Scomber colias
GAAAGGAAAGGAAGGAAGGAAGGGAGGAGAGAAGGAGGGAGGGAGGAAGGACAGATGGAAGGAAGGAAAGGAAGGAAGGACGGAGGAAATAAGGAACGAGGGAGGGAGAAAGGAAAAGAGGAAGGGAAGAAAGAAGGCAGGGAAGGAAGGAAAGAAGGAAGGAAGGAAGGAAGGAAGGAAGGATATTTTGGGATATTTACAGAAGTTACCAGATATAATTATTTGCCCAGTAAAGGGTTAAACTAGATTTAAAAGCAGCATCAGGTTTGTTAAAATGTACATTTAGTATTTTTGTTGGTTTTCTATCATTTAACCCTCCTGCTGGGTTCGAGTCAAGGAAGGAAGGGAAGGGAGTAAAGGAAAGAAGGCAGGGAGGGGGGAAGGAAGGAAGGAAGGAGAGAGAAAGGAAGGAACGACAGAAGGAAGAAAGGGGGATGGAGGACAGAAGGAAGGAAGGGAGGAAAGGAAATAAGGAAGGATGGAGGAAAGAAGTAAGTAAGGAAGGAAGGTAGGAGGGAGGGAGGAAAGAAGGAAGGAAGGAAGGACAGAGGAAAGAAGTAAGGAAGGAAAGAAGGTAGGGTGGAGGAAGGACAAAAGAAGGAAGAAAGGGAGATGGAGGAAGGGAAGAAAGAGAAGAAGGAAAGAAAGAGAGAAGGAGAGAGGAAGCACAGATGGAAGGAAGGAAGGAAGGAAGGAGGGAAGGAAGGAAGGAAAGAAGGAACAGTCAAAACAGATGGGTCAATTTGACCCAGGAGTACGACAGGAAGGGTAAATGACATTTGCACCATTTTATACCAAAAGACTGAATGCTCCTGAAAATGTCAAATGGTGTAACCACAAAAGAATGATAGATATTAAATATGTGATCAGCTACAGTGTGTTTAAGTGGACTTATACTAATAATGACTTCATTTAAAACATGTAAATGTTTCCTGGTCTCCATGGTAACCAGATGAAATGTAATATTTAGAACAATAGTATTCCATTAGCTTTATTTAATATAAAAGTTATAATGTAAGATCATGCCTAACTAGTTAATATGGTGTTAGGTAGGAAGGAAGGAAGGATGGAAGGAAGGAAGGATGTAAGATCATGCCAAACTAGTTGATATGCTGTTAGGTAGGAAGGAAGGAAGGAAGGAAGGAAGGAAGGAAGGAAGGAAGGAAGGAAGGAAGGATGTAAGATCATGCCAAACTAGTTGATATGGTGTTAGGTAGGAAGGAAGGAAGGAAGGAAGGAAGGAAGGAAGGAAGGAAGGAAGGAAGGATGTAAGATCATGCCAAATCATCATTACATCATCATTACATCATCATTATGGTGTTAGGTAGGAAGGAAGGAAGGAAGGAAGGAAGGAAGGAAGGAAGGTGTTTTATTGACTATTTACTGTTTTTAAGCAACGTTCAATTATTTGGTACAAAGTTTTTATGGTTACACCACTTAGACATTTTTACCATAATCCTCTAATATATTCTCTCTAAATGGATTAAAAGCAGAAATTTGATGCTGGGTCCACAAAAAAAGAATGTGTGAAGTTATTCATACGTTTATTTTCACATTTTAACCCTTTAAATTTAAACTAAACCTCATGGAGACTAATATAAACACCATTGAGCTTCACATCAGTTCAGAAACATTCATATTTTTTGCAAATGTTTTGACAAATGATCTAAAAATGTACGTGAATGTGCGTACTGACCAGGATGGAGGCAGAAGCAGGAGACCTGGCTGCCCTGGAGCCTCTTGGCGAGCTCGTAGGTGAACAGCACGTTGCAGAGTTTGCTGTGTCCGTACCGCTGGAACAGATTATAGTCGCTGCTTCCCAGACTCAGCTCTCTGTGAGTCGTCAGACAGTTGAAATCCAACTTTCCGAACTTGTAGGCTCTGGAGGCGACGTTCACCACCCGGCTCGGCCCGCTCGCCTTCAGCCGCTCCAGCAGAAGCACCGTCAACAGGAAGTGACCCAGGTGGTTGACGCCGAAGATCATCCCGAAGCCGTCCTCCGTCTTCCCGCCGTTCAGCAGACCTTCAGTCAGAATCACCAGGAGACAGGAAACAGGAAGTTCAGACAGGAAGAGCATCACTGTACGCTCACATCATCGTTTTATGTCTCTGAATCTGTCGGCGTTACTACTGAACTACTTATTGGTTTATTTGTGAGCTTGTCTTGGTGCTGGCCTGAGATCAGCCCTGACAGCAGGAACAGGAGGAACTGACCCGCGTTGTTGATGAGCAGATCCAGTCTGGATTCGGTTCGGAGGAAGTTTTCTGCAAAGGAGCGAACTGACTTGAGACTGGCGAGGTCGAGCTGCATGAAGATCACCTGACTGTTCCCCGACTCCTGGTCGCCATGACGACAACCACAAGTTAGAAAACAACAACATCATCGGTGTCCCTGAATCCCAACTAACACCAAGGCTGCGTTCACACTGGAAGCCAAAATCTGATTTTTAGCCAATCTAGTCTGAACAGTCATAAATCACATGAGATCCGATTGATCTCA
>JAJDFG010000644.1:12500-104639 GCA_021039105.1 Scomber colias
CCGAACATCCCGCTGATCCCCGGTACTGGGTGTAAGGAGCCCCGCTGATCTCCGGTAGTAATCCCCGGTACTGGCTGTAAGGAGCCCCGCTGATCCCCGGTACGGATCCCCGGTACTGGGTGTAAGGAGCCCCGCGGATCCCCGGTACGGATCCCCGGTATCCGCTGTAAGGAGCCCCGCTGATCCCCGGTACGGATCCCCGGTATCCGCTGTAAGGAGCCCCGCTGCCCGTCTCCGTTAACCGTGAGTTTTAGTCTCCGGTGCTTTAGCTCTGCAGCCCTCCGCAGGACGTGGTTACCGTGGTTACCGGGTTTTTACCGGGTTTACCGGCTGTAACGAGCCCCGCCGCCGTTAGTCTCCGTTACAGCAGCAGCAGAAGTTTCTAGTAGTTTGGGATCGGTTGTTTTTTATTCTCGTTTTGTTTTTTTTTGGCGGGTTGAAACAACTTCTCTGAACTTTACCGCCATCTACCGGAGCGGAGGGTGAAGCGCGAGACCTTTAACCCTCCCGGTTAAACACCCGTCTCCTTTGACTGTTCCTTCTTTCCTTCCTTCCTTCCTTCCTTCCTTCCTGTGTGTGTGTCTGTCTGTGTGTGTGTGTGTGTGTGTGTGTGTGTGTCTGTCTGTGTGTGTGTGTCTGTGTGTGTGTGTGTGTGTCTGTCTGTGTGTGTGTCTGTCTGTGTGTGTGTGTGTGTGTGTGTGTCTGTCTGTGTGTCTGTCTGTGTGTGTCTGTCAGTGTGTGTGTGTGTCTCTGTGTGTCTGTGTGTGTGTCTGTCTGTGTGTGTGTGTGTGTGTGTGTGTGTATGTGTGTGTGTCTGTGTGTCTGTGTGTGTGTGTGTGTGTGTGTGTGTGTGTGTGTGTGTTTGTGTGTCTGTGTGTGTGTGTGTGTCTGTCTGTGTGTGTGTGTGTGTGTGTGTGTGTGTGTGTGTGTGTCTGTGTGTGTGTGTGTCTGTGTGTGTCTGTCTGTGTGTGTGTGTCTGTCTGTGTGTGTGTGTGTGACTGTGTGTCTGTCAGTGTGTGTGTGTGTGTGTGTATTCTTTTATTAATCCCACAATGAGGAAATGTACATTATTACAGCAGCGAGTGGACGGTAGGCAGAAGAGCAGCAATAAGAAAAGAATAAAGAATAAAGAATAAGTATGAAAAACAATAAGAGTAGAAATATATAATAAAATAAAAACTGACATTATTGACATCAGTAATATTAGTATTGAGTGATAATATACCAGAGATGATATTACTGCACATATTAAAGTGAAGGGGGAAAAGTATGATATATACATGTGTGTATATATTACACAGTTGAATTGAAATTATACATGAAATATAAATATTATTGCAGTAATAAAACTATGGAGACGTAATTATTTTTTGTCATTCAAATTTTTATTGAACTTTTAAGGAATACACAAATAGGTACAGGTTCAAGATACACATGTTTTCTTTTGTGCGTTTTGGTGTTGACATCTTTTCACATACAGAAAGGAAATATTATCAAATCCAGACAAATTTCCCCATAGGAAATCCACATGGAAGGAAACGGAGTACTCCAGATAGATGATATAAGGTGTTTAGTCTCTGGTCTGCTTTGTGTAGCTCCAAAAGAGTTCCCAAGAACTCATCCCGTCTTCCTCTTTGCCTTTCAATCGACTGAGCATAGCTTCATAGGATGCTGTCTCCACCATTGCACCCAACCACTCCCTCATATTTGGAGACACAGCCGTTTTCCAATGTCTTAGAATCACTCTGGAAGCTGTAATCAGGCCCACCATGATAACAGAAAATGTTCCTTTAGGTATATTTGGTAACTGATACCTGTCCCCTATAAGACACATGACAGGAGTCAGGGGGACTGCTGAACCACACCATTCACTTAGGAAGTCCACAACCTCTACCCAGAATGGAGCCACTAATGTACACTCCCATATACAGTGCAAAAAAGTTCCCAGTCCTGTTTTACATTTCCAACACTTGTTGTCATTCAATAGTTTCATTCTATGCAATCTCACAGGGGTATGGTAATATCTGTGTATAATCTTGTATTGTGTGAACTTTCCTCGTGCCTCTTTCACATACTTCCCAGAGCCTGCTAACATTTCCAGCCATTTCTCCTGAGCAATATTTGTTTCCAGGTCCCTCTGCCATAATAATTTCACATTAGTGCACTCCTCACTTACTGACAAATTTGTTGATTTATAAAATTGTGAAGCTGTACAGCGTTCAAGTGGCATATTCATATAGTCCATAATAGGATTCTCTAAGGAGTTACTAATTTTAGGTTTTACACAATCCCTGATTTGTAAATATTTCCAAAAATGTTGTTTCCCTTCAAGTTTAAAATGATTAATTAATTCACCATAAGACATGAATTGTCCATTTTTGTATAGATCTCCTATTGTACATATACCTCTTGAATGCCACTGCTTCCAGTACACCGACACTTTACCAATATAAACGGCAGGGTTAAACCATAATGAAGCGTATGGTTGTACGTGGTGTGAAATCTTATACATTTTATGTGCTTTAGCCCATACATCCCTTGAGTGGACTAGTACTGGGCTTTTTATGTCACTGCGCTGTGATAATATCTCCTTTACACTGAATGGTGAACACATCTCATTCTCAATATCTATCCAGTCTAGACTGTTATCTGTCGGTTTCCAGTGTTTGGACAGTTTAGCCATTTCAAAAGATATGGCATATAATCTAGGGTCTGGTAAACCTAATCCCCCTTTTTCCTTGGGAGTACAAAGTTTACTTAGTTTAATTCGAGCTTTTTTCCCCTCCCATAAAAACTGTTTGACCACATCATCATATTTCTTAAAAATAGCAGGTGGTATTGTGATTGGCAACATCATTACTAAATAATTGAATTGAGGAGCTATTATCATTTTGATAATATTAATTTTTCCCCACAGCGTAAGTTTAATCTTTACCCACTTCTCCAGATTTGTTTTTATTTTTTGTAATAAAGTGTCAAAATTTAACCAAGGCAGTTCGCCCAGATCTTGACTGAGTTTAACTCCAAGATACTTGATGCCTTTAGGTACCCATTTAAATTTAAATTTTTCCACCATGTAGGGGAGGCATAATGGAGTCAATGGCATTGCCTCAGATTTATCCCAATTAATTGTGTAACCTGACAGTCCAGAGTAGGACTGAATAGTTTCCATCAAGCATGGCAGGGATGTCTCAGGGTCTGTCACCACGGCTAAGATATCATCTGCAAATAACAACAGTTTATGCTGTTGGCCGCCACACTCAATTCCCTTGATCCCTGTATTCTTGCTAATACTAACAGCCAGAGTTTCTAAAAAAATTATGAACAATAAGGGGCTTAAGGAGCACCCTTGACGGGTCCCTCTGGAAAGGCGAAAAAATGGGGATATTACTCCATTAGTTATTACTGCTGCCTTTGGTTCTTTATATAATATTTTTACCCATTGGGAGAAACCTGGACCAAATCCAAAATGTGACAGAGCAGAAAAGAGAAAGCCCCATTCTACTTTGTCAAAAGCCTTCTCGGCATCTAAAGAGATGGCAGCTATAGGGACAGTTTTAGAATGGGCAAGCCACATCAAATGTATTAATTTCCTCATGTTATCCGTGGAAGATCTATTCTTCATGAAGCCAGCTTGGTTTCCATGTATAATGATGGGCAAAACTTGTTGAAGACGTAAAGCCAACACTTTGGTCAATATTTTAGAGTCCACATTAAGTAAACTTATTGGTCTAAAATTAGCTGGGTCTGTTATGTCTCTATCTTTTTTCGGAATCAGGGAAATTAGAGCTTCATTGAATGTTGGTGGTACATAGCCTTTCTCAAAAGCCTCCTGATATACCTTAACCAACACTGGGGCCAGAATATCTATGTATTCTTTATAATACTCTGCAGGAAATCCATCATTACCTGGAGATTTCCCAGTATTCATCAATGATACAGCTTTCCTTATTTCTCCTTCAGTTATAGGAGACTCTAACTTCTCTGCTTGATCTGTTTCAAGTTTGGGCATATCAATGCTGGAGAAAAACAGATCCCGCTCCCTTTGGTTATCATTACAGGGTACTGTTGATGTATAGAGTTTCTCATAATAGTGTTGAAATGTCTTATTTATGTCCATTGTTGATGTTACCAATTTATCGCCTTGTTTAATTGCTGGAATTATACTTGAGGAGTCTTTTCCTTTCACTTGTCTGGCTAATATCTTACCCGTTTTCTCCCCACCCTCATAGAAATTAGTTCTTAATCTATATAAGGAGTATTCTACTTTTTTATTGTAGATTTCATGCAGCTGAAACTTAAGCTTGCAAAGTTCCTTATATTTAGATTCTGAAAATGTTTGTGCCAAGTCATTTTCTTTTAATTTAATTTCACTTTCCAATTTTTTAATATTATTTAGGTTTTCTCTTTTCTTCAGAGCTGAGTGGGCTATCAATTTACCTCTTATATAGGCTTTTGAGGCTTCCCATACTGTTGCAATATCAGTACTGCCTATGTTTAGTTCAAAGAAGGATTTCAAATCTTTACTTAATGATGTCCTAAAGCCTTTATCCTGTAATAGGGAGGTATTCATCCTCCATCTGGTGTTCTTGCTCATGTCTGGTCCTGCAATCATACACAATTCCACCGCTGCATGGTCTGTAATGGCAATAGATCGTATATTACAACTACTTACACTGTTAATTAAAGGGCTTGCAATTAAAAACATATCAATTCTAGAATGTGATCTATGGCAATGAGAAAAAAAAGTATATTCCCTCTCCTGAGGATTAGTAAGTCTCCAGACATCTACGAGCGCCATATCCTCTTTTAACATATGTATTGCTTCCCTATCTTTTGTCATCAGTGGACCCTTAAACCGACTTTTATCTAAGATAGGGTCCATCACTTGGTTAAAGTCTCCTGCCAGTATTATTTTCCCATCCATTTCTCCTAGAACCTTATTCACCTCATGAAAAAAGTGTGGGTCCCCTTTATTTGGTGCATAAATGTTGCACAGTATCATCTTTATACCTTCTATCATTGCTTGTACACATATCATTCGCCCCTCTGTATCTTTAACCTCTTTAAGCAACACAAAATGTATGTTTCTATTGACCAAAATCATTACCCCATTGCGTGAACTTGAAAGTGAGCTATAAAAAATATGTCTGACCCAGCCTGTTTTAAATTTTACTGATTCCCCTTCATTAAGATGCGTTTCCTGTATGAAAACTATATCTGCCTTATTAGTTTTCAAATATGATAGAACTTTACGTCTTTTGACTGGATTCCCACTCCCATTAATATTCCAAGACATATATTTAATATATTTCCTTGTCATAATTGTTCAGATGTCTTTCCATAAACATGTCTACAACACTGTGTATGATCAAGATGTCCACACCTATTGGTATCCTTCCTAGAAGCCCTGTACTTTTCAAACCATAAGCACATAAACTGGAAAAAGAACATTTCCAATACAAAACAGAAAAAAAAAAGAAATTCAAGCCAGACAACGTCTGACAGTCCTGAAGCTGTCATGTGTGCAGCTTTAAATGTCCAACCGAACAAACAAAAAAAAACCTTATCTGGTCCGTGGGTTACTGCTCCTCCCGCCTGTGTCCCCGGTGGCAGCTTTGCCCTGTAGAACTCCGCCCGACGTAGTCTTTACAGCAATGGGCTCATGAATAGCCTACAAACTTGCGACAGCTCTCCTCCCTCGTATGTTCAGCCTTCCTCCTGGTTGTTGTCGCTGATGAGCTTGTCCGCCGCAGTTGCTGAAGTGAAACTCACGTTTTTCCCCTGCCACTTAAACCGCAGTGTGGCCGGGTAGGCCAGTGAGTACCTCACCTCCATCTCTTGGAGCTTGCGCTTTACTGATGTGAAGGATTTTCTCTTCTCCGCCAACTCTTTGGTCATATCGGGGAACACCGACAGCCGACATCCTTCCCATACAAAGCCACGTTTTGCTTTTGCAGCATTTATCACTTTATCTCTCGCAGACTGTCTCAGGAACCTAATGAGCACCGGTCTCGGCGGCCGGTCTGGGTCTGGCACAGGTGCGAGCTGGCGATGCGCTCTCTCGATTTCAAACTCAGTGGCATCAGCCCGAATCCCTAGCCCCTCTTCTAGGATTTTTTCAACACAGCTCAACAATGTCCCATTGGTCCCGAATGTCTCCTTCAAACCTACCAGCCTCACGTTGTTTCTTTTGCTGTGGTTTTCCATAGTTTGAATGCGCACCCACATTGTCTCCATGAGCTTACTTTTCTTGTCCTCATCAGTGAGAAACTGCTCTGTAGCTTCCTCCAGGCGCATGATGCGTGTCTCAGCTTCCGACAATCTCTCCTGCATAGCCTGCACTGTTGTTTTCAACTCAGTTGTCGTCTCCTTAATTGTCGAGACATCCGTCGCGACGCTCGACAGTGTTGTGCTCATTTTAGTAATTTCTGTGAACAACTTGTCGAGGGGGGGAGATGGGGCACCTGCCGAGTTTTCCTCATCCTGGGGGGGGCTTAGCCTGGTAGCCATGCGGTCTGTGCTTTTAAAGTACTTCGACGCCGCCATGTCGCCTATATTCTGTCGTTTCGTTTCAAAAAGGCAACACAAACCCTATTATCTTTAAGGAGGAGGTTATTTCTTAGTCAAATGTGAGCCTCTATTTTGGAATAATTAACAATTTTACATGTCGGGGAGCGGAGAGTCCCTAGGCAGCCGCCATCTTGTTCGCCGTACCCACGTGACTCCGGAGACGTAATTATTCACTAAACTGTTATATTCAAATAATAACTGAACTGAAAACTCATCTCTCCTTCCTCTCTCTCTCTCTCCTCTCCTTCCTCTCTCTCTCCTCTCCTTCCTCTCTCTCTCTCTCTCTCCTCTCCTTCCTCTCTCTCTCTCTCTCTCTCCTCCCCTTCCTCTCTCTCTCTCTCCTCTCCTTCCTCTCTCTCTCCTCTCCTTCCTCTCTCTCCTCTCCTTCCTCTCTCTCTCCTCTCCTCTTCCTCCTCTCTCTCTCTCCTCTCCTTCCTCTCTCCTCTCCTTCCTCTCTCCTTCCTCTCTCCTCTCTACTCCAACCGGTCCAGGCAGATGTTCTCCCACTCTGAGTCTGGTTCTGAGGGTTCTTCCTGTTAAAAGATGTTCTCCCACTCTGAGTCTGGTTCTGAGGGTTCTTCCTGTTAAAAGATGTTCTCCCACTCTGAGTCTGGTTCTGAGGGTTCTTCCTGTTAAAAGATGTTCTCCCACTCTGAGTCTGGTTCTGAGGGTTCTTCCTGTTAAAAGATGTTCTCCCACTCTGAGTCTGGTTCTGAGGGTTCTTCCTGTTAAAGGGAGTTTTCTCTCCACTGTCACCAAGTGCTGCTCATGTGGGAATGTTGGGTCTCTTTAAATGAAACCTGAAGACTTCGGTTTAGACCTGCTCTATGTGGAAAGAGCCTTCACATGACTTTGTGATTTGGAGCTTTATAAATAAAGGTTAATTGATAAAACATCTGTAAGTTTAACAGATTTTATAGCAGAACCTGAACATCTCATTTATAAATGACATTCATCATCATGTAGTTCACATTAACTGCAGCTAGAGGGCGTCATTCTTTAAACATGATCAACTCAAACCTCATTTTAAAAGTAGGTTTGTTAAAATGTATATTTAGTATTTTTGTTGGTTTTATATCATTTGCACATTTTTTTTACCAAAAGCACTGAGTCACCACCTCTGTGACTGTACTGCACTATAACACAATAAGAGTAAGAACTGAAAACACAAGAGACATTCACTTTCTAAAAGATTTATTATTTTTGGTTGCAGGGTTATCCATCTTTATACTGCAGTAGAATCAGGTTACAGTAAAGCACACAATTGTGGCAGCAAGTCTTCAAATATGCATTTGGGCTTGATGACAGGACACTCCACATTTCCCTGTGAGAGAGGCAGGAAGAAAAGAGTCAGACAGAAAAAGAGTCCATTAAATTCATTTTATCTTGTTCTTGTGTTTTAGTGATCAGTTGGACTGATTGTCTGTTTAAGGTCATTTACATTAATCTTTCCAGGATACTCGCAGGGGAATAATTTAGAAATCAGACTCATAATATATAGTGTTACTTTCTCTTTGTGTTCTCAGATACCATATAGTCCATTTTGACCTTCTAACAGTAGCTCACCCTGATGGACTTGTAAAGCATCCTGATAGCTGAGCCAACACATTTTAACACATAATTCTCACCATTATTCTCTGAAGTGCGAGCCACAGAGCATCTGGATCCACACAGTGTTCCTTATCGTCTTGAGTTTTGACTCTAGAAACAGGAACCAGAAATGAAAGAATTAGACACAAATATTATTAAATTTGAATGAAGCTGAAGTTTCCTGAGTGTTGTTCTGGTATCATGAGGAACCTCTCAGCACATCAGAGAGAGATGAATACAGATTTATTCACATTTAGATTCTTTAAAAACACGTTGTACTTACACAAAGGAGTGGAACCTGCAGTCCTTCCTTGGCATCTGTTCATGACACTCCTTGATGTTGAGAATTGTTGCTTTGCTGTTTTTTTCACAGCATGTTAGGTCCTTATGTTCTAACAGAGAGAGAATCAGTGTTTTACTCATCAGCACAACAAGCATGACACACTGAGAGGTAGAGTCGAGGTTTCTGGCACAACTTCACCTACTTCTAAAGCTGCACCGAAAAGGAAACAAGTCTTAAAAAGAGTGAAAGCTTCAGCAACACTTGTAGTTTACAACCATTTCATTATTAGACCAATGCATGCAGCTGCTTCCAGGCAGAAAAAGCATCTCCCAAACTGAAGATGTGTTTCAGTTGCAGTTCAGTTTTAGGCCATGGGGGGGGGATCTACTAGCTGCAGGATTCAGGAGTGAAGCCAGAGCCTCAGCCTTTTTATATTTTATTTCTTTATTGTTCACATTAGCATTTAGCACAAAGTCATAATGACGTTACAGAGCAACAGTGTGAATAATATCACTCCATTACTCTGTATGTAAAACAATGCAGAAACTACAGATGAAGAAGTTTACCTTCTGATTCACAGAAGAGTGGCAAGACAGCCAGGATGAGCAGCCACATCCACACAGTCCTGCACATCTTCAAACGCTCGTGGACTCTGGATCTCAGCTGTAAACTGCTCCTGTGTTCACTTACTAACAACTCGCTCAAGTCTTTGTCTTCGCGTTGTTGCCGCATTTTATTGAGCTCAGCTGGTAACTAATCATTGGGACAGCTGGGTATAATTGAAGGGATCCTCCCCCATCTCTTCCTTTGCGCTCTCGCTTCCGGGTCGGAGGTGTTTCCCCTCACAGGTGAAGCCACGCGCTGCTGCTTCACGTCACCAGTGATTTGGTCTCTTGTCATGTTGAACCCTCCTCCAGTGTCTGAGTCAAATCTGAACGATTTTCAACGTTCATACATCATAAAAATGGTGTTTTTCATGGGATTGGCTCAAGGCCTCATAATATCCTCCACACGAGGCATCTACATATAAAATAGATGATTTCCACATTCAGTGCATTTTGACTGGTTGACTCCACAGGAAATGAATATGGTCATCCATCAGGTGGAAAACATCCATATACACACCCCCCCTCCCCCCCCCCACACCACATGAACTACATATTTCAGACTGAACAAATAAAAGCAATAAGACAACATAAAGTGTGTTAGTAAGGTGTTTGGCCACCAGAACAACTTTCTTTTCTTGTGCACTAATGTTGCTTGATGTTAGAGCAGAGGAGATCCAGTGGGAGCGTGAAGGTTTACCCGGCGGTACGAGGGGCCGCAGTCATTCAGTCCCCTCAGTGTTTGGTGTCCAGTATGGTGTTCAAGGTGGTCCTCAGAGTACTGTCCCTTCACCTCCTGTGTCTGAGATGGGTGAGATGCTAACGCGTATATATAATATATAAATAAAGCTGCCTTGCCTTATTGACGATGGCGACTGACAGCTGATAGTAACCTGATTGGCTGATCACACATTCATTCACAGATCCAACGTTTCCATTTTAACTGCACAGACTCTGAGTTACATAAACAGCACTGAGTCACCACCTCTGTGACTGTACTGCACTATAACACACTAAGAGTAAGAATTAAAAACACAAGAGACACTCACTTTCTAAATGATTTATTATTTTGGTTGCAGGATTATTTCCCTCCAAAAAAAGCAAAGCTGTGCCTGAAACATGTTCAGTTATCTATATTTATCTATCTTTATATTGCAGTAAAAGCAGGAAGCAGTAAATGATCAGACATGATTCTGGCAGCTGTTTTTATTCCATGTCGACTTTGTTCAGGACTTCAACTCTGCGTTCGGTTTCGGTCATGATGGCAGGACACTCCACATTTCCCTGTGTGTGAGAGACAGAAAGAAAAGATTCAAACAGACAGAAAAAGAGTCCATTACATTCATTTTATCTTTGTTCTTTTGTTATAGTGATCAGTTGGTCATTTCAAATTTCCCTAAATCTCCAGGATACTCACAGGGAAATAAATCAGAAATCAAAGATTCATGAAATATAGTGTTACCTTCTAACAGTAGCTCACCCTGATGGACTTGTAAAGCATCCTGATAGCTGAGCCAACACATTTTAACACATAATTCTCACCTCCTCTATACGACGTTGGAGCCACGGAGAGTCTGGAGCCAAACAGAATACCTCATTGTCTTCTGTTATGATCCTAGAAACAGGAACCAGAAATGAAAGAATTAGACATTTGTTATGTTGCTGCTACACACAACACCTCATTAAATATTATTAAGTTTGAATGAAGCCGAAGTTTCCTGAGTGTTGTTCTGGTATCATGAGGAACCTCTCAGCAGATCAGAGAGAGATGAATACAGATTTATTCACATTTAGATTCTTTAAAAACACGTTGTACTTACCTAAAGGCGCGGAAGTTGCAGTCCTCTGTTGGCTTCTGTTCGTAACACTCCTTGATGTTGGAAATTATTATTCTCGTGCATTTTCTGCAGCATCTTGGGCCATTACGTTCTTCTAAGAGAGAGAATCAGTGTTTTACTCATCAGCACAACAAGCATGACACACTGAGAGGTAGAGTCGAGAGGTTTGGGAGAACGGGGTTGGTCGGTCAAAGGTCGCTCTTAAAAAGGTTTGGTACTGAAAGTTTCAGAGTTTGGGTGAGAGGTTAGTTCAGAGGGGATTTCCAGAATAAACCACCTGGCTTTGAGATGGGACCACATTTAGTGAACTGAGTTTATGATGAAACAGAGAGCGATAGTTTAACTACAACATGTTGGTATATAAACATATATACATACAATAGTTATAAACTCAGAATCAGTCAGCAGCTGGTTGAAGTCAGAGTTCAGAAAAAGTCACTTTAACCACTTTAATCTGTGTTTTGAGAAACATTATGATTATAATGATTTGTATAAATTATACTCATAAATGTGATGGTGTGAAGCAGTAATGTAGGACTGTGTGATTTATTCCTGTTTGGGGTTTTTGTGCCTTCATTTGTTGCATTTAGCACAAAGTCATAATGACGTTTGTAATGGAAATTCTTATTATTCATCTTGTCTGAGCAAATGAGTAGTTATGTTATTTGATTAGATGTATGTGTGTGCATCATAATCTGTTGACCATGCCATGAAATGCCGATTTAATGAATATCATTGACCTTTGATGGAACATCATGTATGTTATAATCTACTGATTAACTATTGTCCTGATTGTATACACGAGATGACGTGCCTATTGTGATGACATTGGTCTGTTGATAGAACAATGTCTCCCTTTTCTATGATAATGTATTGTATATAATCTGACTGTTTCCTCTGCTCGGGGCTCGCTTTTCCATCTCACGCTTGAGACAGAAGGAGTCCGTCTGCAGACGACTAAATAAACTAGAGAAAGACAACGTTACCGGCTTTGTGCTTATTGATAAATAAAAATTGCCAGAACACGTTACAGAGCAACAGTGTGAATAATATCACTCCATTACTCTGTATGTAAAACAATGCAGAAACTACAGATGAAGAAGTTTACCTTCTGATTCACAGAAGAGTGGCAAGACAGCCAGGATGAGCAGCCACATCCACACAGTCCTGCACATCTTCAAACGCTCGTGGACTCTGGATCTCAGCTGTAAACTGCTCCTGTGTTCACTTACTAACAACTCGCTCAAGTCTGATAATAAGTGAAGCAGAGAGGTGTGATCTTAAATACTGCTCCATAAAAAAGTGGAACTGTAGTTGTCAAATAGCACAGACTCACCCAGAGTCTAACCGTAACCACAGAGTTCTGCGGTTCGATGCCTTCATCATGAGGAGCCAACTTCCTGATTTGTTGAGAAACTTTAAACATAAAAGAAAGAAAGGATAAAGTTGTTTCCTCACTCTTTCTAAATATTACTGTGTCCTCAAACAGGTCAGATGTGAACATGCTTTATATATAATAGGTACATTTATTATTCCAATGTGTCAACATGGCAGAAACTTTTTATCAGTAGAAGAAAAAGGTTGCTAAAAGAAGAAGTTGGGACTAACTGCCAAATAATTTCTCAACTGTGTCTTAAGAAAGTCTGTCTGTCCATCACTAAACACTGAAATGTGCTTTCAGTGTTTAGTGATGGAGGACTGTATCACAGTGTTTCCACACAGTCATGTAAAGTAGATGATCAGCTTCTATTGAGCTTCAGCAGTGTGAGTTAGTCATATCAGTGATATCTGACACATTTAAAGTCTCTTTAGCATCAGATTCCCTCTTAGTGTTTCCCTGGCAACGGCACATGAGCGCTTTGTCTCCTGTGAGGCCTGTATGTAATCAGGGAAGCCTCATTTGAGTTTTCTTTGCCCTCTCAAAACAAAGGAAACAGAGAAAAGGGAGTCAGATCTCCTCTCACAAGCCAAAAGATCAAATTCAACCCAAATCCAAACCCAGGTGACCCCCATGAAATCTCATCCCTCATTGGCTGAGAGACTCCTGAAGTCACAGGTCTTTTTTTCCTAGTTTTAGAGTCTATGCGCAGGCGGGGCACAAGCTGTCCTTCAGTAACGCCAGTGAAATAAAGACGATGATACATGTGTGTTACTCCCTGCTTTCTTTCAAAGCTTCCTGAACTCGCTGGACGAGATGACATAGCAGCCGCGTTCACTTGAATACAACTACAACGGATCCATCACGCCGTTCTGTAGAAGAGACCAGCCGCTGATTCTAACCCTAACCCAAAGTCATGTGAAGCTCTTTCCACATAGAGCAGGTCTAAACCGAAGTCTTCAGGTTTCATTTAAAGAGACCCAACATTCCCACATGAGCAGCACTTGGTGACAGTGGAGAGAAAAAACTCCCTTTAACAGGAAGAACCCTCAGAACCAGACTCAGAGTGGGAGAACATCTTTTAACAGGAAGAACCCTCAGAACCAGACTCAGAGTGGGAGAACATCTTTTAACAGGAAGAACCCTCAGAACCAGACTCAGAGTGGGAGAACATCTTTTAACAGGAAGAACCCTCAGAACCAGACTCAGAGTGGGAGAACATCTTTTAAAAGGAAGAACCCTCAGAACCAGACTCAGAGTGGGAGAACATCTTTTAACAGGAAGAACCCTCAGAACCAGACTCAGAGTGGGAGAACATCTTTTAACAGGAAGAACCCTCAGAACCAGACTCAGAGTGGGAGAACATCTTTTAACAGGAAGAACCCTCAGAACCAGACTCAGAGTGGGAGAACATCTGCCTGGACCGGTTGGAGTAGAGAGGAGAGAGAAGAAGGAGAGAGAGGAAGGAGAGGAAGGAGAGGAAAGAGAGGAAGGAGAGGAGAGAGAGGAAGGAGAGGGGAGAGAGAGGAAGAGGCGAGAGAAGCACATTGAAGGTCTGGGACTGGAATCTGTCATCCGGACGTCTCCAAGCCCAGATTACCTGTGAGACCAGAAAGCACAGACAACTCCAGGGAAGAAGTTTAGCTTATTGAAGCATTAATAGAACATGAATGTTAATGGATATAGATGGATGGATAGAGAGAGAGAGGGAGGAGGAGAGAGGAGCCCAGTGCATCATGGGAGTCCCCCGGCAGTCTAAGCCTATAGCAGCATAAACTAGGAGCTGGAACCCCAACTATCAGCTTTATCACAAAGGAACGTTTGAAGCCTACTCTTAAACGTAGAGAGGGTTCTGCCCCCCGGAACCAATCTGGTTCCACAGGAGAAGAACCTGATAGCTGAAGGCTCTGCCTCCTGTTCTACTTTTAGATATACTAGGAACCACAAGTAGGCCTGCATGCTGGGAGCGCAGTGTTCTAGTAGGTTCATAAGGTTCTATGAGTTCTTTCAGATATGATGGAGCCTGACCATTTAGAGCTTTGAAAGTGAGGAGAAGGATTTTAATTGTATTGTAGATTTTACAGGAAGCCGATGCAGTGAAGCCAAGATGGGAGTAATATGATCTCTCTTTCTAGTTTCTGTCAGAACACGAGCAGCTGGAGAGTCTTTAGAGACTCGTTGGGGTTCTAGGGTTAGGGTTCTGGACCAGCTGTAGAGTCTTTAGAGACTTGTTAGGGTTCTAGGGTTAGGGTTCTGGACCAGCTGGAGAGTCTTTAGAGACTTGTTAGGGTTCTAGGGTTAGGGTTCTGGACCAGCTGGAGAGTCTTTAGAGACTTGTTAGGGTTCTAGGGTTAGGGTTCTGGACCAGCTGGTGTTTGTAATATTACGCAGATGAAAGAAGGCAGTCCTTGAAATATGTTTAATGTGTGAATTAAAAGATCCTGATCAGATATAACTGCGAGGTTCCTCACAGTGGAGCTGGAGGCCAGACCACCATGGTGTCATCTGTGTAGCAGAAACAACCGTATCCACTTCTCCTCTTCTTCTTCTTGTGTCACAAGATTTCATGCGAAGTCTGCCATCTTGAACACACACACACACACACACACACACGCACGCACACACATACATACACACACACACACACACACACACACACACACACATACATACACACACGCACACACATACATACACACGCACACACACACACACACACACACACACACACACACATACATACACACACACACACACACACACACACACACACACACACACACACACACATACACACGCCTGCCAACTTGTATGTTGGAATAAACTTGTGCAAAACTTTAGTTTCCTTCCCTTTAACTGAGAAATGGACAGAGTGTTTCATCATGTCACTAACTGCAGCACTTCTAAATCACACAGACAAACATGTGCTGTAGAATAATGTGTGTTTACAGTTTTTGCCCATTGCATTGCACTATAGACCCATGCTTAGACTAAAGTAACACAACTTGAAGCTTTTGTTATCATACCTCAAACACATGTACCCATACCTTAAACACATGTACCCATACCTTAAACACATGTACCCATACCTCAAACACATGTACCCATACCTTAAACACATGTACCCATACCTTAAACACATGTACCCATACCTCAAACACATGTACCCATACCTCAAACACATGTACCCATACCTCAAACACATGAACCCATACCTTAAACACATGAACCCATACCTTAAACACATGTACCCATACCTCAAACACATGTACCCATACCTTAAACACATGAACCCATACCTCAAACACATGTACCCATACCTCAAACACATGAACCCATACCTTAAACACATGTACCCATACCTTAAACACATGAACCCATACCTCAAACACATGAACCCATACCTTAAACACATGAACCCATACCTTAAACACATGAACCCATACCTCAAACACATGAACCCATACCTTAAACACATGAACCCATACCTTAAACACATGAACCCATACCTTAAACACATGAACCCATACCTCAAACACATGTACCCATCGCTCAAACACATGTACCCATCGCTCAAACACATGAACCCATACCTTAAACACATGTACCCATACCTTAAACACATGAACCCATACCTCAAACACATGAACCCATACCTTAAACACATGTACCCATACCTTAAACACATGAACCCATACCTTAAACACATGTACCCATACCTCAAACACATGAACCCATACCTTAAACACATGAACCCATACCTTAAACACATGTACCCATACCTTAAACACATGTACCCATACCTCAAACACATGTACCCATACCTTAAACACATGAACCCATACCTCAAACACATGAACCCATACCTCAAACACATGTACCCATACCTCAAACACATGAACCCATACCTTAAACACATGTACCCATACCTTAAACACATGTACCCATACCTTAAACACATGTACCCATACCTTAAACACATGTACCCATACCTTAAACACATGTACCCATACCTTAAACACATGAACCCATACCTTAAACACATGTACCCATACCTTAAACACATGTACCCATACCTTAAACACATGAACCCATACCTTAAACACATGTACCCATACCTTAAACACATGTACCCATACCTTAAACACATGTACCCATACCTTAAACACATGAACCCATACCTTAAACACATGTACCCATACCTTAAACACATGTACCCATACCTTAAACACATGAACCCATACCTCAAACACATGGACCCATACCTTAAACACATGTACCCATACCTCAAACACATGAACCCATACCTTAAACACATGAACCCATACCTTAAACACATGAACCCATACCTCAAACACATGAACCCATACCTTAAACACATGAACCCATACCTTAAACACATGTACCCATACCTCAAACACATGAACCCATACCTCAAACACATGAACCCATACCTCAAACACATGAACCCATACCTTAAACACATGAACCCATACCTTAAACACATGAACCCATACCTCAAACACATGAACCCATACCTTAAACACATGAACCCATACCTTAAACACATGAACCCATACCTTAAACACATGTACCCATACCTTAAACACATGAACCCATACCTCAAACACATGAACCCATACCTTAAACACATGAACCCATACCTTAAACACATGTACCCATACCTCAAACACATGAACCCATACCTTAAACACATGAACCCATACCTTAAACACATGAACCCATACCTTAAACACATGTACCCATACCTCAAACACATGAACCCATACCTTAAACACATGTACCCATACCTCAAACACATGAACCCATACCTTAAACACATGTACCCATACCTTAAACACATGTACCCATACCTCAAACACATGTACCCATACCTTAAACACATGAACCCATACCTCAAACACATGTACCCATACCTTAAACACATGAACCCATACCTTAAACACATGTACCCATGCCTTAAACACATGTACCCATACCTCAAACACATGTACCCATACCTCAAACACATGTACCCATACCTCAAACACATGTACCCATACCTCAAACACATGTACCCATACCTCAAACACATGTACCCATACCTTAAACACATGTACCCTTAAACACATGAACCCATACCTTAAACACATGTACCCATGCCTTAAACACATGTACCCATACCTCAAACACATGTACCCATACCTCAAACACATGAACCCATACCTTAAACACATGAACCCATACCTTAAACACATGTACCCTTAAACACATGAACCCATACCTTAAACACATGTACCCTTAAACACATGTACCCATACCTCAAACACATGTACCCATACCTTAAACACATGTACCCATACCTTAAACACATGTACCCATACCTTAAACACATGTACCCATACCTTAAACACATGAACCCATACCTTAAACACATGAACCCATACCTTAAACACATGTACCCTTAAACACATGAACCCATACCTTAAACACATGTACCCTTAAACACATGTACCCATACCTCAAACACATGTACCCATACCTTAAACACATGTACCCATACCTCAAACACATGTACCCATACCTCAAACACATGTACCCATACCTTAAACACATGTACCCATACCTTAAACACATGAACCCATACCTTAAACACATGTACCCATACCTTAAACACATGAACCCATACCTCAAACACATGTACCCATACCTTAAACACATGTACCCATACCTCAAACACATGTACCCATACCTTAAACACATGAACCCATACCTCAAACACATGTACCCATCGCTCAAACACATGTACCCATCGCTCAAACACATGTACCCATACCTTAAACACATGTACCCATACCTTAAACACATGTACCCATACCTTAAACACATGAACCCATACCTTAAACACATGAACCCATACCTTAAACACATGTACCCATCGCTCAAACACATGTACCCATCGCTCAAACACATGAACCCATACCTCAAACACATGAACCCATACCTTAAACACATGTACCCATACCTCAAACACATGAACCCATACCTTAAACACATGTACCCATACCTTAAACACATGTACCCATACCTTAAACACATGTACCCATACCTCAAACACATGTACCCATCGCTCAAACACATGAACCCATACCTCAAACACATGTACCCATACCACATGAACCCATACCTTAAACACATGAACCCATACCTCAAACACATGTACCCATCGCTCAAACACATGAACCCATACCTCAAACACATGAACCCATACCTCAAACACATGTACCCATACCTTAAACACATGAACCCATACCTCAAACACATGAACCCATACCTCAAACACATGTACCCATACCTTAAACACATGAACCCATACCTCAAACACATGAACCCATACCTTAAACACATGAACCCATACCTCAAACACATGTACCCATCACTCAAACACATGTACCCATCGCTCAAACACATGTACCCATCGCTCAAACACATGAACCCATACCTTAAACACATGTACCCATACCTTAAACACATGTACCCATACCTTAAACACATGTACCCATACCTTAAACACATGTACCCATACCTCAAACACATGAACCCATACCTCAAACACATAAACCCATACCTTAAACACATAAACCCATACCTTAAACACATGAAGAAGAAAGGGGGAAGGAGAGAAGGCCAGATGGAAGGAAGGAAGGAAGGAAGGAACAGTCGAAACAGATGGGTCAATGTGACCCGGGAGGACGACAGGAAGGTTAATAAACTTCTGATGTGCTTCCAGTGTTCAGTGATGGAGGATAGTTTCATGTAAAGTCTCTGATCAGCTTCTATTGATCTTCATCAGTGTGAGTTATTATAGTAACCATGGTAACCATAGTAACTATAGCAGTGTGAGTTAGTCATATCAGTGATATCTGACACAGTTACAGTGTTTTTAGCCTCAGATTCCCTCTTAGTGTTTCCTGTTTCTCTGTGGTGGAAGTATAGTAACAAAAAGACTTTGCTACTAAAAACACTGTAACACTGAAACATAGAAGATGAAGATTTGACTCATTCAGACACTGAAGCTTCATATTAGCTTCACATCAACTTTATAATCCATGTTTCCACAGAAGGAGGACTGTGGATTTAGTCCTCCTTCACTTCCTGTAAACATGATGAAGGATCTAATGCTCAGTATGAACAGGAGGAATCATTACAGAGAAACACACTGACCGTCCGTCTGATAACAACCTTTTTCTTCTACTGATAAAACTTTCTGCCATGTTGACACATTGGAATACTAACTATTATATATAAAGCACGTTCACATCTGACCTGTCTGATGACACAGTAATATTTAGAAAGATTGAGGAAACAACTTCCTTTGTTCTTTCATTTATGTTTAAATGATTTGGTGCGAGCAGCTCCAAGAAATCAGGGAGTTGGCTCCTCATGATGAAGGTGTCAAACGGCAGAACTCTGCTCAGAGCAGGACAGTCTGAATAATGTGCATCATGAAGTGTGAAAGCAACAGGAAACCAGCATCAGTGATGCTATAGTTTATATATATATATATTTATAGCAACCTCTGGGTGAGTCTTTGGTACTTGATAATTATAGTTCCTCTTTTTTGTGAAGCAGTATTTAAGATCACACCTCTCTGCTTCACTTATTATCAGACTTGAGCGAGTTGTTAGTAAGTGAACACAGGAGCAGTTTACAGCTGAGATCCAGAGTCCACGAGCGTTTGAAGATGTGCAGGACTGTGTGGATGTGGCTGCTCATCCTGGCTGTCTTGCCACTCTTCTGTGAATCAGAAGGTAAACTTCTTCATCTGTAGTTTCTGCATTGTTTTACATACAGAGTAATGGAGTGATATTATTCACACTGTTGCTCTGTAACGTCATTATGACTTTGTGCTAAATGCAACATCACATTTATGAGTATAGCTGCTGACTGAATCTGAGTTAATAATGATTACTGAGTGAAATATAATTAAAAATGAAGGTTATATTTTTTGTGTTCCTTTTGCTTTAATGTCTTACTGTTCTCATTTATTTCATTTCTTTTACTAGTGAGTGAAATAAATCACTTCTAATGTTTGCAGTAGTCATAAGATAAGACAAGATATTCCTTCATTATTCACAGTGGAGACATTTACAGTATTATAGCAGAAAAGTGGACAGCAAAAAATAGAAAGAGCATCAATGACAAGAATAAAGAACAATAATAAGTAAATACACAAGCAATAAAAATAACAGTAAATATTATAGTAAGAGTGATATTAGTGCTGTCAGAATTATAATATACCTGAATGTGTGATATTGATATTGCAGATTTAAAAATAAAAAGATAAAAAAAAACAATGCATGCAATAAAATTAAGTTCTGCTAATGTGAACAATAAAGAAATAAAATATAAAAAGGCTGAGGCTCTGGCTTCACTCCTGAATCCTGCAGCTAGTAGATCGCCCCCCCATGGCCTAAAACTGAACTGCAACTGAAACACATCTTCAGTTTGGGAGATGCTTTTTCTGCCTGGAAGCAGCTGCATGCATTGGTCTAATAATGAAATAGTTGTAAACTACAAGTGTTGCTGAAGCTTTCACTCTTTTTAAGACTTGTTTCCTTTCGGTGCAGCTTTAGAAGTAGGTGAAGTTGTGCCAGAAACCTCGACTCTACCTCTCAGTGTGTCATGCTTGTTGTGCTGATGAGTAAAACACTGATTCTCTCTCTGTTAGAAGAACGTTGGATCCCACCATGCTGCACAAAAAGCAGCAATAAAATGATGTGCAACATGAAGAAGTGTTTCGAACAGAAGCCACGAAAGGACTGCAGGCTCCACGCCTTTGTGTAAGTACAACATGTTTTTAAAGAATCTAAATGTGAATAAATCTGTATTCATCTCTCTCTGATGTGTTGAGAGGTTCCTCATGATACCAGAACAACACTCAGGAAACTTCAGCTTCATTCAAACTTAATAATATTTAATGAGGTGTTGTGTGTAGCAGCAACATAACAAATGTCTAATTCTTTCATTTCTGGTTCCTGTTTCTAGGGTCGTAGCTCCAGACGGGAGGCGATACTGTGTGAATCCAGATGCTCCGTGGCTCAAACGTCTTATCAAAAATGTGAGAATTATGTGTTAAAATGTGTTGGCTCAGCTATCAGGATGCTTTACAAGTCCATCAGGGTGAGCTACTGTTAGAAGGTAACACTATATTTCATTAATCTTTTCTTTCTGTCTCTCTCACAGGGTCTGAAGTGTCCTCCCGAATTCTCGCCCAAACGCAGATTTGAAGTCCTGAACAAAGTCGACATGGAATAAAAACAGCTGCCAGAATCATTTCTGATCATTTACTGCTTCCTGCTTTTACTGCAATATAAAGATAGATAAATATAGATAACTGAACATGTTTCAGGCACAGCTTTGCTTTTTTTGGAGGGAAATAATCCTGCAACCAAAAATAATAAATCATTTAGAAAGTGAATGTCTCTTGTGATTTTAATTCTTACTCTTAGTGTGTTATAGTGCAGTACAGTCACAGAGGTGGTGACTCAGTGCTGTTTATGTAACTCAGAGTCTGTGCAGTTAAAATGGAAACGTTGGATCTGTGAATGAATGTGTGATCAGCCAATCAGGTTACTATCAGCTGTCAGTCGCCATCGTCAATAAGGCAAGGCAGCTTTATTTATATATTATATATGCGCGTTAGCATCTCACCCATCTCAGACACAGGAGGTGAAGGGACAGTACTCTGAGGACCACCTTGAACACCATACTGGACACCAAACACTGAGGGGACTGAATGACTGCGGCCCCTCGTACCGCCGGGTAAACCTTCACGCTCCCACTGGATCTCCTCTGCTCTAACATCAAGCAACATTAGTGCACAAGAAAAGAAAGTTGTTCTGGTGGCCAAACACCTTACTAACACACTTTATGTTGTCTTATTGCTTTTATTTGTTCAGTCTGAAATATGTAGTTCATGTGGTGGGGGGGGGGGGGGGGGTGTGTAGATGGATGTTTTCCACCTGATGGATGACCATATTCATTTCCTGTGGAGTCAACCAGTCAAAATGCACTGAATGTGGAAATCAACAGTTTTATATGTAAATGCCTCGTGTGGAGGATATTATGAGACCTTGAGCCAATCCCATGAAAAACACCATTTTTATGATGTATGAAAGTTGAAAATCGTTCAGATTTGACTCGGACACTGGAGGAGGGTTCAACATGACAAGAGACCAAATCACTGGTGACGTGAAGCAGCAGCGCGTGGCTTCACCTGTGAGGGGAAACACCTCCGACCCGGAAGCGAGAGCGCAAAGGAAGAGATGGGGGAGGATCCCTTCAATTATACCCAGCTGTCCCAATGATTAGTTACCAGCTGAGCTCAATAAAATGCGGCAACAACGCGAAGACAAAGACTTGAGCGAGTTGTTAGTAAGTGAACACAGGAGCAGTTTACAGCTGAGATCCAGAGTCCACGAGCGTTTGAAGATGTGCAGGACTGTGTGGATGTGGCTGCTCATCCTGGCTGTCTTGCCACTCTTCTGTGAATCAGAAGGTAAACTTCTTCATCTGTAGTTTCTGCATTGTTTTACATACAGAGTAATGGAGTGATATTATTCACACTGTTGCTCTGTAACGTCATTATGACTTTGTGCTAAATGCTAATGTGAACAATAAAGAAATAAAATATAAAAAGGCTGAGGCTCTGGCTTCACTCCTGAATCCTGCAGCTAGTAGATCGCCCCCCATGGCCTAAAACTGAACTGCAACTGAAACACATCTTCAGTTTGGGAGATGCTTTTTCTGCCTGGAAGCAGCTGCATGCATTGGTCTAATAATGAAATAGTTGTAAACTACAAGTGTTGCTGAAGCTTTCACTCTTTTTAAGACTTGTTTCCTTTTCGGTGCAGCTTTAGAAGTAGGTGAAGTTGTGCCAGAAACCTCGACTCTACCTCTCAGTGTGTCATGCTTGTTGTGCTGATGAGTAAAACACTGATTCTCTCTCTGTTAGAACATAAGGACCTAACATGCTGTGAAAAAAACAGCAAAGCAACAATTTCCGACATCAAGGAGTGTCATGAACAGATGCCAAGGAAGGACTGCAGGTTCCACTCCTTTGTGTAAGTACAACATGTTTTTAAAGAATCTAAATGTGAATAAATCTGTATTCATCTCTCTCTGATCTGCTGAGAGGTTCCTCATGATACCAGAACAACACTCAGGAAACTTCGGCTTCATTCAAATTTAATAATATTTGTGTCTAATTCTTTCATTTCTGGTTCCTGTTTCTAGAGTCAAAACTCAAGATGATAAGGAACACTGTGTGGATCCAGATGCTCTGTGGCTCGCACTTCAGAGAATAATGGTGAGAATTATGTGTTAAAATGTGTTGGCTCAGCTATCAGGATGCTTTACAAGTCCATCAGGGTGAGCTACTGTTAGAAGGTCAAAATGGACTATATGGTATCTGAGAACACAAAGAGAAAGTAACACTATATATTATGAGTCTGATTTCTAAATTATTCCCCTGCGAGTATCCTGGAAAGATTAATGTAAATGACCTTAAACAGACAATCAGTCCAACTGATCACTAAAACACAAGAACAAAGATAAAATGAATATAATGGACTCTTTTCTTCCTGCCTCTCTCACAGGGAAATGTGGAGTGTCCCGTCATCAAGCCCAAATGCATATTTGAAGGCTTGCTGCCACAATTGTGTGCTTTACTGTAACCTGATTCTACTGCAATATAAAGATGGATAACCCTGCAACCAAAAATAATAAATCCTTTTTAGAAAGTGAATGTCTCTTGTGTTTTTAGTTCTTACTCTTAGTGTGTTATAGTGCAGTACAGTCACAGAGGTGGTGACTCAGTGCTGTTTATTTAACTCAGAGTCTGTGCAGTTAAAATGGAAACTTTGGATCTGTGAATGAATGTGATCAGGTTATTAGATGTCAGTTGCCATCGTGTCAATGAGTAACACCATTTGACATTTTCAGGAGCATTCAGTCTTACTTTTGGTGAAAAATGGTGCAATGTCATTTCAAATTACATAAGACCAACAGATACTAAATGTACATTTTAACAAACCTGATGCTGCTTTTAAAACTAGTTTACATATTTGAACTGCTTAACTACATTTATTAGTCACTGACAGATTTATACGTGAATTTGTTGAGACAGGATCTGCAGGAGAACTTGTTTCTAATCTCATCAACCTTATTGCTGAAAAACTGCTGTTCAGGGTAAAATTTCACCCATTTTTTACACTTAAAAGCAGTGAATACTCTAAATACTTAGTTTTAGCCTGAAATTTGATGAATACTCCTTAAAACCCCTCGCTTTACAATGAGGATGAGCGGAAGCCCGAGTGGGCTCATCAGGGTGCCGCTGATGTAACTCCCAGGACCTCTCGTCAGGACCCATACCCCTCCCAGTCGACCAAGTACTGGAGATCTCTCCCATAACGACGGGAACAAGTAAGGCATCGAACAGTGTACATGAGACCCCCATCGAGGAGGCGGTGGATTGGAGTGACAAGAACCAAGGGTCTCTCTCGGACTTGCTTGACCTTGGAGACATGGAAAGTTGGGTGGACCTGCATGGACCGGGGTAGGTGGACCCTCACCGCCACAGGATTGACAAACCTTTCTATGACAAAAGGGCCGTTGAGCCTAACCCTAACCAACCTGGCAGTCTCTTTGGGCAAAGGGACAGAGTGGTCTATCTTGCCGAAGCGGTCAACAACTGTGAGGATGGCTGTGTTGCCGGCAGATGGGGGGGCAGGACCTGTGACATGTCCAGAGAGATGTGGGACCAAGGGCGATTCGGTACAGGGATGGGCTGCAGGAAACCAGCCTGGGAGCCTGATGTTATGGTTTGTGCTGGTTGCAGACTGGGTAGGCATTGACAAACTCCTGTGTGTCTTCTTCAAGGCTGGCCCACCAGAACCACTGGAGGAGGACGGTACGGGTTCTCTGGATCCCCGGGTGGCAGGTGCACTCGGAGGCATGGGCCCACTGCAGCACATTGGACCTCAGGGTTAGGCGAGGAGGGCAAGCATGCGGGTCCACGAGACGATGTCATTTTCCTCCTCCCTCTGGAACTGATAAGACAAGGCATCAGGTTTAACATTGCGGGACCCAGGACGGTAGGAGAGGAAGAAATGGAAGCGGGTGAAGAACAGGGACCACCAGGCTTGTTTTTTTTAAAGATTTTGTCTGGCATAGACATCTTTATGTAGGTGTCTATGCCAGACACGTTGGTCTCTGCGCGCCAGAGACCAACGGGCTTGACATTAGTTCATCCTCTTGGCTGTTCAGATGTATTCAAGGTTCTTTTGGTCTGTCCATACCAAAAAGGGTTGTTTGGTCCACTCAAGCCAGTACCCCCACTCCTCCAATGCCACCTTGACAGCCAGCAGCTCCCTGTTGACAATGTCATAATTTCTCTCAGCAGGTGACAGTCGCAGAGAGAAAAAGGCACAGGAGTGGAGCTTCTGCCCAGTGGCTCCATTTTGGGACAAGACGGCCAACCCCTCCCACGTCAGAGGCATCTACCTCCACAACGAACTGACAATCAGGATCTGGCACTTGGACGATAGGTGCAGAGGTGAACCGAGAGGTGAGGGCTGTAAGAGGGGTGGCAATGGAGCTGTAGTTGTGGATAAAGTGGCGGTAGAAGCTGGCAAATCCCAGGAAGTATTGTGATATTTGATTTTATCCACATCATCCAGAACAGCGAGTGTAATAAACAGTCTGATTATATATGCTGAGAAATCCCCTCATACCCCCCCTAAAATCTTTATGCCTCTTTTCTGCAGCCTGGCCTTGAAGATTTCTGAGAACGTGTGCACCACCTTGTTCAGCTGCTTCTCCTCCTCTACAGTCACGTCTCCAAACCAGACAGTTACAGCATAGGTGAGGATACTCTCCACAGCTGCCCGATAAAACTGTAGCAATCCTTTACTAGACACCCCACTCTTTTTCAGCTGTTTTAAAAATAATAGTCTCTGGTGAGCTTTCTTTAAAATCATACAGGTGTTGTCCTTAATTTCAAGGTGGACATGATGGTCACTCCCAGAAACTTAGAGCTGTGTACCCACTGCACTTCTGTGTTGTTGATAGTCAAGGGTGGGTGGTCCACATGTTTAGTATGAAAGTCCACAACCATTTCCTTGGTTTTACTAACATTGAGTTCCAGATTGTTTGCACTGCACCAGTCTAGCAGAGATGAGATATGATTTCTGTACTCTGATTTCTTATTTCTGGTAATTAAACCCACTACTGTAGTGTCATCAGCGAATTTGATCAATTTAACTGATTGATGATGTGAGATACAGTCATTAGTGTACAGTGAGAACAGGAGAGGGGACAGAACGCACCCCTGGGGGGGCCAAGTGCTGACAGTCAGGGGTTCTGATGTTTTGTTATTGCACTTAACCACCTGCACCTGTACATGCATTAAAATGAAGAACTGTTTTGATTTTGTTTCTCTAAGCATGGCAATCAAATGGCCATTGCAGTCTACTTATGAACAGGAGGAATTATAACAGACAGAAAAACACATTTCATGATGATTTGATCTTCTGACTGTTGGTTTAAGACACAGTTGAGAAATGATTTGGCAATTAGTACCAACTTCTTTTTTGCAACAAAAGGTTTCTGCCATGTTGACACATGGCCAAGATGATCCAAGATGGCGGCGCATGAGCATGCAGCGGCTTCAAGCTCTCCCTACCTGTGCACGTTTTTCGTGTTTTTTGTGTGTATTTTTGCAAGTTGTTCGTCTGTACCGGACTTCGATATCAACTACAACCGTATGGACTTATTAGACATCGGTTACCAGCAGAAAACGACTGTTTGTAGCGACTTCCATCGTGTGCACAACATTCCGGACGAGATAGCGAGACCAGCGGGGTCTCCGTGGATTGTTATCGGATCCGGCAGGCGAAGGAGGCGACGTCTGCAGAGCTGGCCTATTGACTAAGCTCAGGAAACAGCCACTCAAACCACCACTGCCAAGCATCTACCTCTCCAACGCCAGATCCATGGTAAACAAGACGGACGATTTGGAATTACAGCTAGCTGGAAATCGTCTCGTTCGAGAATGCTGCACGTTAATCATCACGGAGATGTGGCTACATCCACAAATACCCGACGCTGCGGTGCAGCTAACAGGCCGCACGCTACACAGATCAGACAGGACCAGCGACTCGGGGAAAAAAAAGAGGCGGTGGGCTTTGCATCTACGTGAATGAAGGTTGGTGTAACAATAGCACTGTACTGGACAGACACTGTTCCCCGGACCTAGAATTCATGTCGGTGAGATGCAGACCCTTCTTTCTGCCTAGAGAGCTGGCCGCCATTATCATCACCACCGTTTACATACCACCAGATGCAAATGTAAGAACCGCTCTCTCTCTACTACTTGACGCCATAAACAATCACCAGCGTGCCTACCCATGCGGCGCGCACATTATCGCAGGAGATTTTAATCAGGCAAATCTCAAAACTGTTTTGCCCAAATTTCACCAGCACGTGAAATTTCCAACAAGGGAGGATAAAACTTTGGATCACGTGTACTCTAACATCAAGAGTGCGTACAGAGCCATACCCCTTCCACACCTAGGCCAGTCTGATCACCTCTCATTGTTCCTGGCCCCTGCATACACCCCCCTCAGCCGGAAAACAAAGCCCAAAAGACAGACCATTATCACCTGGCCTGACAACGCCCTCCCCCGACTCCAGGACTGCTTTGAACAGACACAGTGGGAGACTTTCCAACATGAAGACCTGACCACATTCACAGACACAGTACTATCCTACATCAAGTACTGCATGGGTATGGTCACTGTGGAGAAGACCATCCAGGTGTACCCAAACCGGAAACCGTGGATGACCAGCCAGGTCCGATCACTTCTCCGGGCCCGCGATGCAGCCTTCAGATCCGGCGACAGAGCACTCTACAGCACAGCTCGCGCCAACCTGAGGAGAGGCATCAAGGCTGCAAAAGCAGACTACAAGGGGAAGATAGAAGGGCAACTCAACAACCCCCGACAGATGTGGCAGAGCATACAGTCCCTCACCAACTACAAGGGCTCCGCTGCGATTCCTGGGGACTCAGACGTAGCACTGGCAGAGGAGCTAAACAGCTTCTTTGCCCGCTTTGAGTCCCAAGCCCAGTACTCAGCCACACCACCCCAACCTTCACTACATCCCACACCAACCTCTGACACCACCCCACTCACCGTGGAGGTAGTGGACGTCAGACGTGTGCTCCGTGCTGTCAACCCTAGGAAGGCCACAGGACCGGATGGAGTACCAGGGAAAGTACTCAAGGCATGTTCTGACCAACTTGCACCAGTCTTCACTGTCATTTTCAACCTGTCACTGAGACAAGCCACCATACCAGCCTGCCTAAAATCGGCCACCATCATCCCAGTGCCCAAGAAGTCACCCACAAACAATCTCAACGACTTCCGCTCAGTAGCACTCACCCCAATCATCACAAAGTGCTTTGAAAAACTGGTACTGAGACACATCAAAGCCTGTCTCCCCCCCACCCTTGACCCACACCAGTTTGCATACCGGACAAATAGATCCACTGAGGATGCAATAACCACCGCTCTCCATGCTGCACTGAGCCACCTCGAGAAAAGGGGGAGCTATGTCAGAATGCTCTTCATCGACTACAGCTCAGCCTTTAACACAATAATACCGGACATTCTTATCCCCAAGTTGGCCAACCTGGGGCTCCCATCCTCCACCTGCTCCTGGATCAAGGACTTTCTGATCAACCGACCCCAGCACGTGAAGCTGGGTCCACACCTCTCATCCACCCGAATGCTCAGCACCGGCTCACCCCAGGGCTGTGTGCTGAGCCCACTACTCTACTCACTCTACACGCACGACTTGCAGACCCACCCACCCTGAGAACATCATTGTGAAATTCACGGATGACACGGTGGTGGGGATGATCACAGAGGGGAACGAGATGGCCTACAGAGATGAGGTCCTTAGACTCAGTGAGTGGTGCGCCCTCAACAACCTGGCACTGAACATCTCCAAAACTAAGGAACTCATCCTGGACTTCCGATGGAACAAAGCCGCTCCTGCCCCCCTGTACATCAACAACGGATGTGTGGAGCGAGTGGAGGCCTTCAAATTCCTTGGGGTCCACATCTCTGCTGACCTGTCCTGGGCAGCCAACACCACCGCACTGGTCAAAAAGGCGCAGCAGAGGCTACACTTCCTGAGAGTGGAAAGAGCAACTCAGCACCAACCTGCTGGTGACCTTCTACCGGTCAGCCATTGAGAGCCTGCTGACCTATGCTGTGTCAGTGTGGCACTCAAGCTGCACACAAGCGGACAGGAAAAGACTACAGAGGGTGACCAACACAGCACAAAAGATCATCGGCTGCCCCCTATCTCCCCTGTTCACCATCTACAACTCCCGGTGCCTAGGAAGGGCAATGAGCATCATAAAAGACCATACACATCCCGGCTACCACCTCTTCAACCTGCTGCCCTCTGGCAGGCGCTACAGGACCATATCAGCCAAAACAAACAGACTCAGAGACAGTTTCTTCCCAAGAGCCGTCACCATACTCAACTCAAGCTTGCACTAAGAAACTGATCCAGACCCAATCAAGATCTGTCACTGCACTACAATATGTCTTAACACCGCCATTTGCATATCAATATGCTCTCAGACATATTCCTTTGCACTATTATTACAGCATACTTACACTAAAAATGTCATGGCTACCTCAACCACGTGCTGCTAACCACTACAGTCACTTATTTCACCTTTACCGTACACAATTTTCTTTAATGTCTATTTTATGTCTATTTAATGTGTGCACTTCATGGCGAAGCTTCAAATCTCATTGTACTTTGTATAATGACAATAAAGGCATTCTATTCTATTCTACATTGGAATAATAAATGTATCTATTATATATAAAGCATGTTCACATCTGACCTGTCTGAGGACACAGTAATATTTAGAAAGAGTGAGGAAACAACTTTGTTCTTTCATTTATGTTTAAAGTTTTTCAAGAAATCAGGAAGTTGGCTCCTCATGATGAAGGCGTCAAACCGCAGAACTCTGCTCAGAGCAGGTCAGTCTGAATAATGTGCATCTTGAAATGTGAAAGCAACAGGAAACCAGAGAAACTATAGCATCAGTGACATCAACCTCTGGGTGAGTCTTTGGTACTTGATAATTATAGTTCCTCTTTTTTGTGAAGCAGTATTTAAGATCACACCTCTCTGCTTCACTTATTATCAGACTTGAGCGAGTTGTTAGTAAGTGAACACAGGAGCAGTTTACAGCTGAGATCCAGAGTCCACGAGCGTTTGAAGATGTGCAGGACTGTGTGGATGTGGCTGCTCATCCTGGCTGTCTTGTCACTCTTCTGTGAATCAGAAGGTAAACTTCTTCATCTGTAGTTTCTGCATTGTTTTACATACAGAGTAATGGAGTGATATTATTCACACTGTTGCTCTGTAACGTCATTATGACTTTGTGCTAAATGCAACATCACATTTATGAGTATAGCTGCTGACTGAATCTGAGTTTATAACTATTGTGATTAAGAAAGAAACTTTTAAAGACATTTCAGCTGAGGCAAAGTTACTGAGTGAAATATAATTCAAAAAGGTTATATTTAGTTAGTTCAGAGTCTTCAATTAAAACTTCATCACAGCCTGATGTCTGTCTGAATAAAGAAGTATTTGTGGACCAATCATATGGTCAGGGAACCTCTCAGTGTGTAGTATAGAACAACTTTATTATTATAGACCAATGTGTTTCGGCTCGCAGCCACATTGGTCTAATAATGAAATAGTTGTAAACTACAAGTGTTGCTGAAGCTTTCACTCTTTTTAAGACTTGTTTCCTTTTCGGTGCAGCTTTAGAAGTAGGTGAAGTTGTGCCTGAAACCACGACTCTACCTCTCAGTGTGTCATGCTTGTTGTGCTGATGAGTAAAACACTGATTCTCTCTCTGTTTGAAGAACGTAAGAAACAGCACCTAAAATGCTGCACAACAAGCAGCAATGCAAGAATTCGCAACATCAAGGCGTGTTTCGAACAGAAGCCAACAGAGGACTGCAACTTCCACGCCTTTGTGTAAGTACAACGTGTTTTTAAAGAATCTAAATGTGAATAAATCTGTATTCATCTCTCTCTGATCTGCTGAGAGGTTCCTCATGATACCAGAACAACACTCAGGAAACTTCGGCTTCATTCAAACTTAATAATATTTAATGAGGTGTTGTGTGTAGCAGCAACATAACAAATGTCTAATTCTTTCATTTCTGGTTTCTGTTTCTAGAGTCAAAACTCAAGACGATAAGCAATACTGTGTGGACCCAGATGCTCGGTGGCTCAAACGTCGTATCAGTGAGGTGAGAATTATGTGTTAAAATGTGTTGGCTCAGCTATCAGGATGCTTTACAAGTCCATCAGGGTGAGCTACTGTTAGAAGGTAACACTATATTTCATGAATCTTTTCTTTCTGTCTCTCTCACAGGGTCTGAAGTGTCCTCCCATCATTAAGCCCAAACGCAGAATTGAAGTCCTGAACAAAGTCGACATGGAATAAAAGCAGCTGCCAGAATCATTTCTGATCATTTACTGCTTCCTGCTTTTACTGCAATATAAAGATAGATAAATATAGATAACTGAACATGTTTCAGGCACAGCTTTGCTTTTTTTGGAGGGAAATAATCCTGCAACCAAAATAATAAATCATTTAGAAAGTGAGTGTCTCTTGTGTTTTTAATTCTTACTCTTAGTGTGTTATAGTGCAGTACAGTCACAGAGGTGGTGACTCAGTGCTGTTTATGTAACTCAGAGTCTGTGCAGTTAAAATGGAAACGTTGGATCTGTGAATGAATGTGTGATCAGCCAATCAGGTTACTATCAGCTGTCAGTCGCCATCGTCAATAAGGCAAGGCAGCTTTATTTATATATTATATATACGCGTTAGCATCTCACCCATCTCAGACACAGGAGGTGAAGGGACAGTACTCTGAGGACCACCTTGAACACCATACTGGACACCAAACACTGAGGGGACTGAATGACTGCGGCCCCTCGTACCGCCGGGTAAACCTTCACGCTCCCACTGGATCTCCTCTGCTCTAACATCAAGCAACATTAGTGCACAAGAAAAGAAAGTTGTTCTGGTGGCCAAACACCTTACTAACACACTTTATGTTGTCTTATTGCTTTTATTTGTTCAGTCTGAAATATGTAGTTCATGTGGTGGGGGGGAGGGGGGGTGTGTATATGGATGTTTTCCACCTGATGGATGACCATATTCATTTCCTGTGGAGTCAACCAGTCAAAATGCACTGAATGTGGAAATCAACAGTTTTATATGTAAATGCCTCGTGTGGAGGATATTATGAGGCCTTGAGCCAATCCCATGAAAAACACCATTTTTATGATGTATGAAAGTTGAAAATCGTTCAGATTTGACTCAGACACTGGAGGAGGGTTCAACATGACAAGAGACCAAATCACTGGTGACGTGAAGCAGCAGCGCGTGGCTTCACCTGTGAGGGGAAACACCTCCGACCCGGAAGCGAGAGCGCAAAGGAAGAGATGGGGGAGGATCCCTTCAATTATACCCAGCTGTCCCAATGATTAGTTACCAGCTGAGCTCAATAAAATGCGGCAACAACGCGAAGACAAAGACTTGAGCGAGTTGTTAGTAAGTGAACACAGGAGCAGTTTACAGCTGAGATCCAGAGTCCACGAGCGTTTGAAGATGTGCAGGACTGTGTGGATGTGGCTGCTCATCCTGGCTGTCTTGCCACTCTTCTGTGAATCAGAAGGTAAACTTCTTCATCTGTAGTTTCTGCATTGTTTTACATACAGAGTAATGGAGTGATATTATTCACACTGTTGCTCTGTAACGTCATTATGACTTTGTGCTAAATGCTAATGTGAACAATAAAGAAATAAAATATAAAAAGGCTGAGGCTCTGGCTTCACTCCTGAATCCTGCAGCTAGTAGATCGCCCCCCCATGGCCTAAAACTGAACTGCAACTGAAACACATCTTCAGTTTGGGAGATGCTTTTTCTGCCTGGAAGCAGCTGCATGCATTGGTCTAATAATGAAATGGTTGTAAACTACAAGTGTTGCTGAAGCTTTCACTCTTTTTAAGACTTGTTTCCTTTTCGGTGCAGCTTTAGAAGTAGGTGAAGTTGTGCCAGAAACCTCGACTCTACCTCTCAGTGTGTCATGCTTGTTGTGCTGATGAGTAAAACACTGATTCTCTCTGTTAGAACATAAGGACCTAACATGCTGTGAAAAAAACAGCAAAGCAACAATTCTCAACATCAAGGAGTGTCATGAACAGATGCCAAGGAAGGACTGCAGGTTCCACTCCTTTGTGTAAGTACAACGTGTTTTTAAAGAATCTAAATGTGAATAAATCTGTATTCATCTCTCTCTGATGTGCTGTGAGGTTCCTCATGATACCAGAACAACACTCAGGAAACTTCACCTTCATTCAAATTTAATATTTGTGTCTAATTCTTTCATTTCTGGTTCCTGTTTCTAGAGTCAAAACTCAAGATGATAAGCAACACTGTGTGGATCCAGATGCTCTGTGGTTCGCACTTCAGAGAATAATGGTGAGAATTATGTGTTAAAATGTGTTGGCTCAGCTATCAGGATGCTTTACAAGTCCATCAGGGTGAGCTACTGTTAGAAGGTCAAAATGGACTATATGGTATCTGAGAACACAAAGAGAAAGTAACACTATATATTATGAGTCTGATTTCTAAATATTCCCCTGCGAGTATCCTGGAAAGATTAATGTAAATGACCTTAAACAGACAATCAGTCCAACTGATCACTAAAACACAAGAACAAGATAAAATGAATTTAATGGACTCTTTTTCTGTCTGACTCTTTTCTTCCTGCCTCTCTCACAGGGAAATGTGAAGTGTCCCGTCGTCAAGCCCAAATGCATATTTGAAGACTTGCTGCCACAATTGTGTGCTTTACTGTAACCTGATTCTACTGAAGTATAAAGATGGATAATCCTGCAACCAAAAATAATAAATCCTTTAGAAAGTGAATGTCTCTTGTGTTTTTAATTCTTACTCTTAGTGTGTTATAGTGCAGTACAGTCACAGAGGTGGTGACTCAGTGCTGTTTATTTAACTCAGAGTCTGTGCAGTTAAAATGGAAACGTTGGATCTGTGAATGAATGTGATCAGGTTATTAGATGTCAGTTGCCATCGTGTCAATAAGTAACACCATTTGACATTTTCAGGAGCATTCAGTCTTTTGGTGAAAAATGGTGCAATGTCATTTCAAATGACATAAAACCAACAAATACTAAATGTACATTTTAACAAACCTGATGTTGCTTTTAAAAGTTTTAACATATTTGAACTGCTTAACTACATTTATTAGTCACTGAAACATTTATACGTGAATTTGTTGAGACAGGATCTGCAGGAGAACTTGTTTCTAATCTCATCAACCTTATTGCTGAAAAACTGCTGTTCAGGGTAAAATTTCACCCATTTTTACACTTAAAAGCAGTGAAGCATGCGTGTCCACGCAACAATGTCATTTTCCTCCTCCCTCTGGAACTGACAAGACAAAGCATCAGGTTTAACATTGCGGGACCCAGGACGGTAGAAGAGGGAGAAATGGAAGCGGGTGAAGAACAGGGACCACCAGGCTTCTTTTTTTTAAAGATTTTGTCTGGCATAGACATCTTTATGTAGGTGTCTATGCCAGACACGTTGGTCTCTGCGCACCAGAGACCAACGGGCTTGACATTAGTTCATCCTCTTGGCTGTTCAGATGTATTCAAGGTTCTTTTGGTCTGTCCATACCAAAAAGGGTTGTTTGGTCCCCTCAAACCAGTACCACCACTCCTCCAATGCCACCTTGACAGCCAGTAGCTCCCTGTTGACAATGTCATAATTTCTCTCAGCAGGTGACAGTCGCAGAGAGAAAAAGGCACAGGAGTGGAGCTTCTGCCCAGTGGCTGCACGTTGGGACAAGACAGCCAACCCCTCCCACGTCAGAGGCATCTACCTCCACAACGAACTGACAATCAGGATCTGGCACTTGGACGATGGGTGCAGACGTGAACTGAGACTTGAGAGTCTGAAAGGCCTCTTCAGCAGCTTCAGCCCAGCTGACGGTCACCTTAGAGGAGGTGAGGGCTGTAAGAGGGGTGGCAATGGAGCTGTAGTTGTGGATAAAGTTGCGGTAGAAGCTGGCAAATCCCAGGAACCGCTGCAGCTGCTTGCGGGAGTCCAGAACTGGCCAGGAGGTAACTGCTGATACCTTGGGCAGGTCCATCTGCACACTACCTTGTGCCAAGATATACCTCAGGAAGGAGACTGAAGGAACGTGGAACTTGCACTTCTCAGCTTTGACAAAAAGGGAGTTTTTGAGGAGGCGCTGCAGGACACTCTGGACATGGTGAACATGCTCCTCACAGGACTTGTAGAAGATGATGTCATCCAAGTAGTCAAACAAAGAGTGAGTCAGCATATCCCTTAACACGTCATTAACCAATGCCTGGAACACAGCAGGGGCACTGGTAAGACCAGAAGGCATCACCAGATATTCATAATATCCAGTGGAAGGATGTCGAGGGTGATCTTCCACTCATCGCCCCCCCCCCCCCCCCGGATCCGATAGAGATAGCAGGCATTGCGGAGGTTGATCTTGGTAAAGACAGTCGCCCCCTGGAGCAGCCCAAATGCAGAGTCGATGCGAGGAATGGAGTAGCGGTTCTTTTCCACTGCAGGAACCTCGGCCCTCTCAGCTGTTGTGTTTCCACAGCAGAGTAGGACTCAGATAGGACCCACCGGACTCTGACTGTGATGCCACAGAGGCGACTCACCGAAAACATAACAAAGAAATTGACAACGAGGAGGTAAACATGGAGGAGCTGAGCTGGTTGCCGTGTTTCTGGTTTGTGTGTTCGTGTACATGGCAGTGGACGTTATAAACTTTTTTCCAGCAGTGTAGATGTTTTCTACTACTGTTCTTCTTCTGTCGCTTATTTTGGCGCTTTCTGTTGACGCCACATCCCACTTTGAGTATACCCAATCAGCACCGAGTAAACCTTAAGCCCCACCCAGGAACTTTTCAGGGCCGAATCGACCCCGAGACAGTGACTTGGTTAGACCCAGGCGGGGAGTTCCTGTCCACCGAAAAGAAGCCAATGCGGAAGTAACTTGCTGCATTCTATCTAAAAGGCCACCAGGGGGCGACCGTCTCTATACAAGTCAATGGAGAAGAAGAGAGAATCTTTTCCTGGTTTTAAATGCTGCGTTACGGTTACAGTCCTTCCTCTTTCCCTCCTTTCCTTCCTTCCCTCCTTCTCTCTTTCCTTCCTCCCTCATTTCCTTCCTCTTTCCCTCCTTTCCTCCCTTCCCTCCTTCTCTCTTTCTTTCCTCCCTCCTTTCTTCTTTCCTCTCTCCTTTCCTTTCCTTCCTCTCTCCTTCCTTCCTCCCTCCTTTCCTTCCTTCTTCCTTCTTTCCTTCTTCCCTCCTTTCCTTCCTTCCTTCCTCTTTCCCTCCTTTCCTTCCTTCCCTCCTTCTCTCTTTCTTTCCTCCCTCCTTTCTTCTTTCCTCTCTCCTTCCTTCCCTCCTTCTCTTTCTTTAGTATAATATATTAATATTATTATATTAATATTTAGTGAAAGCACCAACAGTCATCTCTACATTAGTGTTAATGTGATAATGATATCCCGGTATTTGATCAAAAGTATCGCGATATTTGACTTTAATCACATCGTCCAGAACAGCGAGTGTTATAAACAGAGTCTGATTATATATGCTGAGAAATCCCCTCACACCCCCCCCCCCCCCCACACACACACACACACAGTGCGGAGTCATCAGAGAATGACTATTTTGAAGATGAGGAAATGTCTGATGATGATTTACTGAAAGTTTCACAAAAGAGGAAACATCAGGAACCTGTTCAGAGCAGGGCCAAGTCACTGAAAGTTCAGCAACGACTGACAGCAGGAAAACCTCCAGCTGAGTCAGAGAGTGACCTCTCTTTGACACAGGAAGACCAGCAGAGTCACTATTCTCCTGCTGAGATCACAAAGTTTCTTAGAGAAACCAAAGGTCACAGATTAGTGAAATTTGAACAATTTTTTCCTGATCTCAAACTCTTTGTGAAATCAGCGAGGCCCCTGACCTTAAAATCTGAACTTTGGGGATGATGTCATCTCTGAACAGGAAGTCCACAGACTTAAGAAACTGGTACAAAAGATAAGAACGACTAAACTTCATGATGATTTTTAGGTTTTTTAGTTAGTGCCACGGGTTCTAGCTCCGAGGCAACTATTATTCTTCGCCATACTTATTCTTCTTCTGCCGTTTTTCGGCGCGTAACTCCTTCCACAGCTTTGAGAAAACCCTGACAATATATACATCAAAACGCGCGGCTCGATCGGGGGAGGGGTGCTATGACTTTTGGTGTTGAAATTCCAATTTTTCCCAAAGTTATTCCCAAAAAACCGGGAATATTTCTCCATTGGAAATTAATGGGAATTTTTTGAAAACCCCCCAAAATTTCACCTTTTTTCAGAGTCACGTAGCTCGCTCATACGTGCACGTAGAAACGTGATTAAAACTCTAAAACGGAGGAAAACTTGTGCTCTCTCCAAAATACCAAACTATTTTCACATAAAATGTAAACTTTTCAAACTATGAGCAGTCAAACGAGGAGTGGAAATCACTTTTTCTTCAAAGTTAGAGTGGAAGCCGCAGTTAGTTAGAGTGTGAGAAGCAGTAAAAAACAACCTTAATTTTTATTTTTAACTCGAGCTCACGGCCAAACCGTAAAAAGGAGACAAATAATTTTTGGTCAAAATGTAGACATAGGTGTTGGGATTCATAAAATGTGACATTGACAGGCGGGGTCTGCACAAAATTTAAACGGGGGGGCCGAGACCGGCGGCAATCCCTGTCTCGCTCCCCACTAACCCTAATGTAATTGTGTGCTTTTTTCAAAAGAATCTCACTCTGTGTTCACACTGAGCTTACTCGCTCATTTTAAGGAATATCTGAATAAAATAAACACTGTCAGAATCTGCCGGCTTCTGTGTCTCTCACGGTGTTTTCGGTTTTTGGACAGGAGTTACGGTTTTCTCACAGTTTGCAATTGTTCGGGACCTTGTCAGAAGCCAAATCCTTTAGAATTTTGAGACATTTTTCAAGGCAGATCCTGAAATCGCCGTAGCAACCGCAGGGCCTTAGCTGACCATAGCAACCTGTTGCTGGGCAGAATCTGAGCTACTCTTTTGTGATTGGCTAAACTGACCTACCTTTTTGTGATTGGCTAATTCTACCTGTCTGTCTGTTTTGCCAGTTAACTGAGGTAGCGGCCGAGCTAGTATTGATAGTCTCTCTCTCTATACATACATATGAATTATATTGACAGTCTTACTGCTCAAATGCAGGCTGGTGTGTGTGTGTGTGTGAGAGTGTGAGTACACACTGTGTTGTAGTGATTAGAGTTAGTGCATGTTGCTACTGCCTTGTGCTCTGTGTGCTACTCTCTGCTTACATCTACTGTTACACTTGATACTGACCAGTAAGATGTACTTAATACTGCCACAGTAAAAGTTACTTAGTGTTATATGATCAGGGTGACTTTTGAACAGTGGAAATAAATCTTGTACTCGTCCCGGCAGTAGCCCCGTGGCACTCAAAATTTCCCTGGAATTTTCTAGTTCTTATTTACTGTTGTGTTTTTTTCTTGTGTTTTCCTTTCATCTCTCTCTCCATGTGTGAATATAAAACAGGCACCTTGAACATTAATGGAGCTAGAGAGGATGGTAAGAGAGCTGCTCTTTTCAAACTGATGGAGGTAAAACACATTGATGTCATGATGGTTCAGGAGACACACAGCACCTCAGACAATGAGAGTGACTGGAGGAGGGGATTTAATGGGGAGGTCATCCTGAGCCATAAGTCCAGCTGTAGTGGAGGAGTGGGGATTATGTTCTCTAGGAGCTTCTTGCCTGCTTCCTTCACTGTGGAGGAAGTGATTGCAGGCTGCTTACTGAAGATCAAAGCTCAGTTTGAGCAGGTTAGCATAGTTTTTATTTGTGTTTATGCTCCAACTAATGGAGTAGAAAGAGTAGCATTACTGGACCATCTATGTAATGTTATCAGGGACTGCAGCAGTGAGGAGTTTTTGTTTTTAAGGGGGGATTTTAATTGTACTGAAAATGCAGCACTGGACAGAAACCATGATGAGCCTCATCCCGCTTCATCACACAGGTTCAGAGAGTTGACTGAAGCACATGAGTTATCAGATGTGTGGAGGGCTTTTCATGGCCTTCACAGGCAGTACGCCTGGAGTCTATGTAGGGACAACAAGATCTCTCTGGCCAGGTTAGACAGGCTGTACTGTTTTAAACATCACATGAACATTTTTAACAGTTGTCACATTAACCCGGTGGGTTTCTCTGACCACTGCCTTGTTTATGGCTCTGTTTTAATAAAGAATGTGCGTTTGCAGAGTGCCTACTGGCATTATAACAGCACTTTACTGCATAGCAAGGATTTTAGAGCAGCTTTTGAGTGTTTTTGGGTTGCTCACAGACAATGTAAGCTTGATTTTAACTGTGTGCAGCAGTGGTGGGATTTTGGCAAGTCTCAGGTCAAACAGTTGTGTCAGCAGTTCACTCGCAATATCACCAGAGACTTAACCAGATCTATGAAGGACCTGGAGATTCAGGTGGTAGAACTGCAGGGTTTGGTAGATTCTACAGGAGATTTAGTTTCCCTCAAATCCAAAAAGTGGGCTCTGGCCAACCTGCTGGGCATTGCAGCACAGGGAGCTCTGGTCAGGTCACGTTTTCTCAACGTTTCCCAGATGGACGCCCCCTCTCAGTTTTTCTTTGGTCTGGAGAAGAAGAATGGTCAGAGGAAGGTGGTTCACTCCTTACGATCTGGCGGCGGCTCTGTGGTCTCAGACTCTGCTGGGATCAGGAGGCTCGCAGCCAGCTACTACAAGGACCTGTTTAGGAGTGAATATAGATCAAACCCACCAATGTGCAGTAGCTTCCTCACTGGTCTCCCTCAGGTAGATGCTGAGGACAACGACATGCTGGAGTCTCCACTAACACTTGCTGAACTGCACACGGCTCTGATGAGCTTACAGAGTGGCAGAGCTCCAGGCCGAGATGGCCTACCTGTAGACTTTTATAAGTCGTTCTGGTCAGTACTGGGTGAGGACTTGCTGGAAGTAATCTCAAGCAGCCTGGAAACAGGACGGCTGCCTCTGAGTTGCAGGAGGGCGGTCATCACCCTGCTGCCAAAGAAAGGAGACCTGCAGGAGCTAAAAAACTGGGGACCTGTCTCACTGCTCTGCACGGACTACAAGATCCTGTCCAAGGTCCTGGCCACCAGACTGAGAGGGGTGATGGCTTCTGTTGTCCACACTGACCAGTCTTACTGTGTGCCCGGCAGGCTAATAAGTGACAATGTCACTTTAATTTGTGATGTTTTGGAGGTCTCTGGCTCATTGGCTGTAGATACTGGTCTGATTTCAATAGACCAGGAAAAGGCGGTGGAGGTGGAGGAAGACTTAAGCATTGATGTGCTTCCTGTGTTTAAGAACATGGTGAAGTCCAGACTGCTGGTAGAGTTCAGTTTCTACAAAGCAGCTCAGACCAGCAGGTCTGGACTTATGAGGAGCTGCTCTGCTCTGTGGTTGATGAGCAGTTAGTGTTTGGACACGTGCTGAACTCATTATGATGTCTGTGTAGATGTTAATATGATATAATCTGTTTTTATACAGAATGTTTACTGATAAATAAATGTTGGTTTGAAAATCTGACTCTCTCTCTCTCTCTCTCTCTGTCTCTCTCTCTGTCTGTCTCTCTCTCTCTCTCCCTCTCTCTCTCTCTCTGTCTCTCTCTGTGTCTCTGTGTCTCTGTCTCTCTCTCACTCTCTCTGTCTCTCTCTCTCTCTCTCTGTCTCTCTCTCTCTCTCTCTCTCTCACCAATCATCTCACTCTCACGCGGCTAAAGTTAGCTTAGATTTCATTCTTTTAATAACTTTTTAATAAAATATGTTTGTTGAATAAACTAACTGCAGGTAATCTGTGCTCTGAAGCATGAACCATGTGACCCCTGAGAGCATTTTGAAGGCGGTTTTTAATGATTACAACACTTAACCCTCCTGTTGTGTTCGAGTCAAGGAAAGAAGGGAGGAAGAAGGAAGGAAGGAAGGAAGGAAAGAAGGACAGAACAGTTGAAACAGATGGGTCAATGTGACCCGGGAGGACGACAGGAAGGTTAATAAACTTCAGATGTGCTTCCAGTGTTCAGTGATGGAGGATAGTTTCATGTAAAGTCTCTGATCAGCTTCTATTGAGCTTCATCATTGTGAGTTATTATAGTAACCATGGTAACCATAGTAACTATAGCAGTGTGAGTTAGTCATATCAGTGATATCTGACACAGTTACAGTGTGTTTAGCATCAGATCTCCTCTTAGTGTTTCCTTTCCTTCCTTCCTTCCTTCCTTCCTTCCTTCCCTCCCTCCTCTTAGTGTTTCCTGTTTCTCTGTGGTGGAAGTATAGGAACAAAAAGACTTTGATACTAAAAACACTGTAACGCTGAAACATAGAAGATGATCACACACACACACACACTTTTCTTCTACTGATAAAAAGTTTCTGCCATGTTGACACATTGGAATACTAACTATTATATATAAAGCACGTTCACATCTGACCTGTCTGAGGACACAGTAATATTTAGGAAAATTGTGGAAACAACTTCCTTTTTTCTTTCATTTACGTTTAAAGTTTTTCAAGAAATCAGGGAGTTGGCTCCTCATGATGAAGGCGTTGAACCGCTGAACTCTGGGGTTACGGTTAGACTCTGGGTGAGTCATTGGTACTCGATAATGATAGTTTCTCTTTTTTGTGAAGCAGTATTTAAGATCACACCTCTCTGCTTCACTTATTATCAGACTTGAGCGAGTTGTTAGTAAGTGAACACAGGAGCAGTTTACAGCTGAGATCCAGAGTCCACGAGCGTTTGAAGATGTGCAGGACTGTGTGGATGTGGCTGCTCATCCTGGCTGTCTTGCCACTCTTCTGTGAATCAGAAGGTAAACTTCTTCATCTGTAGTTTCTGCATTGTTTTACATACAGAGTAATGGAGTGATATTATTCACACTGTTGCTCTGTAACGTCATTATGACTTTGTGCTAAATGCAACATCACATTTATGAGTATAGCTGCTGACTGAATCTGAGTTTATAACTATTGTGATTAAGAAAGAAACTTTTAAAGACATTTCAGCTGAGGCAAAGTTACTGAGTGAAATATAATTCAAAATGAAGGTTATATTTAGTTAGTTCAGAGTCTTCAATTAAAACTTCATCACAGCCTGATGTCTGTCTGAATAAAGAAGTATTTGTGGACCAATCATATGGTCTGGGAACCTCTCAGCGTGTAGTATAAAACAACTTTATTATTATAGACCAATGTGATTCGGCTCGCAGCCACATTGGTCTAATAATGAAATAGTTGTAAACTACAAGTGTTGCTGAAGCTTTCACTCTTTTTAAGACTTGTTTCCTTTTCGGTGCAGCTTTAGAAGTAGGTGAAGTCGTGCCAGAAACCTCAACTCTACCTCTCAGTGTGTCATGCTTGTTGTGCTGATGAGTAAAACACTGATTCTCTCTCTGTTAGAAGAACGTAAGCAGCACCTAATATGCTGCACAGAAAGCAACAATGCAAGAATTCCCGACATCAAGGAGTGTTTCGAACAGATGCCAAGACCGGACTGCAACCTCCACGCCTTTGTGTAAGTACAACGTATTTTTAAAGAATCTAAATGTGAATAAATCTGTATTCATCTCTCTCTGATCTGCTGAGAGGTTCCTCATGATACCAGAACAACACTCAGGAAACTTCAGCTTCATTCAAACTTAATAATATTTAATGAGGTGTTGTGTGTAGCAGCAACATAACAAATGTCTAATTCTTTCATTTCTGGTTTCTGTTTCTAGGATCGTAACCAGAAGCGGTAAGAAACGCTGTGTGAACCCAAACGCTCCATGGCTCCAACGTCTTATCAATGAGGTGAGAATTATGTGTTAAAATGTGTTGGCTCAGCTATCAGGATGCTTTACAAGTCCATCAGGGTGAGCTACTGTTAGAAGGTAACACTATTTTTCATGAATCTTTTCTTCCTGTCTCTCTCACAGGGTCTGAAGTGTCCTCCCGTCATCAAGCCCAAACCCAGATTTGAAGTCCTGAACAAAGTCGACATGGAATAAAAACAGCTGCCAGAATCATTTCTGATCATTTACTGCTTCCTGCTTTTACTGCAATATAAAGATAGATAAATATAGATAACTGAACATGTTTCAGGCACAGCTTTGCTTTTTTTGGAGGGAAATAATCCTGCAACCAAAAATAATAAATCATTTAGAAAGTGAATGTCTCTTGTGTTTTTAATTCTTACTCTTAGTGTGTTATAGTGCAGTACAGTCACAGAGGTGGTGACTTAGTGCTGTTTATGTAACTCAGAGTCTGTGCAGTTAAAATGGAAACGTTGGATCTGTGAATGAATGTGTGATCAGCCAATCAGGTTACTATCAGCTGTCAGTCGCCATCGTCAATAAGGCAAGGCAGCTTTATTTATATATTATATATGCGCGTTAGCATCTCACCCATCTCAGACACAGGAGGTGAAGGGACAGTACTCTGAGGACCACCTTGAACACCATACTGGACACCAAACACTGAGGGGACTGAATGACTGCGGCCCCTCGTACCGCTGGGTAAACCTTCACGCTCCCACTGGATCTCCTCTGCTCTAACATCAAGCAACATTAGTGCACAAGAAAAGAAAGTTGTTCTGGTGGCCAAACACCTTACTAACACACTTTATGTTGTCTTATTGCTTTTATTTGTTCAGTCTGAAATATGTGGTTCATGTGGTGGGGGGGGGGGGGGGGGGGGGTTTGGGTGAATGGGTGTGTGTATATGGATGTTTTCCACCTGATGGATGACCATATTCATTTCCTGTGGAGTCAACCAGTCAAAATGCACTGAATGTGGAAATCAACAGTTTTATATGTAGATGCCTCGTGTGGAGGATATTATGAGGCCTTGAGCCAATCCCATGAAAAACACCATTTTTATGATGTATGAACGTTGAAAATCGTTCAGATTTGACTCGGACACTGGAGGAGGGTTCAACATGACAAGAGACCAAATCACTGGTGACGTGAAGCAGCAGCGCGTGGCTTCACCTGTGAGGGGAAACACCTCCGACCCGGAAGCGAGAGCGCAAAGGAAGAGATGGGGGAGGATCCCTTCAATTATACCCAGCTGTCCCAATGATTAGTTACCAGCTGAGCTCAATAAAATGCGGCAACAACGCGAAGACAAAGACTTGAGCGAGTTGTTAGTAAGTGAACACAGGAGCAGTTTACAGCTGAGATCCAGAGTCCACGAGCGTTTGAAGATGTGCAGGACTGTGTGGATGTGGCTGCTCATCCTGGCTGTCTTGCCACTCTTCTGTGAATCAGAAGGTAAACTTCTTCATCTGTAGTTTCTGCATTGTTTTACATACAGAGTAATGGAGTGATATTATTCACACTGTTGCTCTGTAACGTCATTATGACTTTGTGCTAAATGCTAATGTGAACAATAAAGAAATAAATAAAATATAAAAAGGCTGAGGCTCTGGCTTCACTCCTGAATCCTGCAGCTAGTAGTTCGCCCCCCCATGGCCTAAAACTGAACTGCAACTGAAACACATCTTCAGTTTGGGAGATGCTTTTTCTGCCTGGAAGCAGCTGCATGCATTGGTCTAATAATGAAATAGTTGTAAACTACAAGTGTTGCTGAAGCTTTCACTCTTTTTAAGACTTGTTTCCTTTTCGGTGCAGCTTTAGAAGTAGGTGAAGTTGTGCCAGAAACCTCGACTCTACCTCTCAGTGTGTCATGCTTGTTGTGCTGATGAGTAAAACACTGATTCTCTCTCTGTTAGAACATAAGGACCTAAAATGCTGTGAAAAAAACAGCAAAGCAACAATTCTCAACATCAAGGAGTGTCATGAACAGATGCCAAGGAAGGACTGCAGGTTCCACTCCTTTGTGTAAGTACAACGTGTTTTTAAAGAATCTAAATGTGAATAAATCTGTATTCATCTCTCTCTGATGTGCTGAGAGGTTCCTCATGATACCAGAACAACACTCAGGAAACTTCGGCTTCATTCAAATTTAATAATATTCGTGTGTGTGTGTGTGTGTGTGTGTGTGTGTGTGTCATTCTTTCATTTCTGGTTCCTGTTTCTAGAGTCAAAACTCAAGATGATAAGGAACACTGTGTGGATCCAGATGCTCTGTGGCTCGCACTTCAGAGAATAGTGGTGAGAATTATGTGTTTAAAATGTGTTGGCTCAGCTATCAGGATGCTTTACAAGTCCATCAGGGTGAGCTACTGTTAGAAGGTCAAAATGGACTATATGGTATCTGAGAACACAAAGAGAAAGTAACACTATATATTATGAGTCTGATTTCTAAATTATTCCCCTGCGAGTATCCTGGAAAGATTAATGTAAATGACCTTAAACAGACAATCAGTCCAACTGATCACTAAAACACAAGAACAAAGATAAAATGAATTTAATGGACTCTTTTTCTGTCTGACTCTTTTCTTCCTGCCTCTCTCACAGGGAAATGTGAAGTGTCCCGTCGTCAAGCCCAAATGCATATTTGAAGACTTGCTGCCACAATTGTGTGCTTTACTGTAACCTGATTCTACTGCAGTATAAAGATGGATAATCCTGCAACCAAAAATAATAAATACTTTTAGAAAGTGAGTGTCTCTTGTGTTAGTTCTTACTCTTAGTGTGTTATAGTGCAGTACAGTCACAGAGGTGGTGACTCAGTGCTGTTTATTTAACTCAGAGTCTGTGCAGTTAAAATGGAAACGTTGGATCTGTGAATGAATGTGTGATCAGCCAATCAGGTTATTAGATGTCAGTTGCCATCGTGTCAATAAGTAACACCATTTGACATTTTCAGGAGCGTTCAGTCTTACTTTTGGTAAAAAATGGTGCAATGTCATTTCAAATTACATGAAACCAACAAATACTAAATGTACATTTTAACAAACCTGATGCTTTTAAAACTAGTTAACATATTTTTGAACTGCTTAACTACATTTATTAGTCACTGACAGATTTATACGTGAATTTGTTGAGACAGGATCTGCAGGAGAACTTGTGTTTCTAATCTCATCAACCTTATTGCTGAAAAACTGCTGTTCAGGGTAAAATTTCACCCATTTTTACACTTAAAAGCAGTGAATACTCTAAATACTTAGTTTTAGCCTGAAATTTGAATTCTCCTTTAAAACCCCTCGCTTTACAATGAGGATGAGCGGAAGCCCGAGTGGGCTCATCAGGCTGCCGCTGATGTAACTCCCAGGACCTCTCGTCAGGACCATACCCCTCCCAGTCGACCAAGTACTGTAGATCTCTGCCATAACGACGGGAACAAGTGAGGCGTCGAACAGTGTACGTGAGACCCCATCGAGTGAGGAGGCGGTGGATTGGAGAACCAAGGGTCTCTCTCGGACTGGCTTGACCTTGGAGACATGGAAAGTTGGGTGGACCTGCATGGACCGGGGCAGGTGGAGCCTCACTGCCACAGGATTGACAAACCTTTCTATGACAAAAGGGCCATTGAGCCTAACCCTAACCAACCTGGCAGTCTCTTTGGCCGAGGGAAGTTTGGGCAAAGGGACAGAGTGGTCTATCTTGCCGAAGCAGTCAACAACCGTGAGGATGGCTGTGTTGCCGGCAGATGGGGGGCAGGACCTGTGACATGTCCAGAGATGTGGGACCAAGGGCGATTCGGTACAGGGATGGGCTGCAGGAAACCAGCCTGGGAGCCTGATTTTATGGTTTGTGCCGGTTGCAGACTGGGTAGGCATTGACAAACTCCTGTGTGTCTTCTTCAAGGCTGCCCCACCAGAACCACTGGAGGAGGACGGTACGGGTTCTCTGGATCCTCGGGTGGCAGGTGAACTCGGAGGCATGGGCCCACTGCAGCACATTGGACTTCGGGGTTAGGCGAGGAGGGCAAGCATGCTGGTCCACGCGACAATGTTATTTTCCTCCTCCCTCTGGAACTGACAAGACAAAGCATCAGGTTTAACATTGCGGGACCCAGGACGGTAGGAGAGGGAGAAATGGAAGCGGGTGAAGAACAGGGACCACCAGGCTTCTTTTTTTTAAAGATTTTGTCTGGCATAGACATCTTTATGTAGGTGTCTATGCCAGACACGTTGGTCTCTGCGCGCCAGAGACCAACGGGCTTGACATTAGTTCATCCTCTTGGCTGTTCAGATGTATTCAACGTTCTTTTGGTCTGTCCATACCAAAAAGGGTTGTTTGGTCCCCTCAAACCAGTACCCCCACTCCTCCAATGCCACCTTGACAGCCAGTAGCTCCCTGTTGACAATGTCATCATTTCTCTCAGCAGGTGACAGTCGCAGAGAGAAAAAGGCACAGGAGTGGAGCTTCTGCCCAGTAGCTGCAAGTTGGGACAAGACAGCTAACCACTCCCACGTCAGAGGCATCTACCTCCACAACGAACTGACAATCAGGATCTGGCACTTGGACGATGGGTGCAGAGGTGAACCGAGACTTGGGAGTCTGAAAGGCCTCTTCAGCAGCTTCAGCCCAGCTGACAGTCACCTTAGAGGAGGTGAGGGCTGTAAGAGGGGTGGCAATGGAGCTGTAGTTGTGGATAAAGTGGCGGTAGTGGCCCGTAGACATGATGGTCACTCCCAGAAACTTAGAGCTGTGTACCCGCTGCACTTCAGTGTTGTTGATAGTCAAGGGTAGGTGGTCCACATGTTTAGTATGAAAGTCCACAACCATTTCCTTGGTTTTACTAACATTTAGTTCCAGATTGTTTGTAGTGTCATCAGCGAATTTGACCAATTTAACTGATTGATGATGTGAGATACAGTCATTAGTGTACAGTGAGCACAGGAGAGGGGACAGAAGGCACCCCTGGGGGGGCCAAGTGCTGACAGTCAGGGGTTCTGATGTTTTGTTATTGCACTTAACCACCTGCACCTGTACATGCATTAAAATGAAGAAATGTTTTGATTTTGTTTCTCTAAGCATGGCAATCAAATGGCCATTGCAGTCTACTTGTGAACAGGAGGAATTATAACAGACAGAAAAACACATTTCATGATGATTTGATCTTCTGACTGTTGGTTTAAGACACAGTTGAGAAATGATTTGGCAATTAGTACCAACTTCTTTTTTGCAACAAAAGGTTTCTGCCATGTTAACACATTGGAATAATAAATGTACCTACTAGAAAATTCCAGGGAAATTTTGAGTGCCACGGGGCTACTGCCGGGACGAGTACACGATTTATTTTTTCCTTATGAATGTACTTTATTCTCAAATTAACATTCCTGAAGATATTAAGTGAATGTTATCATATTTAAGCATAAATAATATTTATTTAAACTTATTAATTAAAGTCTACTTCATTTTTTCCACAGACAGGAACATCACTGTAATGAAATTATTAAGTAAATCTTCAAATCATTTAGAGAGTTTATTACTTAATACTTTTTATTTTAAATTTCTTGGTTGTATGAAATTATATTATGTACATTTTGTTCATCTTCTATTGATAAATGTTGAATCTTTTTATACACCACAAATCATATAACCACAATACAAAACAATAAAACTATTTATTTAGTCCTCAGTAAACATGAATTAATCTCCATTAAATTAATTAGCTCAGTTAACTGGCAAAACAGACAGACAGGTAGAATTAGCCAATCACAAAAAAGTAGGTCAGATTCTGCCCAGCAACAGGTTGCCAAGGGCAGCTAAGGCCCTGCGGTTGCTACGGCGATTTGAGAGTCTGCTTGGAAAGAATTCTGAAAATGCCCCAGAATTTGGCTTCTGACAAGGTCCCTAACAATTGCAAACTGTGAGAAAACCGTAACTCCTGTCCAAAAACCGAAAACACCGTGAGAGACACAGAAGCCGGCAGATTCTGACAGTGTTTATTTTATTCAGATATTCCTTAAAATGAGCGAGTAAGCTCAGTGTGAACACAGAGTGAGATTCTTTTGAAAAAAGAAGACGATTACATTAGAGTCAGTGGGGAGTGAGACAGGTATTGCCGCCGGTCTCGGCCCCCCCGTTTAAATTTTGTGCAGACCCCGCCTGTCAAAGTCACATTTTATGAATCCCAACACCTATGTCTACATTTTGACAAAAAATTATTTGTCTCCTTTTCACGGTTTGGCCGTGAGCTCGAGTTAAAAATAAAAACTAAGGTTATTTTTTACTGCTTCTCACACTCTAGCTAACTGCCGCTTCCACTCTAACTTTGACGAAAAAGTGATTTCCACTCCTCGTTTGACTGCTCATAGTTTGAAAAGTTTACATGTTATGTGAAAACAGTTTGGTATTTTTCCAGAGAGGACAAATTTTCCTCCGTTTTAAAGTTTGAATGACGTTTTTACGTGCATGTATGAGAGAGCTAGGTGACTCTGAATAAAGGTGAAAAAAGATGAAATTTTTAAGGTTTTTCAAAAAATTCCCATGGAGAAATCTCCCGGTTTTTTGGGAATAACTTTGGGAAACTTTGGAATTTCAACACCAAAAGTCATAGCACCCCTCCCCCGATCGAGCCGCACGTTTTGATGTATATATTGTCGGGGTTTTCTCAAAGCTGCGGGAGGAGTTACGCGCCGAAAAACGGCGAAGAATAATGCGGAATAATAATATTAAGTATGGAGAAGATTAATAGTTGCCACGGAGCTTGAACCCCGTGGCACTAATTATATATAAAGCATGTTCACATCTGACCTGTCTGAGGACACAGTAATATTTAGAAAGATTGTGGAAAGAACTTTTCTTTCATTTATGTTTAAAGTTTTTCAAGAAATAAGGAAATTGGCTCCTCATGATGAAGGCGTTGAACCGCAGAACTCTGCTCAGAGCAGGTCAGTCTGAATAATGTGCATCATTAAGTGTGAAAGCAACAGGAAACCAGCATCAGTGATGCTATAGTTTATATATATATATATTTATAGCAACCTCTGGGTGAGTCTTTGGTACTTGATAATTATAGTTCCACTTTTTTGTGAAGCAGTATTTAAGATCACACCTCTCTGCTTCACTTATTATCAGACTTGAGCGAGTTGTTAGTAAGTGAACACAGGAGCAGTTTACAGCTGAGATCCAGAGTCCACGAGCGTTTGAAGATGTGCAGGACTGTGTGGATGTGGCTGCTCATCCTGGCTGTCTTGCCACTCTTCTGTGAATCAGAAGGTAAACTTCTTCATCTGTAGTTTCTGCATTGTTTTACATACAGAGTAATGGAGTGATATTATTCACACTGTTGCTCTGTAACGTCATTATGACTTTGTGCTAAATGCAACATCACATTTATGAGTATAGCTGCTGACTGAATCTGAGTTTATAACTATTGTGATTAAGAAAGAAACTTTTAAAGACATTTCAGCTGAGGCAAAGTTACTGAGTGAAATATAATTCAAAAAGGTTATATTTAGTTAGTTCAGAGTCTTCAATTAAAACTTCATCACAGCCTGATGTCTGTCTGAATAAAGAAGTATTTGTGGACCAATCATATGGTCTGGGAACCTCTCAGCGTGTAGTATAAAACAACTTTATTATTATAGACCAATGTGATTCGGCTCGCAGCCACATTGGTCTAATAATGAAATAGTTGTAAACTACAAGTGTTGCTGAAGCTTTCACTCTTTTTAAGACTTTTCGGTGCAGCTTTAGAAGTAGGTGAAGTCGTGCCAGAAACCTCGACTCTACCTCTCAGTGTGTCATGCTTGTTGTGCTGATGAGTAAAACCCTGATTCTCTCTCTGTTAGAAGAACATTTGATCATACCATGCTGCACAAGCAGCAGCAATGCAAGAATTCGCAACATCAAGGCGTGTTACGAACAGAAGCCACGAAAGGACTGCAGGTTCCACGCCTTTGTGTAAGTACAACGTGTTTTTAAAGAATCTAAATGTGAATAAATCTGTATTCATCTCTCTCTGATCTGCTGAGAGGTTCCTCATGATACCAGAACAACACTCAGGAAACTTTGGCTTCATTCAAATTTAATAATATTTAATGAGGTGTTGTGTGTAGCAGCAACATAACAAATGTCTAATTCTTTCATTTCTGGTTCCTGTTTCTAGGGTCGTAACTCCAGACAATAAGCAATACTGTGTGGATCCAGGTGCTCGGTGGCTCAAACGTCGTATCAATGAGGTGAGAATTATGTGTTAAAATGTGTTGGCCCAGCTATCAGGATGCTTTACAAGTCCATCAGGGTGAGCTACTGTTAGAAGGTAACACTATATTTCATGAATCTTTTCTTTCTGTCTCTCTCACAGGGTCTGAAGTGTCCTCCCATCATCAAGCACAAACCCAGATTTGAAGTCCTGAACAAAGTCGACATGGAATAAAAACAGCTGCCAGAATCATTTCTGATCATTTACTGCTTCCTGCTTTTACTGCAATATAAAGATAGATAAATATAGATAACTGACCATGTTTCAGGCACAGCTTTGCTTTTTTTGGAGGGAAATAATCCTGCAACCAAAAATAATAAATCATTTAGAAAGTGAGTGTCTCTTGTGTTTTTAATTCTTACTCTTAGTGTGTTATAGTGCAGTACAGTCACAGAGGTGGTGACTCAGTGCTGTTTATGTAACTCAGAGTCTGTGCAGTTAAAATGGAAACGTTGGATCTGTGAATGAATGTGTGATCAGCCAATCAGGTTACTATCAGCTGTCAGTCGCCATCGTCAATAAGGCAAGGCAGCTTTATTTATATATTATATATACGCGTTAGCATCTCACCCATCTCAGACACAGGAGGTGAAGGGACAGTACTCTGAGGACCACCTTGAACACCATACTGGACACCAAACACTGAGGGGACTGAATGACTGCGGCCCCTCGTACCGCCGGGTAAACCTTCACGCTCCCACTGGATCTCCTCTGCTCTAACATCAAGCAACATTAGTGCACAAGAAAAGAAAGTTGTTCTGGTGGCCAAACACCTTACTAACACACTTTATGTTGTCTTATTGCTTTTATTTGTTCAGTCTGAAATATGTGGTTCATGTGGTGGGGGGGGGGGGGGGGGGGGTTTGGGTGAATGGGTGTGTGTATATGGATGTTTTCCACCTGATGGATGACCATATTCATTTCCTGTGGAGTCAACCAGTCAAAATGCACTGAATGTGGAAATCAACAGTTTTATATGTAGATGCCTCGTGTGGAGGATATTATGAGGCCTTGAGCCAATCCCATGAAAAACACCATTTTTATGATGTATGAACGTTGAAAATCGTTCAGATTTGACTCGGACACTGGAGGAGGGTTCAACATGACAAGAGACCAAATCACTGGTGACGTGAAGCAGCAGCGCGTGGCTTCACCTGTGAGGGGAAACACCTCCGACCCGGAAGCGAGAGCGCAAAGGAAGAGATGGGGGAGGATCCCTTCAATTATACCCAGCTGTCCCAATGATTAGTTACCAGCTGAGCTCAATAAAATGCGGCAACAACGCGAAGACAAAGACTTGAGCGAGTTGTTAGTAAGTGAACACAGGAGCAGTTTACAGCTGAGATCCAGAGTCCACGAGCGTTTGAAGATGTGCAGGACTGTGTGGATGTGGCTGCTCATCCTGGCTGTCTTGCCACTCTTCTGTGAATCACAAGGTAAACTTCTTCATCTGTAGTTTCTGCATTGTTTTACATACAGAGTAATGGAGTGATATTATTCACACTGTTGCTCTGTAACGTCATTATGACTTTGTGCTAAATGCTAATGTGAACAATAAAGAAATAAAATATAAAAAGGCTGAGGCTCTGGCTTCACTCCTGAATCCTGCAGCTAGTAGATCGCCCCCCCCATGGCCTAAAACTGAACTGCAACTGAAACACATCTTCAGTTTGGGAGATGCTTTTTCTGCCTGGAAGCAGCTGCATGCATTGGTCTAATAATGAAATAGTTGTAAACTACAAGTGTTGCTGAAGCTTTCACTCTTTTTAAGACTTGTTTCCTTTTCGGTGCAGCTTTAGAAGTAGGTGAAGTTGTGCCAGAAACCTTGACTCTACCTCTCAGTGTGTCATGCTTGTTGTGCTGATGAGTAAAATACTGATTCTCTCTGTTAGAACATAAGGACCTAACATGCTGTGAAAAAAACAGCAAAGCAACAATTCTCAACATCAAGGAGTGTCATGAACAGATGCCAAGGAAGGACTGCAGGTTCCACTCCTTTGTGTAAGTACAACGTGTTTTTAAAGAATCTAAATGTGAACAAATCTGTATTCATCTCTCTCTGATGTGCTGAGAGGTTCCTCATGATACCAGAACAACACTCAGGAAACTTCGGCTTCATTCAAATTTAATATTTGTGTCTAATTCTTTCATTTCTGGTTCCTGTTTCTAGAGTCAAAACTCAAGACGATAAGGAACACTGTGTGGATCCAGATGCTCTGTGGCTCGCACTTCAGAGAATAATGGTGAGAATTATGTGTTAAAATGTGTTGGCTCAGCTATCAGGATGCTTTACAAGTCCATCAGGGTGAGCTACTGTTAGAAGGTCAAAATGGACTATATGGTATCTGAGAACACAAAGGGAAAGTAACACTATATATTATGAGTCTGATTTCTAAATTATTCCCCTGCGAGTATCCTGGAAAGATTAATGTAAATGACCTTAAACAGACAATCAGTCCAACTGATCACTAAAACACAAGAACAAGATAAAATGAATATAATTGACTCTTTTTCTGTCTGACTCTTTTCTTCCTGCCTCTCTCACAGGGAAATGTGAAGTGTCCCGTCGTCAAGCCCAAATGCATATTTGAAGACTTGCTGCCACAATTGTGTGCTTTACTGTAACCTGATTCTACTGCAATATAAAGATGGATAACCCTGCAACCAAAAATAATAAATCCTTTAGAAAGTGAATGTCTCTTGTGTTTTCAGTTCTTACTCTTAGTGTGTTATAGTGCAGTACAGTCACAGAGGTGGTGACTCAGTGCTGTTTAACTCAGAGTCTGTGCAGTTAAAATGGAAACGTTGGATCTGTGAATGAATGTGATCAGGTTATTAGATGTCAGTTGCCATCGTGTCAATAAGTAACACCATTTGACATTTTCAGGAGCATTCAGTCTTACTTTTGGTAAAAAATGGTGCAATGTCATTTCAAATGACATAAAACCAACAAATACTAAATGTACATTTTAACAAACCTGATGTTGCTTTTAAAACTAGTTTTAACATATTTGAACTGCTTAACTACATTTATTAGTCATTGAAACATTCATATGTGAATTTGTTGAGACAGGATCTGCAGGAGAACTTGTTTCTAATCTCACCAACCTTATTGCTGAAAAACTGCTGTTCAGGGTAAAATTTCACCCATTTTTACACTTAAAAGCAGTGAATACTCTAAATACTTAGTTTTAGCCTGAAATTTGATGAATACTTCAAAACCCCTCGCTTTACAATGAGGATGAGCGGAAGCCCGAGTGAGCTCATCAGGCTGCCGCTGATGTAACTCCCAGGACCTCTCGTCAGGACCATACCCCTCCCAGTCGACCAAGTACTGGAGATCTCTGCCATAACGACGGGAACAAGTGAGGCGTCGAACAGTGTACATGAGACCCCCATCGAGGAGGCGGTGGATTGGAGAACCAAGGGTCTCTCTCGGACTGGCTTGACCTTGGAGACATGGAAAGTTGGGTGGACCCTCACCACCACAGGATTGACAAACCTTTCTATGACAAAAGTTGAGTCTAACCCTAACCAACCTGGCAGTCTCTTTGGCCGAGGGAAGTTTGGGCAAAGGGACAGAGTGGTCTATCTTGCTGAAGCAGTCAACAACTGTGAGGATGGCTGTGTTGCCGGCAGATGGGGGGCAGGACCTGTGACATGTCCAGAGATGTGGGACCAAGGGCGATTCGGTACAGGGATGGGCTGCAGGAAACCAGCCTGGGAGCCTGATTTTATGGTTTGTGCCGGTTGCAGACTGGGTAGGCATTGACAAACTCCTGTGTGTCTTCTTCAAGGCTGCCCCACCAGAACCACTGGAGGAGGACGGTACGGGTTCTCTGGATCCCCGGGTGGCAGGTGAACTCGGAGGCATGGGCCCACTGCAGCACATTGGACCTCAGGGTTAGGGTTAGGCGAGGAGGGCAAGCATACGGGTCCACGTGACGATGTCATTTTCCTCCTCCCTCTGGAACTGATAAGACAAAGCATCAGGTTTAACATTGCGGGACCCAGGACGGTAGGAGAGGGAGAAATGGAAGCGGGTGAAGAACAGGGACCACCAGGCTTCTTTTTTTTAAAGATTTTGTCTGGCATAGACATCTTTATGTAGGTGTCTATGCCAGACACGTTGGTCTCTGCGCACCAGAGACCAACGGGCTTGACATTAGTTCATCCTCTTGGCTGTTCAGATGTATTCAAGGTTCTTTTGGTCTGTCCATACCAAAAAGGGTTGTTTGGTCCACTCAAGCCAGTACCACCACTACTCCAATGCCACCTTGACAGCCAGTAGCTCCCTGTTGACAATGTCATAATTTCTCTCAGCAGGTGACAGTCGCAGAGAGAAAAAGGCACAGGAGTGGAGCTTCTGCCCAGTGGCTCCATTTTGGGACAAGACGGCCAACCCCTCCCACGTCGGAGGCATCTACCTCCACAACGAACTGACAATCAGGATCTGGCACTTGGACGATAGGTGCAGAGGTGAACCGAGACTTGGGAGTCTGAAAGGCCTCTTCAGCAGCTTGAGCCCAGCTGACGGTCACCTTAGAGGAGGTGAGGGCTGTAAGAGGGGTGGCAATGGAGCTGTAGTTGTGGATAAAGTGGCGGTAGAAGCTGGCAAATCCCAGGAAGTATTGTGATATTTGATTTTATCCACATCATCCAGAACAGCGAGTGTAATAAACAGTCTGATTATATATGCTGAGAAATCCCCTCATACCCCCCCTAAAATCTTTATGCCTCTTTTCTGCAGCCTGGCCTTGAAGATTTCTGAGAACGTGTGCACCACCTTGTTCAGCTGCTTCTCCTCCTCTACAGTCACGTTTCCAAACCAGACAGTTACAGCATAGGTGAGGATACTCTCCACAGCTGCCCGATAAAACTGTAGCAATCCTTTACTAGACACCCCACTCTTTTTCAGCTGTTTTAAAAATAATAGTCTCTGGTGAGCTTTCTTTAAAATCATACAGGTGTTGTCCTTAATTTCAAGGTGGACATGATGGTCACTCCCAGAAACTTAGAGCTGTGTACCCGCTGCACTTCTGTGTTGTTGATAGTCAAGGGTAGGTGGTCCACATGTTTAGTATGAAAGTCCACAACCATTTCCTTGGTTTTACCAGCATTGAGTTCCAGATTGTTTGCACTGCACCAGTCTAGCAGAGATGAGATATGATTTCTGTACTCTGATTTCTTATTTCTGGTAATCAAACCCACTACTGTAGTGTCATCAGCGAATTTGATCAATTTAACTGATTGATGATGTGAGATACAGTCATTAGTGTACAGTGAGCACAGGAGAGGGGACAGTACGCACCCCTGGGGGGGCCCAGTGGTGACAGTCAGGGGTTCTGATGTTTTGTTATTGCACTTAACCACCTGCACCTGTACATGCATTAAAATGACGAAATGTTTTGATTTTGTTTCTCTAAGCATGGCAATCAAATGGCCATTGCAGTCTACTTATGAACAGGAGGAATTATAACAGACAGAAAAACACATTTCATGATGATTTGATCTTCTGACTGTTGGTTTAAGACACAGTTGAGAAATGATTTGGCAATTAGTCCCAACTTCTTTTTTGCAACAAAAGGTTTCTGCCATGTTAACACATTGGAATAATAAATGTACCTATTACATATAAAGCATGTTCACATCTGACCTGTCTGAGGACACAGTAATATTTAGAAAGATTGAGGAAACAACTTTGTTCTTTCATTCATGTTTAAAGTTTTTCAAGAAATCAGGAAGTTGGCTCCTCGTGATGAAGGCGTCGAACCGCAGAACTCTGCTCAGAGCAGCTCAGTCTGAATACTGTGCATCTTGAAGTGTGAAAGCAACAGGAAACCAGAGAAACTATAGCATGAGTGACATCAACCTCTGGGTGAGTCATTGGTACTTGATAATTATAGTTTCTCTTTTTTGTGAAGCAGTATTTAAGATCACACCTCTCTGCTTCACTTATTATCAGACTTGAGCGAGTTGTTAGTAAGTGAACACAGGAGCAGTTTACAGCTGAGATCCAGAGTCCACGAGCGTTTGAAGATGTGCAGGACTGTGTGGATGTGGCTGCTCATCCTGGCTGTCTTGCCACTCTTCTGTGAATCAGAAGGTAAACTTCTTCATCTGTAGTTTCTGCATTGTTTTACATACAGAGTAATGGAGTGATATTATTCACACTGTTGCTCTGTAACGTCATTATGACTTTGTGCTAAATGCAACATCACATTTATGAGTATAGCTGCTGACTGAATCTGAGTTTATAACTATTGTGATTAAGAAAGAAACTTTTAAAGACATTTCAGCTGAGGCAAAGTTACTGAGTGAAATATAATTCAAAATGAAGGTTATATTTAGTTAGTTCAGAGTCTTCAATTAAAACTTCATCACAGCCTGATGTCTGTCTGAATAAAGAAGTATTTGTGGACCAATCATATGGTCTGGGAACCTCTCAGTGTGTAGTATAGAACAACTTTATTATTATAGACCAATGTGATCCGGCTCGCAGCCACATTGGTCTAATAATGAAATTGTTGTAAACTACAAGTGTTGCTGAAGCTTTCACTCTTTTTAAGACTTGTTTCCTTTTCGGTGCAGCTTTAGAAGTAGGTGAAGTTGTGCCAGAAACCTCGACTCTACCTCTCAGTGTGTCATGCTTGTTGTGCTGATGAGTAAAACACTGATTCTCTCTGTTAGAAGAACATTTGATCCTAAAATGCTGCACAACAAGCAGCAATGCAAGAATTCCCAACATCAAGGCGTGTTTCGAACAGATGCCAAGGAAGGACTGCAGGCTCCACTCCTTTGTGTAAGTACAACGTGTTTTTAAAGAATCTAAATGTGAATAAATCTGTATTCATCTCTCTCTGATGTGCTGAGAGGTTCCTCATGATACCAGAACAACACTCAGGAAACTTCAGCTTCATTCAAACTTAATAATATTTAATGAGGTGTTGTGTGTAGCAGCAACATAACAAATGTCTAATTCTTTCATTTCTGGTTCCTGTTTCTAGGGTCGTAACTCAAGACAATAAGCAATACTGTGTGGATCCAGGTGCTCCGTGGCTCCAACGTCGTATCAAAAAGGTGAGAATTATGTGTTAAAATGTGTTGGCTCAGCTATCAGGATGCTTTACAAGTCCATCAGGGTGAGCTACTGTTAGAAGGTAACACTATATTTCATGAATCTTTTCTTTCTGTCTCGCTCACAGGGTCTGAAGTGTCCTCCCATCATCAAGCCCAAACGCAGATTTGAAGTCCTGAACAAAGTCGACATGGATTAAAAACAGCTGCCAGAATCATTTCTGATCATTTACTGCTTCCTGCTTTTACTGCAATATAAAGATAGATAAATATAGATAACTGAACATGTTTCAGGCACAGCTTTGCTTTTTTTGGAGGGAAATAATCTGCAACCAAAATAATAAATCATTTAGAAAGTGAGTGTCTCTTGTGTCTTTAGTTCTTACTCTTAGTGTGTTATAGTGAGGCTGCAAACAGTGTACATGAGACCCCCATTGATGAAGCGAGGAGGCGGTGGATTGGAGAACCAAGGGTCTCTCTCGGACTGGCTTGACCTTGGAGACATGGAAAGTTGGGTGGACCCGCATGGACCGGGGCAGGTGGAGCCTCACCGCCACACGATTGACAAACCTTTCTATGACAAAAGGGCCATTGAGACATTGAGCCTAACCCTAACCTGTAGCAGTATCAATCAATCTTTATTTATATAGCACCAAATCACAACAAAAGACTCAAAGCAGGAGAACATCTGCCTCGATCGGTTGGAGGAGGGAGAGTAGAGAGAAGCACATTGAAAATCAACATAGACAGTAGACAGGAAACATGGGAGAGAGAGGGGTGTGTGACATGCAGCAAAGTACCTCCGGCTAGGAATCAAACCAGGGTCAGCTGCGGATGTGGCATGCACTCTAACCACTCGACCACCTGCGCGCCAGAGACCAACGGGCTTGACATTAGTTCATCTTCTTGGCTGTTCAGATGTATTCAAGGTTCTTGTGGTCTGTCCATACCAAAAAGGGTTGTTTGGTCCCCTCAAGCCAGTACCCCCACTCCTCCAATGCCACCTTGACAGCCAGCAGCTCCCTGTTGACAATGACAAGGCACAGGAGTGGAGCTTCTGCCCAGTGGCTGCAAGTTGGGACAAGACGGCCAACCACTCCCACGTCGGAGGCATCTACCTCCACAACGAACTGACAATCAGGATCTGGCACTTGGACGATGGGTGCAGAGGTGAACCGAGACTTGAGAGTCTGAAAGGCCTCTTCAGCAGCTTGAGCCCAGCTGACGGTCACCTTAGAGGAGGTGAGGGCTGTAAGAGAGGTGGCAATGGAGCTGTAGTTGTGGATAAAGTGGCGGTAGAAGTTGGCAAATCCCATGAACTGCTGCAGCTGCTTGCGGGAGTCCAGAACTGGCCAGGAGGTAACTTCTGATACCTTGGGCAGGTCCACCTGCCCCACCCAGGAACTTTTCAGGGCCGAACAGACCCCGAGACAGTGACTTGGTTAGACCCCATAAAAGTTCCGCGGGATTGTCCTTCAGGGACGGTTCCTGCTATGGAGATATGCACCAACGGCCCCGGCCCTGTAAAATTACCCCTAAGTTCCTGCAATGGAAACGGGGCTATTAGGAAAAGTCCAATGTAAAAATGGGTCAAATTTGACTCTGATCAGAATGTAAGGGTTAACCACAATAATATAAAACTGTATGTGTTGCAGTGATCAGAGAGAAGATTTAATATGAACTGGAATCATAGACTGTATATAAGAAATGGACGTAACATCTGTGACATCACCCATTGGTTTGTGGACTGCTGCTTGGAAGCCAATAGTTTCTAATCTAGGCAGCGCCATCTTGAAGATTTCAGGTGCATGCTGGGAAAAAAAGTACACAGATTCTACTTATATGGGCATGAGGTGGGGTCGTGGGGGGGGCCAATGGCGGAGCGGGGAGGTTGCTATGGTTGCGAGGGCTGGATCTCGAGGACATTGGTCAATCAACCTGTCAATCAGGACGTAGCCACGCCCTAATGCATACCCTGCTTTATCGTCACATATAAAATCAGGGAGGCCAAAATGTCCCAAATGAACATCATACTGCATTGAAGAAGGCTTTAAACTAGCGATTGAGACCATAAACACATTTTGAAAACGTTTACTGAGGTTAGAAATCAAGTGAGAAGTTGGTGAATTCTCCATTGACTTGTATAGAGACGGTCGCCCCCTGGTGGCCTTTTGATAGAATGCAGCTCTAAGTTACTTCCTGGTTGGCCTCATTTCAGAGGACCAGAACTCCCCACCTGACTGGAATCAGACACTCTGCTGTGGACTATAGTAGATGATTACTGGAGTATTATATAGAGAGCAGTGGGGCTGGGCAATATATCCATATTATACCAATACCTTCCTTCTCTCTCTCCTTCCTTCCTCTTTTCTTCTTTACTCTCTCCTTTCCTTTCCTTTCCTTCCTCTCTCCTTCCTTCCTCCTTTCCTTCCTTCCCTCCTTCTCTCTTTCTTTCCTCCCTCCTTTCTTCTTTCCTCTCTCCTTTCCTTTCCTTCCTCTCTCCTTCCTTCCTCCCTCCTTTCTTCTTTCCTCCCCTCCTTCCTCCCTCCTTTCCTTCCTTCTTCCTTCCCTCCTTCCTCCCTCCTTAACATTATGTCATTTTCTAAACTTACCAGACTGTTCTAGCTGTTCTTTTATTTTACCTTTGACTCACTTTGTCATTATATCCACATAACTGATGATTACTGATCAGAAATGTCATTGTGTGAGTATTTAGTGAAAGCACCAACAGTCATCTCTACATTAGTGTCAATGTGATAATGGTATCCCGATATTTGATCAAAAGTATCGCGATATTTGACTTTAATCACATCGTCCATAACAGCGAGTGTTATAAACTGAGTCTGATTATATATGCTGAGAAATCCCCTCATAGCCCCCCCCCCCCCCCCCCCCCCCCCCCCGACACACACCCTTCCCCCTTCCTCCTCCCTCCTCCCCCCTCCCTCTCCCTCCTCTTCCTCCTCCCTCCTCCTCCTCCTCCGGTCGGACGGCCACACTCCCCGCTACCTTTCACCCCTGAGAAACCCCGATCTGACGGCGAAGCAGCGCGTGCAACCCCCGGGACAACATGGTAAGCTCCTTCGGTAGTCTCCCCGCCAGCGGAGCCTGATTCCCGGGCAGCCGCCGGTGTGATCCCCGGTGTCTGGGCTCCGGTGGACCGTTAGTCAGCTCGGCCGGTTAGCGTTAGCTTGTTAGCAGCATGGCTCCCGTTAGTTAGCAGCGTAGCACGAGACACCGACAGTTGTTCGGTGTGTACGTCACACAGACATCTCCCGGTACCGAGCTTTATCTCCGGTATGTTACAGCTGGTGTCCGGTTCATGTAACGGCCCGCGTGCTCGACCGGGACGCGCCGGGCCTGGGTCCCAGGCCGCGCGGCCCGGGGCGGCCATCTTACCCGGGCTACCGGCCCGCTGCTGGCCGGGGTAAGAGAAGCAGGAGGGCTGGGGTAAGAGAAGCAGGGAGGGCCGGGGCAAGAGAAGCAGGGGCAAGGGAAGCAGGAGGGCCGGGGCAAGAGAAGCAGGAGGGCCGGGGCAAGAGAAGCAGGAGGGCCGGGGCAAGAGAAGCAGGGAGGGCCGGGGCAGGAGAAGCAGGGAGGGCCGGGGCAAGAGAAGCAGGGAGGGCCGGGGCAAGAGAAGCAGGGGCAAGAGAAGCAGGGAGGGCCGGGGCAAGAGAAGCAGGAGGGCCGGGGCAAGAGAAGCAGGAGGGCCCGGGCAAGAGAAGCAGGGAGGGCCGGGGCAAGAGAAGCAGGGGCAAGAGAAGCAGGGAGGGCCGGGGCAGGGGCAAGAGAAGCAGGGAGGGCCGGGGCAAGAGAAGCAGGAGGGCCGGGGCAGGACCAGTGGAGCTCTAAACTAACCTGGGTCAGTTAGAGACAGACAGCAATGACTCGGCAGCCTGTCTGCAGATCTGCTGCTAGTTATTAATACTAACCTGCTAGTTATTAATACTAACCTGCTAGTTATTAATACTAACCTGCTAGTTATTATTACTAACCTGCTAGTTATTAATACTAACCTGCTAGTTATTATTACTAACCTGCTAGTTATTATTACTAACCTGCTAGTTATTATTACTAACCTGCTAGTTATTAATACTAACCTGCTAGTTATTATTACTAACCTGCTGCTAGTTATTAATACTAACCTGCTGCTAGCTATTAATACTAACCTGCTAGTTATTATTACTAACCTGCTGCTAGTTATTAATACCAACCTGCTAGTTATTATTACTAACCTGCTGCTAGTTATTAATACTAACCTGCTAGTTATTATACTAACCTGCTAGTTATTAATACCAACCTGCTAGTTATTAATACTAACCTGCTAGTTATTAATACTAAGCTGCTAGTTATTATTACTAACCTGCTAGTTATTAATACTAACCTGCTGCTAGTTATTAATACTAACCTGCTGCTAGTTATTATACTAACCTGCTAGTTATTATACTAACCTGCTGCTAGTTATAATACTAACCTGCTGCTAGTTATTAATACTAACCTGCTAGTTATTAATACTAACCTGCTAGTTATTATACTAACCTGCTGCTAGTTATTAATACTAACCTGCTAGTTATTATACTAACTTGCTGCTAGTTATTAATACTAACCTGCTGCTAGTTATTAATACTAACCTGCTAGTTATTAATACTAACCTGCTTAGCTCAGATCTGTTTCCTGTTCGTCTTCACTCAGGAACTCGTCACCATACGGAAGTTCGATGCCCTCAAAATGTCGTTGAGTCTGGATTTTAACATCTATCGATTAATGCCAGATTTAAAGTTTGTGTAAAGTAATAATAAATATTTGCTCTGTGTTAATTAATACAGAGAAAAAAAAAAAACTAGAAAGTTCCAGGGACATGCTGAGTGCCACGGGGCTGCTGCCGGGACGAGTACACGGTTTATTCTTTCCTTATGAATGTACTTTATTCTCAACTTAACATCCCTGAAAATATTAAGTGAATGTGAATCATATTTAAGCATAAATAATATTTATTTAAACTAATTAATTAAAGTCTACTTCATTTTTTCCACAGACAGGAACACCACTGTTATGAAATCTTTGAATCATTTAGAGAGTAGATGTTATTATACTTTTTATTTTAAATTTCTTGGTTGTATGAAATATTATGTACATTTTGTTCATCTTCTATTGATAAATGTTGAATCTTTTTATACACCACAAATCATATAACTACAATACAAAACAATAAAACTATTTATTTAGTCCTCAGTAAACATGAATTAATCTCCATTAAATGAATTAGCTCAGTTAACTGGCAAAACAGACAGACAGGTAGAATTAGCCAATCACAAACAAGCAGCTCAGTTTCTGCCCAGCGACAGGTTGCTAAGGCCCTACGGTTGCTAAGGGCAGCTAAGGCCCTGCGGTTGCTACGGCGATGTTTGAGAATCTGCTTGGAAAGAATTCTCAAAATTCTGAAGAATTTGGCTTCTGACAAGGTCCCGAACAATTGCAAACTGTGAGAAAACCGTAACTCCTGTCCAAAAACCGAAAACACCGTGAGAGACACAGAAGCCGGCAGATTCTGACAGTGTTTATTTTATTCACATATTCCTTAAAATGAGCGAGTAAGCTCAGTGTGAACACAGAGTGAGATTCTTTTGAAAAAGAAGACGATTACATTAGAGTCAATGGGGAGGGAGACAGGTATTGCTGCCGGTCTCGGCCCCCCCGTTTAAATTTTGTGCGGACCCCGCCTGTCAAAGTCACATTTTATGAATCCCAACACCTATGTCTACATTTTGACCAAAAATTATTTGTCTCCTTTTTACGGTTTGGCCGTGAGCTCGAGTTAAAAATAAAAATTAAGGTTATTTTTTACTGCTTCTCTCACTCTAGCTAACTGCGGCTTCCACTCTAACTTTAAAGAAAAAGTGATTTCCACTCCTCGTTTGACTGCTCATAGTTCGACAAGTTTACATAGTATGTGAAAACAGTTTGGTATTTTCCAGAGAAGACAAGTTTTCCTCCGTTTTAAAGTTTGAATCACATTTCTACGTGCACGTATGAGAGAGCTAGGTGACTCTGAAAAAAGGTGAATTTTTGTGGTTTCCAATGGAGAAATCTCCCGGCTTTTTGGGGAATAACTTTGGGAAAAATTGGAATTTCAACACCAAAAGTCATAGCACCCCTCCCCCGATCGAACCGCACGTTTTGATGTATATATTGTCAAATAATAAAAGAACCAAATAATAAAAAACAAAGTGCAGAAAAATAGAGAGAAATAAAATGCTAGAATAGAGCATTAAATATAAGATTGCAGCATAAAATAATAATTAGCTTTAAAATCATTAAAAGGATCATTAAAAGGACATAGAGTGCAAATGAAAGATTAAAATGTAAAGTGCTTTAAAAGAGCTCAATCATAAGCTCAGGAGAAGAGAAATGTTTTTAACCTGGATTTAAAAATGATTTCAGTTCTGCTGGTAGTTTGTTCCAGTTGTGTAAAAGCTGCTTCACCAGTAGATCTCAGAGCTCTGGGCTCAACTATCTGACCTGAGTCAGTAGATCTCAGAGCTCTGGGCTCAACTATCTGACCTGAGTCAGTAGATCTCAGAGCTCTGGGCTCAACTATCTGACCTGAGTCAGTAGATCTCAGAGCTCTGGGCTCAACTATCTAAAAAGTAGGAAGCCGAGGGTTCTGGCCTAGCTAGGACTGAACGGCGCTGTGAGATGCTGGAGGCCAAAGAATCAACACAAGAAAGTAAAAATAAGATTTTAACGCTGAAAAGTCACAATTCAGGGTTTCCGGGTTTCCGTGTTTGTGATTTAAATGAAGTCTTTAATGTGCCTTTACTAAACTGCAGGGCTGCAAACTATTGATCATTTTCATTACTGATTACTTTCTGGATTCATTGATTTATACCGAGATATAAATATAAATCCTGACATTAACCCTCCTGTCTTTTTAGACTGTTCCTTCCTTCCTTCCTTCCTTCCTTCTTCTACCTTCCTTCTTTCCTCTATCCTTCCTTCCGTTCCTTCCTCCCTTCTTTCTTTCCTTTCCTTCCTCCCTCCTTCCCTTCCTTCCTCCCTCCTTCCCTCCCTTCCTGCCTTCCTTCCTTCCTTCCTTCCTTCCTTCCTTCCCTCCCTCCTTACTTCCTTCCTTCCTTCCTTGACTTGAGGACAACAGGAGGGTTAAAAAACTCATAATTTTGACTTTCTCTGATTAAAAATGACTCAAACCGATTATTAGAATATTAGCTCGACTGAAACATGATTTTTAAAAAGCAGCTAATCGACTCACTTTTTTAACCGTGACGTCTTCTGCCGTGATGATGTCACTCCGAGAGGCTGTGATTGATTGATTTATCGAGGAGACGAATCAGCTGAGTCAGCCGGCGGCCATTTTCTGTCTTCATCTTTGTCCTCACAGCTGATATTGATTATTGATCCGCAGCTCCTTCAATCAGCTGTGATAGCTTAAACAGACCTGATCAGCTGATTCCAGTCTGCTCCATTGATCAGCTGTCCGTTTGCAGAGCTGTGATTCATTACAGTTATAGATACAGAGTTCAAATTCAGATTATTAGCTCAGCCAGTTTTCCTGTGGCGGCGCGTTCGCTGACTCACTGTGGCGGTGCGTTCGCTGACTCACTGTGCCGGTGCGTTCGCTGACTCACTGACTCAATGTGGCGGTGCGTTCGCTGACTCAATGTGGCGGTGCGTTCGCTGACTCAATGTGGCGGTGCGTTCGCTGACTCACTGTGTTGGTGCGTTCGCTGACTCACTGTGTTGGTGCGTTCGCTGACTCACTGTGGCGGCGCGTTCGCTGACTCACTGACTCACTGTGGCGGTGCGTTCGCTGACTCACTGTGGCGGTGCGTTCGCTGACTCACTGACTCACTGTGGCGGTGCGTTCGCTGACTCACTGTGGCGGTGCGTTCGCTGACTCACTGTGGCGGTGCGTTCGCTGACTCACTGTGGCGGTGCGTTCGCTGACTCACTGTGGCGGCGCGTTCGCTGACTCACTGTGTTGGCGCGTTCGCTGACTCACTGACTCACTGTGGCGGTGCGTTCGCTGACTCACTGTGGCGGTGCGTTCGCTGACTCAATGTGGCGGTGCGTTCGCTGACTCACTGTGTTGGTGCGTTCGCTGACTCACTGTGTTGGTGCGTTCGCTGACTCACTGACTCACTGTGGCGGTGCGTTCGCTGACTCACTGTGGCGGTGCGTTCGCTGACTCACTGACTCACTGTGGCGGTGCGTTCGCTGACTCACTGTGGCGGTGCGTTCGGTGACTCACTGACTCACTGTGGCGGTGCGTTCGCTGACTCACTGACTCACTGTGGCGGTGCGTTCGCTGACTCACTGACTCACTGTGGCGGTGCGTTCGCTGACTCACTGTGTTGGTGCGTTCGCTGACTCACTGTGGCGGTGCGTTCGCTGACTCACTGTGGCGGTGCGTTCGCTGTCTCACTGTGGCGGTGCGTTCGCTGTCTCACTGTGGCGGTGCGTTCGCTGTCTCACTGTGGCGGTGCGTTCGCTGACTCACTGACTCACTGTGTTGGTGCGTTCGCTGACTCACTGTGCCGGTGCGTTCGCTGTCTCACTGTGGCGGTGCGTTCGCTGACTCCCTGTGGCGGTGCGTTCGCTGACTCACTGTGGCGGTGCGTTCGCTGACTCACTGACTCACTGTGGCGGTGCGTTCGCTGACTCACTGTGTTGGTGCGTTCGCTGACTCACTGTGGCGGTGCGTTCGCTGACTCACTGTGTTGGTGCGTTCGCTGACTCACTGTGTTGGTGCGTTCGCTGACTCACTGTGGCGGTGCGTTCGCTGACTCACTGACTCACTGTGGCGGTGCGTTCGCTGACTCACTGTGGCGGTGCGTTCGCTGACTCACTGTGGTGGTGCGTTCGCTGACTCACTGTGGCGGTGCGTTCGCTGACTCACTGACTCACTGTGGCGGTGCGTTCGCTGACTCACTGACTCACTGTGGCGGTGCGTTCGCTGACTCACTGACTCACTGTGGCGGTGCGTTCGCTGACTCACTGTGTTGGTGCGTTCGCTGACTCCCTGTGCCGGTGCGTTCGCTGACTCCCTGTGGCGGTGCGTTCGCTGACTCCCTGTGGCGGTGCGTTCGCTGACTCCCTGTGGCGGTGCGTTCGCTGACTCACTGTGTTGGTGCGTTCGCTGACTCACTGTGGCGGTGCGTTCGCTGACTCACTGACTCACTGTGGCGGTGCGTTCGCTGACTCACTGTGTTGGTGCGTTCGCTGACTCACTGACTCACTGTGTTGGTGCGTTCGCTGACTCACTGTGGCGGTGCGTTCGCTGACTCACTGTGCCGGTGCGTTCGCTGACTCACTGACTCACTGTGGCGGTGCGTTTGCTGACTCCCTGTGTTGGTGCGTTTGCTGACTCCCTGTGGCGGTGCGTTCGCTGACTCCCTGTGGCGGTGCGTTCGCTGACTCCCTGTGGCGGTGCGTTCGCTGACTCACTGTGGCGGTGCGTTCGCTGACTCCCTGTGTTGGTGCGTTCGCTGACTCACTGACTCACTGTGGCGGTGCGTTCGCTGACTCACTGTGGCGGTGCGTTCGCTGACTCCCTGTGGCGGTGCGTTCGCTGACTCACTGGCGGTGCATTTCCTTCCCATGATGATGCATTCACTGACTCCCTGTTTTTATGATTGACTTCCTGTTGTTGTGATGCGTTCAATGACTTGTTGTTGTGTTTACTGACTTGCCACCGTGGTGCGTTCACTGCCTCTCTGAGCTGTTACTGGGCGGGGGGCATGGGGGGGGGGGTTCGCTGGCTTCCTGTCAGCAGCAGCAGCTCTGAGTCATCGTCTATAACGGTCTGCTGAATCATGCTGCTGCAGTCACACTCTCACAGCCAATCACAGCGCAGTGTTTACTCAGGTCCTTTTAGTTTTATAAAAAGTTTAAATTAAAAACTTTGATTTAGTTTTTAAACTCAGAAATGAACTTAAACAGTGTGTGAGTGTTAGTATTAATTATTAATTAACTAATTGATTAGTTTTCTGAAGTACCAGTTTATTCCCTCTGGAGACGAGTATCTGAACCAAATGCCACAAGAACCAGTGTGACTTCAGTAGAACCCCATGAGAACCAGTGTGACTTCAGTAGAACCCCATGAGAACCAGTGTGACTTCAGTAGAACCCCACGAGAACCAGTGTGACTTCAGTAGAACCCCACGAGAACCAGTGTGACTTCAGTAGAACCCCACGAGAACCAGTGTGACTTCAGTAGAACCCCACGAGAACCAGTGTGACTTCAGTAGAACCCCACGAGAACCAGTGTGACTTCAGTAGAACCCCACGAGAACCAGTGTGACCTCAGTAGAACCCCACGAGAACCAGTGTGACTTCAGTAGAACCCCATGAGAACCAGTGTGACTTCAGTAGAACCCCATGAGAACCAGTGTGACTTCAGTAGAACCTAATAAGAACCAGTGTGACTTCAGTAGAACCCCACGAGAACCAGTGTGACTTCAGTAGAACCTAATAAGAACCAGTGTGACTTCAGTAGAACCCCATGAGAACCAGTGTGACTTCAGTAGAACCTAATAAGAACCAGTGTGACTTCAGTAGAACCTAATAAGAACCAGTGTGACTTCAGTAGAACCCCACAAGAACCAGTGTGACTTCAGTAGAACCCCATGAGAACCAGTGTGACTTCAGTAGAACCTAATAAGAACCAGTGGGACTTCAGTAGAACCCCATGAGAACCAGTGTGACTTCAGTAGAACCTAATAAGAACCAGTGGGACTTCAGTAGAACCACTATGGTCTTAGTAACACCAGTACAGCGGGTCCTCCTGACGTTCTTCTTGAGGTTCCACAGACAGATTGATTATCAGGTGTGTTGGTTCTGATTGGCTGACGTTCTCCCCCCTCCCCCCCGCAGGCTTCAGGTGTGACCGTGAACGATGAGGTCATCAGGGTGTTTAACGACATGAAGGTGAGGAAGAGCTCGACCCAGGACGAGGTGAAGAAGAGGAAGAAGGCGGTTCTGTTCTGCCTGAGCGAGGACAGGAAGAAGATCATCGTGGAGGAAGGGAAGCAGATTCTGGTCGGAGACATCGGCGAGAGCGTGGACGACCCGTACGCGTGCTTCGTTAAGCTCCTCCCCCCCAACGACTGCAGGTACGGCCTGTACGACGCCACCTACGAGACCAAGGAGTCCAAGAAGGAGGACCTGGTCTTCATCTTCTGGTAAGAACCCTGCACTAGAACCCCGCTCTAGAACCCCGCACTAGAACCCCACACTAGAACCCCACACTAGAACCCTACACGGGCCACTTATTGATCAGTGATCAGTGTTCTCCTGTTATCAACCTTTCTCCTCTGTCCCCGCTCTGTTCTCTTATGTTCCCCAGTGTTCTGTGTTCTGACAGTTGTGTGTTCTCCTGCAGGGCTCCAGAGAGCGCTCCTCTGAAGAGTAAGATGATCTACGCCAGCTCTAAAGATGCCATCAAAAAGAAGTTTACAGGTGAGACGTCGCCCGCTGATGTCAGAGGTCACATTGTCACGGCGATGGCATGGTGAGGTCACGTTGTCACGACGATGGCATGGTGAGGTCACGTTGTCACGACGATGGCATGGTGAGGTCACGTTGTCGTGGTGATGGCATCGTGAGGTCACGTCGTCACGGTGATGGCATCATGAGGTCACGATGTCATTGCCACGACATCGTGAGGTCACGTTGTCGTGGCGATGACATTTCTGTGTAACGTTCAGGTGCGTCAGTATTCCGGACGATCGGAGCGCCCAGCTTCTGCTCGTTCATTTTGCTATTGATTGTTTCCCCCTAGGGACATCTCACTCCTATCCAGTAGTATGACTCCAGTAGAACCCCATAAGAACCAGTGTGACTCCAGTAGAACCCCATAAGAACCAGTATGACTCCAGTAGAACCCCATAAGAACCAGTATGACTCCAGTAGAACCCCATAAGAACCAGAATGACTCCAGTAGAACCCCATAAGAACCAGTGTGACTCCAGTAGAACCCCATAAGAACCAGTATGACTCCAGTAGAACCCCATAAGAACCAGTGTGACTCCAGTAGAACCCCATAAGAACCAGTGCCTCGTTGACTCCGCTTGTGTCTCCTCAGGTATCAAACACGAGTGGCAGGTGAACGGGCTGGACGACATCCAGGACCGCACCACGCTGGCGGAGAAGCTGGGCGGGAACGTGGTGGTGTCCCTGGAGGGCAAGCCGCTGTGATGTCATCGCGGCGAGCCGAGCGGAGCCAAGCCAACCGCCGTGCCATCTGGACCGAAGCACCCGACCCCACCCGCCCGAACACCGCCGCCGCTGCTTCACCCAGCCGCTTGCTCTGTCTGTATCCATGTCCTGAAGGAGTTAGCATCTTTAGGCCTCTTTTCTTTTTTTGGTTTTTAATTTCTTTTTGTTTTTTTTTTGTGTTTTTTTGCTCTTTTTTTTTCCAACATGAAGGAGATCTCATTAACATAATGATATGCAAACACCTCCCAGTTTGTTGCCACATGACTTCTGTTCACCCGGCAGAAAAAGAAAAAACCGACACACTACCAAACCCCCCCCGCCCCCCCCACAGGAAGGTTGTCTCTCTCTCACAGCCAGCGAGTTTTGCCAAAAGAGTCGATGTGAAGGAAGCAGCCGAACGTGTCGGGAGGCTGAGCGCCGCGCCCGCGAAGCTCCGCCTCCCGCTAGCACACGGGTTCATGACGCTTTTTACATGACTTTTATTTATTATTATTGTTGTTCTCTTCTCCAGTATGTTTCAAACCAGGCAGACACATTGTTAGACTATGCATTCAGAAGAAGAAGAAGAAGAAGAAGAAGATTACTACCCAGCACTTTTTTTGTTGAAACACTACAAAAGTTGAGACAGAAAAAAAATCCTGACGTTAAAAATTCTCCATATTTATGTCACCGAGCTAACGTTTGTTTACCTCAGTTTCCATTCCTGTCGGACTCACCGTCATTCTAGCTGTTTGGTCGTCGCCTTACTTTCAGTCTGAATGTAACCGTCACACCAGAGTTAGTTAGAGTGCACTTTTTTTTTTTTTGTAAAGAAACACTACAGGAAGCAGATTTGACCCCAGCAGTGAGAGACGACCCCGCACCGACGACAACGAGAACAAGAACCTGACGACATCTGGAGCCTTAAAGTGGAACGTTGTTTCTGAGATCACAGGAAGCCACTTTGCAATAAAAGCCTGTGGCAGATCTGACGCCTCACCGCCTCGTCTCTGCTTCCACCAATCACAGAGCGCTTTCACCCGCAGGTCGCTCGCCTACTTCCTGTCTGAGTCATCTTTGACCTGCAGTGACCTCTGTAACACCAGCCGGGTTGAGACGACCTCTGAGTGAAAACGCTCTGAACACTGAACCAGTACCAGAACCTCAGTAGAACCCATGAAACCATTAGAACCAGCAGGACCAGTAGAACCTGTGTCAAACATAAACTGAACTGGTTTCATACCAGTAAAACTTGATTAGAATCATCATAACTACAGTAGAACCTCAATAGAACCCCAGTAGAACCTTAGTCCCACTGTGAAACTAATTTGACAGTGTAATCTTGCTAGAACCAGTATGACTCCAGTAGAACCCCATAAGAACCAGTATGACTTCAGTAGAACCCCATAAGAACCAGTATGACTCCAGTAGAACCCCATAAGAACCAGTGTGACTCCAGTAGAACCCCATAAGAACCAGTGTGACTCCAGTAGAACCCCATAAGAACCAGTATGACTTCAGTAGAACCCCATAAGAACCAGAATGACTCCAGTAGAACCCCATAAGAACCAGTGTGACTCCAGTAGAACCCCATAAGAACCAGTGTGACTCCAGTAGAACCCCATAAGAACCAGTGTGACTCCAGTAGAACCCCATAAGAACCAGAATGACTCCAGTAGAACCCCATAAGAACCAGTATGACTTCAGTAGAAGCCCATAAGAACCAGTGTGACTCCAGTAGAACCCCATAAGAACCAGTGTGACTTCAGTAGAACCCCATAAGAACCAGAATGACTCCAGTAGAACCCCATAAGAACCAGAATGACTCCAGTAGAACCCCATAAGAACCAGTGTGACTTCAGTAGAACCGTATAAGAACCAGAATGGCCTTAGTAAACCAGTACAGCATGTTGAGTGTTCCTCCTGATGATCTTCTTGTTAAAGGTTCCACAAACATTTATTATCAGTTCATATAAAATCACATCTGTTATATATCTGTGTATGTAGATGGACATATGTGTACTATACTATATATATATATATATATATATATATATATATATATATATATATATATATATATATATATATATATATATATATATATATATATATATATATATATATATATATATATATAGTATAGTAGGTACTGTATATAGATATATATATATATAGTATAGTACAGGGATGTCAAACATGCGGCCCGTGGGCCAGATCCGGCCCGCCGAGGTATCTAATCTGGCCCACTTTCCTTATTCCTCCCTTCCTTACTTTCTGTCTTCTATTTCTTCCTTCCTTCCATCTTTCCTTCCTTCCTTTCTGTCTTCTATTTCTTCCTTCCTTCCTTCCTTCCTTCCATCTTTCCTTCCTTCCTTTCTGTCTTCTTTTTCTTCCTTCTTTCCTTCCTTCCTGTCTTATTTTCCTTCCTTCCTTCCTTCCTTCCTTCCTTCCTTCCATCTTTTTAATGATCCGGCCCATGTGAGATTAAATTGGGCTGTATGTGGCCCTTGAATAAAAATGAGTTTGACACCCCTGGTATAGTAGATACTGTATATAGATATATAGTAGATACTGTATATAGATATATAGTAGATACTGTATATAGATATATAGTAGATACTGTATATAGATATATAGTAGATACTGTATATAGATATATAGTAGATACTGTATATAGATATATAGTATAGTAGATAGTGTATATAGATATATAGTAGATAGTGTATATAGATATATAGTATAGTAGATAGTGTATATAGATATATAGTAGATACTGTATATAGATATATAGTAGATAGTGTATATAGATAGGTGGACATATCTATTTCTATATATTTAGTGTCCTGTGAGGTATTTTTACACAGCAGCTGTTCAAACTGTTCAAACTGTTTTAAACTTTTAAAAAGTTTCCAAAGATGTGAAATCAGAGTGAGTTTGATGATTGTGTTTAAAATGAAGCAGCAGACATGTTGAATATTTTCTTTTTATTAATTAATACAGACATAAAAATATAAATATGGAATGAGTGGTTTGAATGAAAGATGTGATTCAGAGTACAGAGAGAGGAAGAGGAGGAAGAGGAGGAAGAGGAAGGGGGTTTTAATCTTAAAGAGAAATAAAGGGACATTTCTAAAAGTTAAATCATTCATTCAGTCACATCCTGCCTCCATCAGCAGCATCAGTGGTTTCCATAGTAACGGCTCACTTTTTAGACCTAGAATGAGCCTCAGACGTGTTCAACTGTCTTTAGTGAACTCGTCTGAGACATCAAACCTGAGACCCGTCTCACAGATCTCAGTCCTGACTTCCTGTGTGAGCGGAGAGCGGCTTCAGGAGCTGAATGAATGAAAGCTGTACATTCCTGCCCTTAAAAGGTCTGAAAGAGTAAAAAGCAGCCGGTGAGTTCAGCGTGAGTCAGCTTCAAGCTCCCAAACCAGAAGCAGGTTTACATGAGACTCCCAGCTGTCGGCCGGCTGAGCTCAGCGTTTAAACCTCGAGTATAAAATATAAAATATAAAATATAAAAAGTGTGAAACAGGAAACAGACAGAAGCTGCTGACATGCTGATCAGCTCCGGAGAATCTGATCCTCCTGCTGCTGCTATTCCTGGAGCACACATGCTTCTGCGTCTCGTCATCGCCGTCCACAAAAGGCAAAACTGGACGAGAGAGACGAGGAGCCGACTGAGACCAGACCAGCTGCAGAGAGCCGAGGAGACAAGGAGACAAGGAGACAAGGAGACAAGGAGACCAGGCCAGCTGCAGAGAACACGCACGCTGACGTCATGATAGAGAAATAAAATGGTGATAATTAAAAAATATGAAACATGTTAAATCAAGATTATGATGAGAAATGATCATCCTTCCTTCCTCCCTTCCTTCTTTCTCTCCTTCCTTCCTTCTTTCTCTCCTTCCTTCCCTTCTTTCATTCCTCCCTTCCTTATTTCCTTCATTCATTCCTTCCTTCCTTCTTTCTCTCCTTCCTTCCTTCCTTCTTTCATTCCTCCCTTCCTTATTTCCTTCATTCATTCCTTCCTTCCTTCTTTCTCTCCTTCCTTCCTTCCTTCCTTCCTTCCTTCCTTCTTTCATTCCTCCCTTCCTTATTTCCTTCATTCATTCCTTCCTTCCTTCTTTCTCTCCTTCCTTCCTTCCTTCCTTCTTTCATTCCTCCCTTCCTTATTTCCTTCATTCCTTCCTTCCTTCCTTCTTTCCTTCTTTCATTCCTCCCTTCCTTATTTCCTTCATTCCTTCCTTCCTTCCTTTCTTCCTACCTGCCTTCCTTCCTTCTTTCTCTCCTTCATTCCTTGCTTCCTTCTTCCCTTCCCTTCCTCCCGTCCTTCCTTCCTTTCTTCCTACCTGCCTTCCTTCCTTCCATGTCCTTCTTTCTTTCTCTCCTTCATTCCTTGCTTCCTTCCTACCTTCCTTCCTTTCTTTCTACCTGCCTTCCTTCCTTCCTTCCTTCTTTCTCTCCTTCCTTCCTTTCTTCCTACCTAGGTTAGGGTTAGGGTTAGGGGGGGGGGCAATCTCACGCCACACTTTTCATGAAATTTGACATCCCTGGTTTATTTTATGTCACTGTGTTTCTATTTTTATAAGTAGCTAGTTAGCCACCAAGACAATATATTAGCTAAATAACGTTAGCTCCCTTGCTAAGAAATGTTAGCTCATTAATCGCTGGATTCTGTATATTATATATATAAATATATATCTATATTAAATATAAATAAAGATTTGATTGATTCTGTTGTTTGGAGGCTGAAAACTAACTTTAACTCAATCATGACGTAGCTAGCTAACAACTAGCAGAATGAGTCAGCAAAACAAATATTTGAATGTTCCCCCTGCGTCCAGTCTTTATGCTAGGCTAGGCTAAACATGTACTGAGGTTTATTAGGTAGACTGCTCCTTTAATCACCAGCCTGGAGGAGGTATTAGGCAGACTGCTCCTTTAAACGTCAGCCTGGAGGAGGTTTATTAGGCAGACTGCTCCTTTAATCATCAGCCTGGAGGTTTATTAGGCAGACTGCTCCTTTAATCACCAGCCTGGAGGAGGTATTAGGCAGACTGCTCCTTTAATCGTCAGCCTGGAGGTTTATTAGGCAGACTGCTCCTTTAATCATCAGCCTGGAGGTTTATTAGGCAGACTGCTCCTTTAAACATCAGCCTGGAGGAGGTTTATTAGGCAGACTGCTCCTTTAATCATCAGCCTGGAGGAGGTTTATTAGGACTGCTCCTTTAATCATCAGCCTGGAGGTTTATTAGGACTGCTCCTTTAATCACCAGCCTGGAGGTTTATTAGGACTGCTCCTTTAATCATCAGCCTGGAGGTTTATTAGGCAGACTGCTCCTTTAAACATCAGCCTGGAGGAGGTTTATTAGGCAGACTGCTCCTTTAAACATCAGCCTGGAGGTTTATTAGGCAGACTGCTCCTTTAATCGTCAGCCTGGAGGAGGTTTATTAGGCAGACTGCTCCTTTAATCATCAGCCTGGAGGTTTATTAGGCAGACTGCTCCTTTAATCGTCAGCCTGGAGGAGGTTTATTAGGCAGACTGCTCCTTTAAACATCAGCCTGGAGGAGGTTTATTAGGCAGACTGCTCCTTTAAACATCAGCCTGGAGGTTTATTAGGACTGCTCCTTTAATCACCAGCCTGGAGGTTTATTAGGCAGACTGCTCCTTTAATCACCAGCCTGGAGGTTTATTAGGCAGACTGCTCCTTTAATCACCAGCCTGGAGGTTTATTAGGACTGCTCCTTTAATCATCAGCCTGGAGGTTTATTAGGCAGACTGCTCCTTTAAACATCAGCCTGGAGGAGGTTTATTAGGCAGACTGCTCCTTTAAACCTGGAGGAAGTTTGTTGTAGTGTTTTCCATGATGTTTTTTTTCCACAGAGAGAAGAAGGAAGCTCATTCTGCCTGCAGGACGTCAGCATGTTTCCACACTCTGAGACATTTATACACACGTATAAACATCCACGTTTAATCAGCGCTCTGATTTTCAACCCTCCTGCTGGGTTCGAGTCAAGGAAGGAAGGGAAGGGAGTAAAGGAAAGAAGGCAGGGAGGGGGGAAGGAAGGAAGGAAGGAAGGAGAGAGAAGGGAAGGAATGACAGAAGTAAAAAAGGGGGATGTAGGACAGAAGGAAGGATGGGGGTAAAGGAAATAAGGAAGGGTCCTCCCTTCCTTATTTCCTTTCCTGGATGGAGGAAAGAAGTAAGTAAGGAAGGAAGGTAGGAGGGAGGGAGGAAAGAAGGTAGGAGGGAGGGAGGAAGGAAGTTAGGAGGGAGGGAGGAAGGAAGGAAGGAAGGACGGACGGAGGAAAGAAGTAAGGAAGGAACGAAGGAAGGACGGACGGAGGAAAGAAGTAAGGAAGGAACGAAGGTAGGAGGGAGGGAAGAAAAGAAGGACAGAAGGGAGGAAGGGAAGGAAGAAAGAAGGAGAGAGGAAGCACAGATGGAAGGAAGGAAGGAACAGTCAAAATAGACGGGTAGTAGTACACTTTGAGGTAATAGTACTTTACTGCAGTACAGTTAGAGGTACTAGTACTTTACTGCAGTACAGTTAGAGGTACTAGTACTTTACTGTAGTACTGTTAGAGGTACTAGTACTTTACTGTAATACAGTTAGAGGTACTTGTACTTTACTGTAGTACAGTTAGAGGTACTTGTACTTTACTGTAGTACTGTTAGAGGTACTAGTACTTTACTGTAGTACTGTTAGAGGTACTAGTACTCTACTGTAGTACAGTTAGAGGTACTAGTACTTTACTGTAGTACAGTTAGAGGTACTTGTACTTTACTGTAGTACTGTTAGAGGTACTAGTACTTTACTGTAGTACACTTTGAGGTACTTGTACTTTACTGTAGTACACTTTGAGGTACTTGTACTTTACTGTAATACAGTTTGAGGTACTAGTACTTTACTGTAGTACTGTTAGAGGTACTAGTACTTTACTGTAGTACTGTTAGAGGTACTAGTACTTTACTGTAATACAATTTGAGGTACTTGTACTTTACTGTAGTACTGTTAGAGGTACTTGTACTTTACTGTAGAACAGTTAGAGGTACTAGTGTAGTACAGTTTGAGGTACTAGTACTTTACTGTAGTACTGTTAGAGGTACTAGTACTTTACTGTAGTACAGTTAGAGGTACTTGTACTTTACTGTAGTATAGTTAGAGGTACTAGTACTTTACTGTAGTACACTTTGAGGTACTTGTACTTTACTGTAGTACAGTTAGAGGTACTAGTACTTTACTGTAATACAGTTTGAGGTACTTGTACTTTACTGTAGTACTGTTAGAGGTACTAGTACTTTACTGTAGTACAGTTAGAGGTACTTGTACTTTACTGTAGTACACTTTGAGGTACTTGTACTTTACTGTAATACAGTTTGAGGTACTTGTACTTTACTGTAGTACAGTTAGAGGTACTAGTACTTTACTGTAATACAGTTTGAGGTACTTGTACTTTACTGTAGTACTGTTAGAGGTACTAGTACTTTACTGTAGAACAGTTAGAGGTACTAGTACTTTACTGTAGTACTGTTAGAGGTACTTGTACTTTACTGCAATACAGTTAGAGGTACTACTGCAAGTCACTACTTTCACTGCAGTACTTTAACTACATCACTCATAGTACTGCAGTACTTTTACTACACCACTCAGTACTGCAGTACTTTAAGTACATCACTCGTAGTACTGCAGTACTCTGTCTCCCCCTGCTGGTCACTGAGCTCAACTGCACACAAACATTCAGACTACTTATCTACACACTTATTGATACTCATGATGTTGATTTATTGGATCTTTGGAGTTTATTCGGGTTGATCTGATTTTTATGGTCCCACATTTCACTTGGATGAAAGAACCGAGTTGGTTACATAGAATACTTTAACTAAGTCAAGATCGTAGTACTTTTATACTCATATTGCAGGACACCATAGTCTCAGATGTGGAGGTGCTGACCAGTGGTGGACAGTAACAAAGTAAATTTACTTGAGTACAGTTTTTGAGTATCTGAACTTTACTTGAGTATTATTTTTGGGGGATACTTTTACTTTCACTACATTTGAAGGACAGATATTGTACTTTTTACTCCACTACATTTCTATTGATGCTCTCGTTACTCGCTACTGTTGAGCTCACGTCAGCTGATAAATAAACTGTTTCTGCTGATTTGCGTTTGGTTTGTCTTAGTCGTATTGCCGTACCTGTACTACTTGTTTCTTACCGCGAACAAATTATATCACTGCCTACAAAAACTCGTCTTCCAACCTGAAAAAGTACTTAATGTTACTAATGTTCATTTTAAATGTAATTGTATGTGCTTGTAGTATCATAGTTGCCATTTTTAAATGGTTTAAAAATATGGCAACTGTTGCAGTCCAGTTGAATGATTAAGTTGACTTTCTGTTCATGTTTTTTATACAATTCATATCAAAGAGTCCAAGGTAGGGGTTAGGTGTGTTGAAATGTGTTCTGAGGCTTCTTGACTCTATGTGTTTATTTTTGAGCTATAAACATGTCTGAAGCAGAATCACATCAGTGTATTGTATCATGACAATAAAGCTACTTTCCTGTATTTCCTGAGATATTTTTAAATACTTTTACTACTAAGTAATTGTTCAAGCAAATACTTTAGTAATATTTTGACTAAGCTACTTTTACTTGTATTGGAGTAATATTTGACAATGAGTATCTGTACTTTTACTCAAGTAGTGAAGTTGTGTACTCTGCTGACTCTCATCCCGACCGCTTCACTCAGCTGCAAACCGTCCCAGAGCCTGTTGGAGGACTTCACCTGTAGAGTCCAACCGTCCCAGAGCCTGTTGGAGGACTTCACCTGTAGAGTCCAGAGCCTGTTGGAGGTCTTCACCTGTAGAGTCCAACCGTCCCAGAGCCTGTTGGAGGACTTCACCTGTAGAGTCCAACCGTCCCAGAGCCTGTTGGAGGACTTCACCTGTAGAGTCCAGAGCCTGTTGGAGGTCTTCACCTGTAGAGTCCAACCGTCCCAGAGCCTGTTGGAGGTCTTCACCTGTAGAGTCCAGAGCCTGTTGGAGGTCTTCACCTGTAGAGTCCAACCGTCCCAGAGCCTGTTGGAGGACTTCACCTGTAGAGTCCAACCGTCCCAGAGCCTGTTGGAGGACTTCACCTGTAGAGTCCAGAACCTGTTGGAGGACTTCACCTGTAGAGTCCAACCGTCCCAGAGCCTGTTGGAGGAATTCACCTGTAGAGTCCAACCGTCCCAGAGTCTGTTGGAGGTCTTCACCTGTAGAGTCCAACCGTCCCAGAGCCTGTTGGAGGTCTTCACCTGTAGAGTCCAACCGTCCCAGAGCCTGTTGGAGGACTTCACCTGTAGAGTCCAACCGTCCCAGAGCCTGTTGGAGGACTTCACCTGTAGAGTCCAACCGTCCCAGAGCCTGTTGGAGGACTTCACCTGTAGAGTCCAACCGTCCCAGAGCCTGTTGGAGGACTTCACCTGTAGAGTCCAACCGTCCCAGAGCCTGTTGGAGGACTTCACCTGTAGAGTCCAGAGCCTGTTGGAGGACTTCACCTGTAGAGTCCAACAGAACAACATCAACCATGTAAAGCAGAGAGGTGATTCTGAGGAACCAAACTGGACTCTCTGCTCCCTTTTATTGTGTACTTTAATGTGTACTATAGTGTGTACTGTATTGTGTACTTTATTGTGTACTTTAATGTGTATTTTATTGTGTATTTTAGTGTACACCATAAATGAGTACTAATACGAGTAGTACTTAAAAGAGTACATACCAGTGAGACTAACATGGTACCAAACATAGTACCTAACCAGAGTACCACTAGAGTACCAGTAAAGTATACCATACAATAGACAAAATGTAGTACCAAACTAGAGTACAAACCATGGGACCACTAGTGAGTATTTATTGTGTATAGGTTGTTGTGATTGGTGGGATACGCCCCCCTGTCATGACGTCAGGCTGCTTCCTGTCTCCACCCGTGAGCAGCCATGATGGTGGGTTCTTTTCTCCTCTCTGTGTTTTTATCTGCTGTTTTTGCAGCTCGGTACCGGGAGCCCCGGGGATCGGCGGGCCGGTGCTCCGGTGCTCCGGTGGCCGGGCTGAGGTGACTGTGTAGCGGGCAGAACTAATGGCTCTCTGTGCTCTCTGTCTCTGCAGCAGGAAGGGCTGGACGACGGACCCGACTTCCTCTCCGAAGAGGACCGGGGAGTGAGTGCTCATCTATTACTTGTCTGTGTGTCACCTGTCTGTCTGCTCACCTGTCTGTGTGTCACCTGTCTGTGTGTCACCTGTCTGTCTGCTCACCTGTCTGTCTGTGTGTGTCTGCTCCGCTTAGCTACAGAGGCTAGTTAGCCGTAGCTTAGCTGTGTGTGCTAACATTAGCTCCGTGCTAACAGGCTAACTGAGTGACAGCTGCAGGTAAACTGGTCCGTCCAGGTGAGCTCACACACTGACCGCTCTGACGTCACAGCTGCCGCGGGCCTCCAGAACCTGGCGGACAGGTGGAGCTGAAGCTCAGGAGCCCCGCTGCTCATTAGTTAATGAGCTGCTCTGCTGTCACATGACTGTCACACACACAGTACACACACACACAGTACACACACTGTCACATACACATACACATACACACACACACTGTACACATACACATACACACACACACACACTGTACACATACACACACATACACACACACAGTACACATACACACACACATGTACACACATATGTACACAGACACACAAACACACACACTGTACACAGACACACACACACACACACTCTCTGAGTCTCTGATGTTAATTCGTTGTAGTTCAGATGAAGTCAGATCAGGAATCTGAAACTAATGTTTCTGCTCTGTGTTCATGAAAGGAGTCAAGACCATTTCTCCTTCTTCTTCTCCTCCTTTCTTCCTTTCTTTCTTCCTTCCTTCCTTCCCTCCTTCCTTTCTTTCTTTCTTTCTTTCTTTCTTGCTTTCTCGTTCTGTCTTTCTTTCATATTTCTCCTCCTTTTTCTTTCTTTTTTCTTTCTCTTCCTCCTACTTTTTCTTTCTTTCTTTCTTTCTTTCTTTCTTTCTTTCTTCCTTTCTTTCTGTCCTCCTCTCTCTTTCTTTTGGGTGGCTGAATCTTCCCAGTAGCTTCAGATCAACCTTTAACTACTTGTTTCTTGTTCATTCTGAATATTAAAAGAGGTTTTAATCTCTTTTAATATTCAGACATGAAGTCTAACAGGAGGAAACATCTTTACTGTCATTCAGTAGTTCTCCTTTAAGTCGCTGAGCTGAGAAACACGTGACAATAATCAGCTGATTAACATTTAATGGTTTAGTGTTTGAAGTGTTTGAAGTGTTTGAAGTGTTTGAAGTGTTTGAAGTGTTTGAGGTCACAGTGATTTTTTCAGTCCAGAAAAAAACCAGCAAATAATCAAATCTGAGACGCAGCGATCATCAAACTGTTCATTAGTTCATTATTGCAGCTCAGTAAAGTGATTTACACGGAGCGTAACATGTAAAGAAACTAGGGCTGTCAGCGTTAACGAGTTAATCGTGATTAGATTAATGCAATCCATAACGCGTTCATTTTTTTAATCTCATTTTAATGTTGCAAGCCTTTTTGTCCCTTCTACTCCCCCGTAGACGGCTCCTCTAGCTGTAGCGCTATGCTTTGAAGTGGCCTCCTGCAGTAAACCTACCGCGCTGATGGAAAGTAAGAGAGCTACTGGACTTTTGAACGGCTTGTTTAACTTTAAAACACTTCCAGACGCTTCAGTTGACAAGTCAAAAGTAAAATGCAACCTGTGTCAAACGGAGTTTAACTACCACCGGAGTACGTGGAGTTTGAGTTAGCACCTCCACGCTAAACACCCAGGTGCAGCCAAGCCAGCCTCAGCTCCACCAAAGGACCATTTTGGAGTGTGGGAGTCGCAGCAGAGCCGTGATTGATTCCCAGTTAAGACACTCTGGTAAGAAATGCTTTACATTATGGGCTTAAAACTGCCTTCAAATGGAAAATAACAGGATTTTAAACACGCAATTCAAAACGCCATTAATCGCGATTAACTATGGAAACTCTGCGATTAATCTCGATTAAACAAATTAATCGTTTGACAGCCCTAAAAGAAACACAACATATTAAAAAAAGTGAAATACTGTTTGAAAGAAATAAAACAGAATAAGACGTAAAAGAATAAAATAAATAAATTAAATCGACTCAGAAACAGAACAGAGTCTGGTTTGTATCAGACAGCCATGTGGTGCATTATGGGATATGTGGTTTCTGTGTGGTGCATTATGGGATATGTGGTCTCTGTGTGGTGCATTATGGGTTATGTGGTCTCTGTGTGGTGCATTATGGGATATGTGGTCTCTGTGTGGTGCATTATGGGATATGTGGTTTCTCTGCTGCAGCCGCGGGCGGTCAACGTAGATCTGCAGACGGACGCAACGCTGCAGGTCGACATCTCTGATGCTCTCAGTGAGAGAGACAAAGTCAAGTTCACCGTCCACACCAAGGTGAGACTGTGTGTGTGTGTGTGTTTGTGTGTGTGTGTGTGTGTGTGTGTGTGTGTGTGTGTGTGTGTGTGTGTGATGTTTTCAGACTGTGACACTGACACAGAATATAACAGCTGTTATGATGTCACATGACTTCATTGATCCAGAAAGAGAAGTCTGATCTGATAATGAGCTCCATCAGAGAGGAGCTCTGTCTGATGTTTCATTAAAGAGTCGAGGATCAACGTGTCGACGCGCTACATGCGTGATTTTAACGTGTCGACGCGCTACATGCGTGTTTTTAACGTGTCGACGCGCTACATGCGTGTTTTTAACGTGTCGACGCGCTACATGCGTGATTTTAACGTGTCGACGCGCTACATGCGTGTTTTTAACGTGTCGACGCGTTACATGCGTGTTTTAACGTGTCGACGCGCTACATGCGTGTTTTTAACGTGTCGACGCGCTACATGCGTGTTTTTAACGTGTCGACGCGCTACATGCGTGTTTTTAACGTGTCGACGCGCTACATGCGTGTTTTTAACGTGTCGACGCGCTACATGCGTGTTTTTAACGTGTCAACGCGCTACATGCGTGTTTTTAACGTGTCGACGCGCTACATGCGTGTTTTTAACGTGTCAACGCGCTACATGCGTGTTTTTAACGTGTCGACGCGCTACATGCGTGTTTTTAACGTGTCGACGTGCTACATGCGTGTTTTTAACGTGTCGACGCGCTACATGCGTGTTTTTAACGTGTGTGACACAAAAAGGCAAATTTATTGTTAAGATCAGTAAAAATGTGTGAGTGAGTCTCAGACCTCAGGTTCATCAGACTCACCCGTCAGTTTCAGAATAAAAGTCTGAAAACATTATTACATGCAGTCTGAAGTACGTCATCAGTGTGAAACCAGGTGAGGTGTTTCTGTGGGTGCTGAAACAGGAAGTGACACGTGTCTGACTCCACAGAGCACGCTCCCTAACTTCAAGCAGAACGAGTTCTCGGTGGTTCGACAGCACGAAGAATTCATCTGGCTGCACGACTCGTTCGTGGAGAACGAAGAATACGCCGGATACATCGTAAGAAATCTGACATTTATTAGATGATAATAATAATTATTAAAGATAATCAGATATAAAATAATTTACAGAGGTTAAAACAAGTGAAGCTCTTCAAATGATGATGAGAGGGATTTAAAGAGACAGTGAGTGTGAGAAGGTAACCAGCTTTAAATCAGTTTGAAACCAGAATAAAGAGGATCAGCTGGTTGTGTTACTGCCCTCTGAGAGCAGCAGCAGAGATGTGAAAGGGTGAGGTGAGCAGCTACTTCCTGTTCCTGTTCCAGATCCCCCCCGCCCCCCCCAGACCAGACTTTGATGCTTCCAGAGAGAAGCTGCAGAAGCTCGGAGAAGGAGAAGGCTCCATGACCAAGGAGGAGTTCACGAAGATGAAGCAGGAGCTGGAGGCGTGAGTACACACACGCACGCACGCACGCACACACACACACACACACACACACACACACACACACACACACACACACACACACACACACACACTAGGGCCAGTTGTACTAGCACAGTTGCCTCCGACACGTTGTGCAAAAACATACAGTCTACTCTCATAAAACGTGTGTGTGTGTGTATGTGTGTGTTTATGCGCTGCTAAAACACACACACACTATGATTAAAAAGTGCAAGTCAGTGTAGTATGTAATACTACACAGGAGTCTATCAGTCCTTTCATCCCTCTCTACTTCCTCTCTTCTTCCTCTCTCTCTTCTCCCTCTCTTCTTCCTCTCTTCTTCCTCTCTACTTCCTCTCTACTCCCTCTCTACTTCCTCTCTTCTTCCTCTCTACTTCCTCTCTTCTTCCTCTCTTATCCCTCTCTACTTCCTCTCTCTCTTCTCCCTCTCTACTTCCTCTCTTCTCCCTCTCTACTTCCTCTCTACTCCCTCTCTTCTTCCTCTCTTCTTCCTCTCTACTTCCTCTCTCTCTTCTCCCTCTCTTCTCCCTCTCATCTCCCTCTCTTCTCCCTCTCTTCTCCCTCTCTCTCTTCTCCCTCTCTTCTCCCTCTCTTCTCCCTCTCTTCTTCCTCTCTCTCTTCTCCCTCTCTTCTCCCTCTCTACTTCCTCTCTTCTTCCTCTCTACTTCCTCTCTTCTTCCTCTCTACTTCCTCTCTCTCTTCTCCCTCTCATCTCCCTCTCTTCTTCCTCTCTTCTTCCTCTCTTCTTCCTCTCTCTCTTCTCCCTCTCTGCTTCCTCTCTACTTCCTCTCTACGTCCTCTCTTCTTCCTCTCAGAGAATACCTCGCCATCTTTAAGAAGACCGTCGCCATGCATGAGGTCTTCCTCTGCCGTGTGGCGGCTCATCCCGTCCTCAGGAAAGACCTCAACTTCCACGTCTTCCTCGAGTACAACCAGGACGTGAGTCACTAACGCCACACACACACACACACACACACACACACATACACACACATACACACACACACACACACACACACACACACACACACACACACACACACACACACACACATGCTCTCTGCTCTCTGACCCTCTGCTCTCTGACCCTCTGCTATCTGACCCTCTGCTCTCTGACCTTTGACCCTCTGCTCTCTGCTCTCTGACCCTCTGCTCTCTAACCTCTGACCCTCTGCTCTCTGCTCTCTTACCCTCTGCTCTCTAACCTCTGACCCTCTGCTCTCTGCTCTCTTACCCTCTGCTCTCTGCTCTCTGACCCTCTGCTCTCTGCTCTCTGACCCTCTGCTCTCTGACCTCTGACCCTCTGCTCTCTAACCTCTGACCCTCTGCTCTCTAACCTCTGACCCTCTGCTCTCTAACCTCTGACCCTCTGCTCTCTAACCTCTGACCCTCTGCTCTCTGCTCTCTTACCCTCTGAACCTCTGCTCTCTGCTCTCTGACCCTCTGCTCTCTGAACCTCTGCTCTCTGACCCTCTGCTCTCTGCTCTCTGACCCTCTGCTCTCTGACCCTCTGACCCTCTGCTCTCTGACCCTCTGACCCTCTGCTCTCTAACCTCTGACCCTCTGCTCTCTAACCTCTGACCCTCTGCTCTCTGACCCTCTGCTCTCTGCTCTCCTACCCTCTGACCCTCTGCTCTCTGCTCTCTTACCCTCTGCTCTCTGACCCTCTGCTCTCTGCTCTCTGACCCTCTGCTCTCTGACCTCTGACCCTCTGCTCTCTAACCTCTGACCCTCTGCTCTCTAACCTCTGACCCTCTGCTCTCTGCTCTCTTACCCTCTGAACCTCTGCTCTCTGATCCTCTGCTCTCTGACCCTCTGCTCTCTAACCTCTGACCCTCTGCTCTCTGACCCTCTGCTCTCTGACCCTCTGCTCTCTGCTCTCTGACCCTCTGCTCTCTGCTCTCTACTCTCTGACCCTCTGATCCTCTGCTCTCTGCTCTCTTACCCTCTGCTCTCTGCTCTCTGACCCTCTGCTCTCTGCTCTCTGACCCTCTGCTCTCTGACCTCTGACCCTCTGCTCTCTAACCTCTGACCCTCTGCTCTCTAACCTCTGACCCTCTGCTCTCTAACCTCTGACCCTCTGCTCTCTAACCTCTGACCCTCTGCTCTCTGCTCTCTTACCCTCTGAACCTCTGCTCTCTGCTCTCTGACCCTCTGCTCTCTGAACCTCTGCTCTCTGACCCTCTGCTCTCTGACCCTCTGACCCTCTGCTCTCTGACCCTCTGACCCTCTGCTCTCTAACCTCTGACCCTCTGCTCTCTGACCCTCTGCTCTCTGCTCTCCTACCCTCTGACCCTCTGCTCTCTGCTCTCTTACCCTCTGCTCTCTGACCCTCTGCTCTCTGACCCTCTGCTCTCTGACCTCTGACCCTCTGCTCTCTAACCTCTGACCCTCTGCTCTCTAACCTCTGACCCTCTGCTCTCTGCTCTCTGACCCTCTGCTCTCTAACCTCTGACCCTCTGCTCTCTAACCTCTGACCCTCTGCTCTCTGCTCTCTGACCCTCTGCTCTCTGACCCTCTGCTCTCTGCTCTCTGACCCTCTGCTCTCTGCTCTCTGACCCTCTGCTCTCTGACCTCTGACCCTCTGCTCTCTAACCTCTGACCCTCTGCTCTCTGACCTCTGACCCTCTGCTCTCTGCTCTCTTACCCTCTGAACCTCTGCTCTCTGATCCTCTGCTCTCTGCTCTCTGACCCTCTGCTCTCTGAACCTCTGCTCTCTGACCCTCTGCTCTCTGACCCTCTGACACTCTGCTCTCTGACCCTCTGACCCTCTGCTCTCTAACCTCTGACCCTCTGCTCTCTAACCTCTGACCCTCTGCTCTCTGACCCTCTGCTCTCTGCTCTCCTACCCTCTGACCCTCTGCTCTCTGACCCTCTGCTCTCTGCTCTCTGACCCTCTGCTCTCTGACCTCTGACCCTCTGCTCTCTGCTCTCTAACCTCTGAACCTCTGCTCTCTGATCCTCTGACCTCTGACCCTCTGCTCTCTAACCTCTGACCCTCTGCTCTCTAACCTCTGACCCTCTGCTCTCTGCTCTCTTACCCTCTGAACCTCTGCTCTCTGATCCTCTGCTCTCTGACCCTCTGCTCTCTAACCTCTGCTCTCTGACCCTCTGCTCTCTGACCCTCTGCTCTCTGCTCTCTGACCCTCTGCTCTCTGATCCTCTGCTCTCTAACCTCTGAGCCTCTGCTCTCTAACCTCTGACCCTCTGCTCTCTGACCCTCTGACCCTCTGCTCTCTGATCCTCTGCTCTCTAACCTCTGACCCTCTGCTCTCTGACCCTCTGCTCTCTGCTCTCTGACCCTCTGCTCTCTGATCCTCTGCTCTCTGACCCTGTGACCCTCTGCTCTCTGACCCTCTGTTCTCTAACCTCTGACCCTCTGCTCTCTGCTCTCCTACCCTCTGACCCTCTGCTCTCTGACCTTCTGACCCTCTGCTCTCTGACCCTTTGCTCTCTAACCTCTGACCCTCTGCTCTCTGCTCTCTGACCCTCTGCTCTCTGACCTTTGACCTCTGCTCTCTAACCTCTGACCCTCTGACCCTCTGCTCTCTGACCCTCCGCTCTCTGACCTTTGACCTCTGCTCTCTGACCCTCTGCTCTCTGCTCTCTGACCTTTGACCTCTGCTCTCTGACCCTTTGCTCTCTGCTCTTTGACCTCTGCTCTCTGACCCTCTGCTCTCTGCTCTCTGACCCTCTGCTCTCTGACCCTCTGCTCTCTGCTCTCTGACCCTCTGCTCTCTGCTCTCTGACCCTCTGCTCTCTGCTCTCTGCTCTCTGACCCTCTGCTCTCTGACCTCTGACCCTCTGCTCTCTAACCTCTGACCCTCTGCTCTCTAACCTCTGACCCTCTGCTCTCTAACCTCTGACCCTCTGCTCTCTAACCTCTGACCCTCTGCTCTCTAACCTCTGACCCTCTGCTCTCTGCTCTCTTACCCTCTGAACCTCTGCTCTCTGCTCTCTGACCCTCTGCTCTCTGAACCTCTGCTCTCTGACCCTCTGCTCTCTGCTCTCTGACCCTCTGCTCTCTGACCCTCTGACCCTCTGCTCTCTGACCCTCTGACCCTCTGCTCTCTAACCTCTGACCCTCTGCTCTCTAACCTCTGACCCTCTGCTCTCTCACCCTCTGCTCTCTGCTCTCCTACCCTCTGACCCTCTGCTCTCTGCTCTCTTACCCTCTGCTCTCTGACCCTCTGCTCTCTGCTCTCTGACCCTCTGCTCTCTGACCTCTGACCCTCTGCTCTCTAACCTCTGACCCTCTGCTCTCTAACCTCTGACCCTCTGCTCTCTGCTCTCTTACCCTCTGAACCTCTGCTCTCTGATCCTCTGCTCTCTGACCCTCTGCTCTCTAACCTCTGACCCTCTGCTCTCTGACCCTCTGCTCTCTGACCCTCTGCTCTCTGCTCTCTGACCCTCTGCTCTCTGCTCTCTACTCTCTGACCCTCTGATCCTCTGCTCTCTGCTCTCTTACCCTCTGCTCTCTGCTCTCTGACCCTCTGCTCTCTGCTCTCTGACCCTCTGCTCTCTGACCTCTGACCCTCTGCTCTCTAACCTCTGACCCTCTGCTCTCTAACCTCTGACCCTCTGCTCTCTAACCTCTGACCCTCTGCTCTCTGCTCTCTTACCCTCTGAACCTCTGCTCTCTGCTCTCTGACCCTCTGCTCTCTGAACCTCTGCTCTCTGACCCTCTGCTCTCTGACCCTCTGACCCTCTGCTCTCTGACCCTCTGACCCTCTGCTCTCTAACCTCTGACCCTCTGCTCTCTAACCTCTGACCCTCTGCTCTCTGACCCTCTGCTCTCTGCTCTCCTACCCTCTGACCCTCTGCTCTCTGCTCTCTTACCCTCTGCTCTCTGACCCTCTGCTCTCTGACCCTCTGCTCTCTGACCTCTGACCCTCTGCTCTCTAACCTCTGACCCTCTGCTCTCTAACCTCTGACCCTCTGCTCTCTGCTCTCTGACCCTCTGCTCTCTAACCTCTGACCCTCTGCTCTCTAACCTCTGACCCTCTGCTCTCTGCTCTCTGACCCTCTGCTCTCTGACCCTCTGCTCTCTGCTCTCTGACCCTCTGCTCTCTGCTCTCTGACCCTCTGCTCTCTGACCTCTGACCCTCTGCTCTCTAACCTCTGACCCTCTGCTCTCTGACCTCTGACCCTCTGCTCTCTGCTCTCTTACCCTCTGAACCTCTGCTCTCTGATCCTCTGCTCTCTGCTCTCTGACCCTCTGCTCTCTGAACCTCTGCTCTCTGACCCTCTGCTCTCTGACCCTCTGCTCTCTGACCCTCTGACCCTCTGCTCTCTAACCTCTGACCCTCTGCTCTCTGACCCTCTGCTCTCTGCTCTCCTACCGTCTGACCCTCTGCTCTCTGACCCTCTGCTCTCTGCTCTCTGACCCTCTGCTCTCTGACCTCTGACCCTCTGCTCTCTGCTCTCTAACCTCTGAACCTCTGCTCTCTGATCCTCTGACCTCTGACCCTCTGCTCTCTAACCTCTGACCCTCTGCTCTCTAACCTCTGACCCTCTGCTCTCTGCTCTCTTACCCTCTGAACCTCTGCTCTCTGATCCTCTGCTCTCTGACCCTCTGCTCTCTGCTCTCTGACCCTCTGCTCTCTGCTCTCTGACCCTCTGCTCTCTGATCCTCTGCTCTCTAACCTCTGAGCCTCTGCTCTCTAACCTCTGACCCTCTGCTCTCTGACCCTCTGACCCTCTGCTCTCTGATCCTCTGCTCTCTAACCTCTGACCCTCTGCTCTCTGACCCTCTGCTCTCTGCTCTCTGACCCTCTGCTCTCTGATCCTCTGCTCTCTGACCCTGTGACCCTCTGCTCTCTGACCCTCTGTTCTCTAACCTCTGACCCTCTGCTCTCTGCTCTCCTACCCTCTGACCCTCTGCTCTCTGACCTTCTGACCCTCTGCTCTCTGACCCTTTGCTCTCTAACCTCTGACCCTCTGCTCTCTGCTCTCTGACCCTCTGCTCTCTGACCTTTGACCTCTGCTCTCTAACCTCTGACCCTCTGACCCTCTGCTCTCTGACCCTCCGCTCTCTGACCTTTGACCTCTGCTCTCTGACCCTCTGCTCTCTGCTCTCTGACCTTTGACCTCTGCTCTCTGACCCTTTGCTCTCTGCTCTTTGACCTCTGCTCTCTGACCCTCTGCTCTCTGCTCTCTGACCCTCTGCTCTCTGACCCTCTGCTCTCTGCTCTCTGACCCTCTGCTCTCTGCTCTCTGACCCTCTGCTCTCTGCTCTCTGCTCTCTGACCCTCTGCTCTCTGACCTTTGACCCTCTGCTCTCTGCTCTCCTACCCTCTGACCCTCTGCTCTCTGACCTTCTGACCCTCTGCTCTCTGACCCTTTGCTCTCTAACCTCTGACCCTCTGCTCTCCGCTCTCCGACCCTCTGCTCTCTAACCCTCTGCTCTCTGACCCTCTGCTCTCTGCTCTCTGACCCTCTGCTCTCTGACCCTCTGCTCTCTGCTCTCTGACCTTTGACCTCTGCTCTCTGACCCTCTGCTCTCTGACCCTCTGCTCTCTGACCTTTGACCCTCTGCTCTCTGACAGCTGAGTGTACGAGGGAAAAACAAGAAGGAGAAGCTGGAGGATTTCTTTAAGAACGTTGTGAAGTCAGCTGACGGCGTGCTGGTGGCCGGAGTGAAGGTGACGAACGCTAAAATAACAGCTTTAATGGTTTCATGTCAGATTTCACTGATGATCGTTCGTTTGTTCTGTTTTGTTTTTTTTTGATGATTGATTATTTTTTGTTATTTTCTGTTTTTTAGGACGTGGATGATTTCTTTGAGCACGAGAAGACGTTCCTGTTAGAATATCACAACAGAGTGAAAGACGCTTCGGCCAAATCTGACAGAATGATCCGCTCACACAAAAGTAAGAAGCTCAGATTCACCAGGTTAAGAAAGGAAGGAAGAAAGGAAGGAAGGAAGGAAGGAAGGAAGGAAGGAAGGAAGGAAGGAAGGGAGGGAGGGAGGAGAGAAGCTCAGATTCACCAGCCCATCAATAAAAAGAGGGAGGGAGGAAGGAAGGAAGGAAGGAAGGAAGTAAGGAGAGGAAAGGGAGAAGGAAGGAAGGAAGGAAGTAAGGAGAGGAAAGAAGGAATGAGGAAGGAAGGAGAGGAGGAGAGAAGGAAGGAACAGTCAAAAGAGATGGGGTCAGTTTGACCTGGGAGGACGACAGGAGGCTGAAACTTAACAAACGTTTTAATA
>JAJDFG010000645.1:27500-30000 GCA_021039105.1 Scomber colias
TTATTTGGTGGTCAATCAATTTGGTGGAGGGTAAAAATATGGTCTGTTGTACGATAATTTGGTAGGAAGCCAATTTGGGATTTGCTCAGGACATTATTCTCAGTGAGGAAATGAAGTAGTCTGTGGTTCATGATCATACAGAGGATTTTCCCAAGGTTGCTGTTGACACAGATTCCACGGTAGTTATTGGGGTCGATTTTGTCGCCACTTTTGTGGAGTGGTGTTATCAGTCCTTGGTTCCAAATATTGGGGAAGATCCCAGCGCTAAGGACAGTGTTCAGGAGTTTTAATATGGCCAATTGGAATTTGAGGTCTGTGAACTTTATCATTTCATTTAAGATGCCATCAACACCACAGGCTTTCTTGGTTTCAATTGATTTTATTTTGTCCTGTAGTTCTTTTAGTGTAATTGGGGAGTCTAATGGGTTCTGGTAGTCTTTTATGGTTGTCTCTAATCTTTCTAGTTTATCTTGTATGTGTTTTTGGTGTTCATTTTTCTCTATTGGGCCAAATAGATTGGTGAAGTGGTTTACCCATACATCTCCATTTTGAATGGGAAGATCCTCATGTTTTTGTTTATTTAGAGTGTTCCAATTTTCCCAGAATTTATTTGTTTTTATGGATTCTTCAATGGTGTGTAGCTGGTTTCTAACATGTTGGTCTCTTTTTTTCCTTACTGTGTTTTTATACTGTTTTAATGTTTCATTATAGTGAAGGCGTGTGTGGTGGTTGTCTGGGTCTCTGTGTTTTTGGGTTGACAGATTCCTTAATGTCTTTCTGAGATTTTTACATTCATTGTCAAACCATTTGTCATGTTTTTTGTTGTTTTTGGCTTTTCTGTTTGAGGCCTTTAGGTTTGATAGGGATGCTGCGAGGTCAAATATCTTATTTAGGCTTTCTACCGCCTTGTTTACACCCTCACTGTTATGTTGGAATGCTTTTTCCAAAAAATTGTCTAAAAGTACTTGTACTTGTTGTTGCCGAATTGCATTTTGGTATATTTCTGCACTATTTTCTTTCCATTTGTAGCATGTTTTAATAGGGTGTAGTTTGGTTTGCTGTGATACTTCCAGATTGCATGTTGATCTGTTCAAATAAAGTGTGGTTTTGCTGTGGTCTGATAGGGGTGTTAGTGGGCTGACTGTGAACGCTCTGAGAGACACTAGGCTGAGATCTGTGATGAAGTAATCTACTGTGCTGTTACCCAGAGATGAGCTGTAGGTAAACTTACCATAGGAGTCCCCTCGGACTCTCCCGTTGACTATGTACAGTCCCAGTGAACGACAGAGCTGCAGGAGTTGTGACCCATGTTTGTTTGTTGTTTTGTCGTAGTTATGCCTGGGGGGGCATATTGGGGAGAGGATGTTTCTACCTCCTGGTAGATGTTTGTCCCCCTGGGTGCTCAGGGTGTCTCGTTCTCGGCCTGTCCTGGCATTCAGGTCTCCACAAATTACAATGTGACCATAAGCCTGGAAGTGGTTAATTCCTTCCTCTAGGATGGAGAACATGTCCTCTTTAAAATATGGGGATTCATTTGGGGGAATGTAGGTGGCACATAAGAAGATATTTTTCTCAGTTGATGTGAGTTCTTTATTTATTTCTAACCAGATGTAAAATGTTCCTGTTTTGATTACCTTAATGGAGTGGGTCAATTCAGATTTCTACCATATTAGTATACCTCCCGAGTCTCTTCCCTGTTTGATTCCTGTTAGCTTGGAGGATGGTACTACAAGCTCTCTGTAGTTTACAGGGCAGCCAGTTGGACCATCTCCTCTGTGCCATGTCTCCTGTAGGACAATAATGTCTGTATTTTTGATTTCATTGGTGAAGTCTGGGTTCCTGCTCTTGAGGCCAAATGCAGTCGACCTCAGACCTTGTATATTCCAGGATGAAATAGTGATGGATTTTCGCTCCATGGTTCACGGTGCAGTTGTTCCAGAGGGTTTAGGCCTGGACCATGATTGTGTAGAGCTCACTGAGCATCTGGTGTATGCTCAGATCACATGGTGGGGCTCTGTCAGGTGAAGAGTTGGGGCTTGCTCTGCTTACAACCTGTGCATATGTGTGGTATGGGGTTGGCGAAGGGAAAGCGGGCCTGGCCTGGGGTGTGACAGGATGTCCTCTGGGTGCAGCATGGTGTCTTGCAGTTGGGGCAGGTCTTCTAGGTGCAGCTGGGTGTCCTCTGGGTGGAATAGGTCCTCTGATTATTGGCCTGGGTGGGGAACTCATCTGTCTGTTGCTCCTGTGGGATGTGCTTGGTCTGCGGTTGAGTGCGACGTCCTTCAGTGTCTTTGCAAAAGTTGGGACTACTGCCTTGAGGATGTGTACTTGGTCGTACAGGCTGTGCAGGTCTAAGGTGGGATGGGGCCCCACATAAATATTTGGCTTTAATGCACAGTCTCTGGAAATTTGTGCATGGGTTTGTGTGTCTTGGCTTGGTGGTGCTGCTGATTGGCTGGGACTGTCATCTGGGCCCTGTATTTCCTCTGCAGCCTCTTGT
>JAJDFG010000645.1:35000-42500 GCA_021039105.1 Scomber colias
TAAAGCCATAAAAAGTTATGTAATCCATTTTCTTAGCAGAACCCATAGAAAGGTTGATTTCTAAACACAATTAGTTAAATGTGATGAATTCTGATATATCTGCGTGTTTTAGTGTATGTCCAAAGAGAAGAAGAGAGTTAGTGATTAGTTGCATGAACTTGCTGAGAACAGACGAATAAAGCCATAAAAAGTTAGTTGTAATACATTCTCTAAGCAGAACCCATAGAAAGGTTGATTTCTAAACACAATTAGTTCAATGTGATGAATTCTGAAATATCTGAGTGTTTTTAGTGTATGTCCAAAGAGAATAAATGATTCAGTGATTAGTTGCATGAACTTGCTGAGAATAGACGAATAAAGCCATAAAAAGTTAGTTGTAATCCATTCTCTTAGCAGAACCCATAGAAAGGTTGATTTCTAAACACAATTAGTTCAATGTGATGAATTCTGGTATATCGAGTGTTTTAGTGTATATCCAAAGAGAAGAAGTGAGTTAGTGATTAGTTGCATGAACTTGCTGAGAACAGACGAATAAAGCCATAAAAAGTTATGTAAGCCATTTTCTTAGCAGAACCCATAGAAAGGTTGATTTCTAAACACAATTAGTTCAATGTGATGAATTCTGAAATATCTGAGTGTTTAAGTGTATGTCCAAAGACAATAAATGATTCAGTGATTAGTTGCATGATCTTGCTGAGAATAGACGAATAAAGCCATAAAAAGTTATGTAATCCATTTTCTTAGCAGAACCCATAGAAAGGTTGATTTCTAAACACAATTAGTTAAATGTGATGAATTCTGATATATCTGAGTGTTTTAGTGTATATCCAAAGAGAAGAAGAGAGTTAGTGATTAGTTGCATGAACTTGCTGAGAACAGACGAATGAAGCCATAAAAATTTAGTTGTAATACATTCTTTTAGCAGAACCCATAGAAAGTTTGATTTCTAAACACAATTAGTTCAATGTGATGAATTCTGAAATATCTGAGTGTTTTAGTGTATGTCCAAAGACAATAAATGATTCATTGATTAGTTTCATGATCTTGCTGAGAACAGACGAATAAAGCCATAAAAAGTTAGTTGTAATCCATGTTCTTAGCAGAAGCCATGTAGAGGTTGATTTCTAAACACAATTAGTTCAATGTGATGAATTCTGATGTCTGAGTGTTTTAGTGTATGTCCAAAGAGAAGAAGAGAGTTAGTGATTAGTTGCATGAACTTGCTGAGAACAGACGAATAAAGCCATAAAAAGTTAGTTGTAATACAGTCTCGTAGCAGAACCCATAGAAAGGTTGATTTCTAAACACAATTAGTTCAATGTGATGAATTCTGATATATCTGAGTGTTTTAGTATATTTCCAAAGAGAATAAATGATTCAGTGATTAGTTGCATTAACTTGCTGTGAAGAGACGAATAAAGCCATAAAAAGTTAGTTGTAATCCATGTTCTTAGCAGAAGCCATGTAGAGGTTGATTTCTAAACACAATTAGTTCAATGTGATGAATTCTGATGTCTGAGTGTTTTAGTGTATGTCCAAAGAGAAGAAGAGAGTTAGTGATTAGTTGCATGAACTTGCTGAGAACAGACGAATAAAGCCATAAAAAGTTATGTAAGCCATTTTCTTAGCAGAACCCATAGAAAGGTTGATTTCTAAACACAATTAGTTCAATGTAATGAATTCTGATATATCTGAGTGTTTTAGTGTATATCCAAAGAGAAGAAGTGAGTTAGTGATTAGTTGCATGAACTTGCTGAGAACAGACGAATAAAGCCATAAAAAGTTATGTAAGCCATTTTCTTAGCAGAACCCATAGAAAGGTTGATTTCTAAACACAATTAGTTCAATGTGATGAATTCTGAAATATCTGAGTGTTTAAGTGTATGTCCAAAGACAATAAATGATTCAGTGATTAGTTGCATGATCTTGCTGAGAATAGACGAATAAAGCCATAAAAAGTTATGTAATCCATTTTCTTAGCAGAACCCATAGAAAGGTTGATTTCTAAACACAATTAGTTAAATGTGATGAATTCTGATATATCTGCGTGTTTTAGTGTATATCCAAAGAGAAGAAGAGAGTTAGTGATTAGTTGCATGAACTTGCTGAGAACAGACGAATGAAGCCATAAAAATGTAGTTGTAATACATTCTTTTAGCAGAACCCATAGAAAGTTTGATTTCTAAACACAATTAGTTCAATGTGATGAATTCTGAAATATCTGAGTGTTTTAGTGTATGTCCAAAGACAATAAATGATTCATTGATTAGTTTCATGATCTTGCTGAGAACAGACGAATAAAGCCATAAAAAGTTAGTTGTAATACATTCTCTAAGCAGAACCCATAGAAAGGTTGATTTCTAAACACAATTAGTTCAATGTGATGAATTCTGAAATATCTGAGTGTTTTTAGTGTATGTCCAAAGAGAATAAATGATTCAGTGATTAGTTGCATGATCTTGCTGAGAATAGACGAATAAAGCCATAAAAAGTTAGTTGTAATCCATTCTCTTAGCAGAACCCATAGAAAGGTTGATTTCTAAACACAATTAGTTCAATGTGATGAATTCTGGTATATCGAGTGTTTAAGTGTATGTCCAAAGACAATAAATGATTCAGTGATTAGTTGCATGATCTTGCTGAGAATAGACGAATAAAGCCATAAAAAGTTATGTAATCCATTTTCTTAGCAGAACCCATAGAAAGGTTGATTTCTAAACAGAATTAGTTCAATGTGATGAATTCTGATATATCTGAGTGTTTTAGTGTATGTTCAAAGAGAATAAATGATTCAGTAATTAGTTGCATGATCTTGCTGAAAATAGACAAATAAAGCCATTAAAAGTTAGTTGTAATACATTCTCTTAGCAGAAACCATAGAAAGGTTGATTTCTAAACACAATTAGTTCAATGTGATGAATTCTGATATATCTGAGTGTTTTAGTGTATTTCCAAATAGAATAAATGATTCAGTGATTAGTTGCATTAACTTGCTGTGAAGAGACGAATAAAGCCATAAAAAGTTAGTTGTAATCCATGTTCTTAGCAGAAGCCATGTAGAGGTTGATTTCTAAACACAATTAGTTCAATGTGATGAATTCTGATATATCTGAGTGTTTTAGTGTATTTCCAAATAGAATAAATGATTCAGTGATTAGTTGCATTAACTTGCTGTGAAGAGACGAATAAAGCCATAATCCATGTTCTTAGCAGAAGCCATAGAAAGGTTGATTTCTAAACACAATTAGTTCAATGTGATGAATTCTGAAATTTCTGAGTGTTTTAGTGTATGTCCAAAGACAATAAATGATTCAGTGATTAGTTGCATAATCTTGCTGAGAATAGACGAATAAAGCCATAAACACTAACTCACTTCTTCTCTTTGGATATACACAAAAACACTCGATATACCAGAATTCATCACATTGAACTAATTGTGTTTAGAAATCAACCTTTCTATGGGTTCTGCTAAGAGAATGGATTACAACTAACTTTTTATGGCTTTATTCGTCTATTCTCAGCAAGATCATGCAACTAATCACTGAATCATTTATTCTCTTTGGACATACACTAAAAACACTCAGATATTTCAGAATTCATCACATTGAACTAATTGTGTTTAGAAATCAACCTTTCTATGGGTTCTGCTTAGAGAATGTATTACAACTAACTTTTTATGGCTTTATTCGTCTGTTCTCAGCAAGATCATGAAACTAATCAATGAATCATTTATTGTCTTTGGACATACACTAAAACACTCAGATATTTCAGAATTCATCACATTGAACTAATTGTGTTTAGAAATCAAACTTTCTATGGGTTCTGCTAAAAGAATGTATTACAACTAAATTTTTATGGCTTCATTCGTCTGTTCTCAGCAAGTTCATGCAACTAATCACTAACTCTCTTCTTCTCTTTGGACATACACTAAAACACTCAGACAGTTCAGAATTCATCACATTGAACTAATTGTGTTTAGAAATCAACCTCTACATGGCTTCTGCTAAGAACATGGATTACAACTAACTTTTTTATGGCTTTATTCGTCTGTTCTCAGCAAGATCATGAAACTAATCAATGAATCATTTATTGTCTTTGGACATACACTAAAACACTCAGATATTTCAGAATTCATCACATTGAACTAATTGTGTTTAGAAATCAACCTTTCTATGGGTTCTGCTAAGAGAATGGATTACATAACTGTTTATGGCTTTATTCGTCTATTCTAATCACTAACTCTCTTCTTCTCTTTGGACATACACTAAAACACTCAGACAGTTCAGAATTCATCACATTGAACTAATTGTGTTTAGAAATCAACATCTACATGGCTTCTGCTAAGAACATGGATTACAACTAACTTTTTATGGCTTTATTTGTCTATTTTCAGCAAGATCATGCAACTAATTACTGAATCATTTATTGTCTTTGAACATACACTAAAACACTCAGATATATCAGAATTCATCACATTGAACTAATTCTGTTTAGAAATCAACCTTTCTATGGGTTCTGCTAAGAAAATGGCTTACATAACTTTTTATGGCTTTATTCGTCTGTTCTCAGCAAGTTCATGCAACTAATCACTAACTCACTTCTTCTCTTTGGATATACACTAAAACACTCGATATACCAGAATTCATCACATTGAACTAATTGTGTTTAGAAATCAACCTTTCTATGGGTTCTGCTAAGAGAATGGATTACAACTAACTTTTTATGGCTTTATTCGTCTATTCTCAGCAAGATCATGCAACTAATCACTGAATCATTTATTCTCTTTGGACATACACTAAAAACACTCAGATATTTCAGAATTCATCACATTGAACTAATTGTGTTTAGAAATCAACCTTTCTATGGGTTCTGCTTAGAGAATGTATTACAACTAACTTTTTATGGCTTTATTCGTCTGTTCTCAGCAAGATCATGAAACTAATCAATGAATCATTTATTGTCTTTGGACATACACTAAAACACTCAGATATTTCAGAATTCATCACATTGAACTAATTGTGTTTATAAATCAAACTTTCTATGGGTTCTGCTAAAAGAATGTATTACAACTAAATTTTTATGGCTTCATTCGTCTGTTCTCAGCAAGTTCATGCAACTAATCACTAACTCTCTTCTTCTCTTTGGACATACACTAAAACACTCAGACAGTTCAGAATTCATCACATTGAACTAATTGTGTTTAGAAATCAACCTCTACATGGCTTCTGCTAAGAACATGGATTACAACTAACTTTTTATGGCTTTATTCGTCTGTTCTCAGCAAGTTCATGCAACTAATCACTAACTCTCTCCTTCTCTTTGGACATACACTAAAACACGCAGATATATCAGAATTCATCACATTGAACTAATTGTGTTTAGAAATCAACCTTTCTATGGGTTCTGCTAAGAAAATGGATTACATAACTTTTTATGGCTTTATTCGTCTATTCTCAGCAAGATCATGCAACTAATCACTGAATCATTTATTGTCTTTGGACATACACTAAAACACTCAGATATATCAGAATTCATCACATTGAACTAATTCTGTTTAGAAATCAACCTTTCTATGGGTTCTGCTAAAAAAAATGGATTGCATAACTTTTTATGGCTTTATTCGTCTATTCTCAGCAAGTTCATGCAACTAATCACTGAAACACTTACTGTCTTTGGACATACACTAAAACACTCAGATATATCAGAATTAATCACATTGAACTAATTGTGTTTAGAAATCAACCTTTCTATGTATTCATCTGATAAAATGGATTACAACTAACTTTTTATGGCTTTATTCGTCTGTTCTCAGCAAGTTCATGCAACCAATCACTGAATCACTTATTGTCTTTGGACATACACTAAAACACTCAGACAGTTCAGAATTCATCACAATGAACTAATTGTGTTTAGAAATCAACCTTTCTATGGGTTCTGCTAAGAGAATGGATTACATAACTTTTTATGGCTTTATTCGTCTATTTTCGGCAAGATCATGCAACTAATTACTGAATCATTTATTGTCTTTGGACATACACTAAAACACTCAGATATATCAGAATTCATCACATTGAACTAATTGTGTTTAGAAATCAACCTTTCTATGGGTTCTGCTAAGAAAATGGATTACATAACTTTTTATGGCTTTATTCGTCTATTCTCAGCAAGATCATGCAACTAATCACTGAATCCAGGTGCCATTCAAAGTAAAGATTTGAGAATTTATAATCATTTAGTCCCATAAAATTAATATAGATAGATAGATAGATGGATAGATAGATAGATAGATAGATAGATAGATAGATAGATAGATAGATAGATAGATAGATAGATAGATAGATAGATAGACAGATACACACATACATAGATGATAGATAGATAGATAGATACATAGATACATAGATGATAGATAGATAGATACATACATAGATACATAGATGATAGATAGATAGATAAATAGATAGATAGATAGATAGATAGATAGATAGATAGATAGATAGATAGATAGATAGATAGATAGATAGATAGATAGATAGATAGATAGATAAATAGATAGATAGATAGTTTGAAAGACACACATTTTTTTGTGTCTGTGTGTGTGTGAAGGTTTGCCAGGTGCCATTCAAAGTAAAGATTTGAGAATTTATAATCATTTAGTCTTATACAATTAAGATAGATAGATAGATAGATAGATAGATAGATATATAGATATATAGATAGATAGATAGATAGATAGATAGATAGATAGATAGTTTGAAAGACACATATTTTTTATGTGTGTCTGTGTGTGTGTGTGTGTGTGTGTGTGTGTGTGTGTGTGTGTGTGTGTGTGTGTGTGTGTGTGTGTGTGTGTGTGTGTGTGTGTGTGTGTGTGAAGGTCTGCCAGGTGCCTTTCAAAGTAAAGATTTGACAATTAATAATCATTTAGTCTAATGAAATTAATATATATAGATAAGATAGATAGATAGATAGATAGTTTGAAAGACACACATTTTTTTATGTCTGTATGTGTGTGAAGGTCTGCCAGGTGTCACTCAAAGTAAAGATTTGAGAATTAATAATCATTTAGTCTTATACAATTAAGATAGATAGATAGATAGATAGATAGATAGATAGATAGATAGATAGATAGATAGATAGATAAGATAAATAGATAGATACACAGATACATAGATGATAGATAGATAGATAGATAGATAGATAGATAGATAGATTAGATAGATAGATAGATAGATAGATAGATAGATAGATAGATAGATAGATAGATAGATAGATAGATAGATAGAGAGATAGACAGATAGATAGATAGATAGATAGATAGATAGATAGATAGATAGATAGATAGATAGATAGATGATAGATAGATAGATAGATACATAGATACATAGATGATAGATAGATAGATAGATACATAGATACATAGATGATAGATAGATAGATAAATAGATAGATAGATAGATAGATAGATAGATAGATAGATAGATAGATAGATAGATAGAT
>JAJDFG010000645.1:47500-80000 GCA_021039105.1 Scomber colias
GATAGATAGATAGATAGATAGATAAGTGGGGGTTGGTACAGCCTGAAGAGTCAAAAGGGGGTGGGGTGCATTCTCTGTACACCGAATGGAAAACCTGGCTGCACATGTTGCATCCGTACGCTCCTCCACCTGATGCTGTGACAGAGCTGCAGACAGGTGTTTTCTTTTGTGGGTCGTGTTATCTCAGGGAAAGGTACAGGGGTGGTTTCCTTAAAGAGCAGTCAGTTTTGTTGGTTGGTACCCAGTTGCCTGTTTTAGCTGCCTGATATGTGTTTGCTGTATTATTAAATTGCACTTGCCAAATTAACCAGGACTGAAATCTTAAGGATTACAACATAACATGAAAGTTTGTCTGTACTCTAAATCTCAGTTTCAGATTTGCACATACAGCAACTTGATTGGCTGAGCTCGACATGATCACGGACAGCAGATAGATATTGGTCAAAAGTGTGAGGAATTGGGACAGAGAAGACGTACACGACGGAGGTGCAAGGATGACATGCAAATTCGTGAAGGGTTCTTCATTTTCTGACTTTTTTTTCACTTATTTACAAAAACTTATGAGGTTACAAATTACAAACTGGGGAAACAGTGAAGCTCAGTGGCACTTCAAGTGGCACTTTTCAAATACAAAATTTCACCTAAACTTACCATTTCCTCCACTGTGTCTGTTCACTGTTGAGCAGTTTGTGTACAGAGCTTTATTTCAACAGTCTCCACAGACTGTCAAATAAAATCTCAACAATACATCTTTTAATGTGTTACTCTACTTTTCGCATGTTAAAAGAAAGTCATTAAACTGAAATATACAATATTAATAACACACATTAACAGCTCATCGTGCTGCGGACAGTTTAGACAGTATAGAAACAAGCTGCAGTTTCTCCAATCAGCCACTGAGTGTCGCTGTCCGACCACTCTGTTGGAGGCATTCAGCGCCGGAGACCAGAGGTTCTTATTTGGTTTATTCATTTATTATTATATAAAATAGAATATATAGACACATACCAAAGCCAAAACACATTCAAATAAACAAGTCAAAAAGACACACTGTACCAAATCATTTAAAATAATCCTTGGATATTATTAAAAGTTTTGAACTAAAACCAGATCCTTAAACTCTACAGCTTTTACTTTAGTGCCATAATTCTTCCACTTTTTGTTTACAAGGTGAAGATGTTGGATCTGTGTTTGTTTTCTATGTGTTCCTCCACACTTCTACATAGTAGGTCACATATGGGACAATGAAGCAACAGTACTGTAGTGATGGTTGATTTGGAAGATCTTTGACTCAATTAATATGAAAAGATTACGAGAAATTAGAAAATGAAAAACATCCTTCTACTGAAACAGTACACACAGAACCTTTACATCTATCTATCAATTTATCTATCACCTCCATCATTTTAGAATCAATTAAAATCACAGCATTTTCTTTAAGCAATGCAAAATCACACTGAGCTCCATTACTACAGTAAGAGTATGTCAACGATGTTCTCAGGTCAAAGGTCATTATGTGAGTGATGGCATCCAGGTTAATTATGAGGCTAAATGATTATTAAAGGTAGAATATGTAGAATGAGCAGAACAACGCCATGTAATGTCTCGAGATCGTAGTCACAACAACCAAAAAGTAATTCCAGCAGTCGGGTTGCCAGTTCCGGTGCCGGATTTTATTTTAGCTCTATCTCTGTAAATATACCACTTAATCCACATGTCTAACCTCTTTAGGCGAGAAAGTATCCCTTTAGATGCACAATGTCACGCTAATTTGTCCAAATAACATCTGCTTAAAGTTTTGTTCCTGCGAATTCGGAGCCACTCAAGTTAGCCGTAGCGAGTAGCGCACTTCCGGTCATTTTCACAAAATAAAACACCCGTTGCCTTTTATTATTAAGAAAACCATAACGATAGAGTTGGTGCTTTTATTTTGAAAACAGGAAGCGAACATACCCTCGCTGTAACTGACGCTGTAAAGGACTTCTCTTATTATAATGTCTCTGCTTGAAACCACCGAGGTACATTACATTGTAACACCAGTGGGAGTAGCAGTTAAACCTGGGGAGCGTACCTATGTTCCCCGATCGCGGCTAACTCGGTTGCTAGCTCGGTGGCTAACTCGGCTGCTAATTCAGCTGCTAGCTCGGCTGCTAACTCGGCGGCTAACTCATCTGCTAACTCGGCGAATAACTCAGCTAACTGGTTAACTGTAGACGGGATCATCCCTATGTTCCCCGGTCACATACAAAGCGGGGAACATAGGGATGATCCCCTAATTATGTAGCAATACAGTCATACTGCACATCAAATTAAATAGGAAAAACTCCGCTACAAGCACGTCATTTTTACACACGTCAAAAATTTTTTAAATGATCAATTCAGACTACATTTTTTATTTTATGGAAAAGCAATAATTTCATTCTGTACCCCTCAAAACACCCCGTGGCTGTACTATTTTTAAAAAAATATAGCTTTTAATAAATATTCTACAAATTCAACCTTTAATTCTCAAATCTTTACTTTGAAAGGAACTGGGAGAACTTCACACGCACACACACACACACACACACACACACACACACACACACACACACACACATCTAAGAATCCTAACACACTCGAAATCCTACATAATGCAGAACTGTTTCTGTTTAGAAAACAGCCTTTATTTGCTTAACACACATAGATGTATGTCTATCTATCTATCTATCTATCTATCTATCTATCTATGTATCTATCTATCCATCCATCATTGACTGCCACTTTATGAAACAGGATTATGACTATGATTCTGTCTGTATTGTGCACGTGAGTCCTGTTGGCAGTAATATATTCTTTCAGTTAAAAAATCAGACTTCATTTTAAAATAAATTTAAAATCACAGCAGCTCCATAACTACAATAAGAGCATGTCATAGATGTTGTGGGTCAAAATAAGATAAGAGATTTCTTTATTAGTCCCACAATGGGGAAATTTGCAGTGTTACAGCAGCAAGTGGACAGTAATGGAAGAGCATCAATAAGAAAGAATAAAGAACAATAGATAAGTACGAATAGTAGAGCATATAATTATATAATTACACAACATTTAACAGGCCAATTCTTCAAGAGATAGTATTAGCAATTCTAAAAGGCAGTTCCTCTTCAGAATGAAAGTCCTGAAAACATCTGTGCCAGTGATATTTGTGACTCCACAAAGCACCATAGTTTCTTCTTCACATTATCTTCACATGAAAAAATGGACAATTAACCCTTTCACATATAACATGAGAAATTTACTTGTGATGATCATTTACTGCATCATTTGCCCAAATGACATCAGAAGAGGTCTTAGGAATACATTGTCAAAAGGTAACACACATTACTAGTTTTTTTCCAGGAAAAGCAGACCCTGATCATTTATATATGTTGTGTTTATTGTCAGAGGAGCAGAAGTCTTGCAGCTCATCTACAAGCGCTCACCTTGGTGAATACTCCCTCTTATGGCAAAGAGAAAGAAATACACTGCATAAAGTTAAATTTGAACCCACAGTGAAAACACATACAAAAAATTGCAAATTCGGTATTAAATATAAAATCCAACATAGATAAAAGTACACACACACACACATATAAGATTAACCTTTAAAAAATATGCAAATTATCTACATCTGCTGTTTGCGAGCCTTAGCTTCAGCAAAGGCAACCACAATGTCCTCCATGTCCAAAGACCGGCGAACATCACACTCAATTGACGTAACGGCCAATCCTGTGAGCCTCTCTTGGCTCATGGTAGATCTCATGTATGTCTTTATCAGCTTCAAAGCTGAAAAGCTCCTCTCACCTGAGGCCACAGTCACAGGGAGAGTCAGGAGTAGCTGCAAGGCAATGCTTAAATTACTGTAAAGATCCAGTAACTTTTCACTGTATATGCAGTTCAGCATGTCAAATGGGTAGGTGGCTACATGGTCTGGGAAGCCGAGTTAGCCGCCGAGTTAGCAGATGAGCTAGCCACCGAGTTAGCCGCCGAGCTATCCGCCGAATTAGCCGCCGAGCTAGCAGCCGAGATAGCCGCCGAGCTAGCAGCTGTGGGGGGCCCCATTGAGGGGGATTCCGATAACAGTGTCGCTGCACTTTCCTGCATTGACCATCACAGCATTTAAAGGGACGCGCACAGTTTGTCGTTGCATTCAATTCATAACCAGTCGTTGTCTGGGGGCCCCCGGCCAGCTTGGTTTGCCTGTCCTGTTGCGACGGGCCTGCGTTGAACTCTGATGTTGATTCAACATCATTTTTGCACCCTCAATTAATATTGAAAGTTTGATTTTCTAACTGAAGATCAACAGAATTTCAATGGTATTTCAACTAACACAAATGTTGAAACAATGTTGAAATTTCAACCTAACTATAGATCAACCTGCTTTCAATGATATTTCAATATTAAATATAATAATATTAAACTATAATAATTACTAAATATGCCTTTATAAAAATAGGCTAATAATACAAATCCTGCTTTATCTACAGTCAGGGTGTTATGGACATAGACCTAAATATGATGGGCCTTATTAAACAGGTTTTTCTCTAATAGCAAATGACAATCCACACATTTTTTTTTAAACAGTCATTTATTTAATCAATAAATTTCACAGCTTCTAAGGGCGTCCTATCCCTCCTGACTGGTCTGGGGTGTAATGCAGCCTCTTCTGATCTGCCTGAGAAAAGGTTAATTCGTTTGCAGTCCCCATTTGTAGTGTCAGGGCATCTAAAACAGAAAACACAAGCAAAACACAAACTGTCAGTTAAATAGCTGTTACTGTACATGTCATTGTGCAAGTGGTGTGCAGATTCAGATATTAAAAAGAAACAAAAATAAGGCATAAAGTACTTTAAAGACTTGCTTACTTGATAAATGATGTGGATCAATGATCTGTAAAAAGGACAAAAAAGGTTAAGTAAACAGCAATTTAACATTAACAACCAACCACAGTCCTGATAACTCTACAGCAAGTGTTTTTGTAACCATGGAAACACACAGCGTGTACGTGAATCTGCTGTTACTGTGCATGTATTGTGACTTTATCTTTAACTTATAATATTCAATAAGTTATAGTAATCATTACGCCGATTGTATCCAAGCACCATCCATAGCTGTCATGTTGCTAGCGTAAATGCTAACTTCAGGAGAAAAGTGAACTTATCTTTTCTAATATCTCTGTAATTAACAAAATGGCTGCAAATTGGTCATATTTCTTTTAAATTGAGCGATAATATGGACTGTATGTATCCTCGATCGCTGATCCTAGATAACATTGTCCTCATACAGTTAAAAAGATAAGCTATCTTAGCGAGCTACGCTAATGCTAACGCTATGTATAAACTTCATCAATAATTTCACATCCTGTTTATTTAAAGCTAACATTTCCACGAAATAAACCGGTAGGCCTACATAAATGCTTGCTTTATAACTTCTGAGTGTTTATGAAGCGCTTGAATGAACTTGCTGTGGTGATGCGTGAATGTGTGTATTAGTATATTATACTTATAACTTATAACTTATAAATTAATGGTAATGGTAAGCATACAGCATACGAATGACTGCATATAATGCTGCACTACCGTTTGGAGATCGGTCGACATTTCAGTGAATAATTCTATTTTTAGACTGTGGAGTACCTCTTACCTCCTTAGACATACATGTACTACTGTCTCTGCTAACCCCGTACCAAGATGGCGGCGCTTTAGGCACGCCTCTCCACAGTCAATGCGGCGCCTACGTATATATGTCTATGCTCCTGCATGCCTCAGCATGCCTCGGCTGAAAGGTGGGGGAGGGGGAGATCAGCCTGCTCTGTGACTGTGTGAGGAGCATAGACTGTGGTGAGGAGCCAGCAGCAGAGCAGGTGCGGGGGGAGGAGCCCCTCCCCTTGATGGGCCATTAATTAAAGCTGAGGTGAAGCCAGAAAGGACATCACAGTATTCTGCTCTTCTCTGCTCTGACTCTCAGCCATACAGCCTACACTGTTTAAAATAAGACCACATTTACATTTATCTCTGCACTTAACTATAAAATTAAAAAATGTCAACATTAAAATACGAATGTTAACATAAAAATAAAAAAGTTAACATTAAAATAAAAAAGTTAACATTAAAATAAGAATATTATTAAAGTAAGACTTAACTATGTAACACCCAGTTTTCACTATATGTAAATCAGTAGGATGTTTTACTAAAGGAAAAGTAGTAATATTACACTGTATATAAATACTCAGTTAAGTATTAGTGCTGAACATACTTTAAGTACCAAAACTATTCATGATGCAAAATATCCAATTTCAGAATAATTATATGATTATATTATAATTATTATGGATCAATGTGTAATGTTGCAGCTGGTAAAGGCAGAGCTTTTAATGACTATAGAGCTGGGCTGAATTTCCCTCTGGGTATCAATATATTCTATATTGACCTATAATAGTACATAAACATTTATTCACTGATTATAGTGAAAATACTATATTTCCTCCTAAATTGCAATGGACTAGAAGAATAAAATAGCAGAATGTTCACTGGCCTTGTCTCTTTATTAATTGTGTTTTACGTTTCACCCACCTTACTGGAACTTGGAGATTTTGTCTACTTTTTGAATTTTTCCTCACCCTGCAATACATGCTGATCTTTACTGTTATATGTTTAACTTGTTAATTACTCATGTTACATTGCTGTTGTATTGTAATTAGTATGCAGCAACAACACAAAACATATGTCATTGATTTTTTTGATAGTCTTCTTTAGTTGTTGATTCATCTCCGAACTGTATTGAAATTATTCAAGGTTTATGTGTCCCTGGTAAGGATCCTAAGGTCCATTACATGAGATCACTAGTATATTAACTAGAGATCGACCGATATGGTTTTTTTAGGGCCGATCTCGATACCGATTATTAGTAGTCAAGGAGGCCGATTACCGATATTTAGAGCCGATATTCATTTCCAGTAAAAGGGAAAATATTGGTGTCAAAATTTTAAATAATACAAACTTCACTGAACTTTGTTTAAAATGCCTTTCAGCATTGTGTTTATTCAACACCTTCTGAAATTGAAATAAATAAATAAATAAATAGCTCCCTGATGCTTATAAAGTAAATAAAAACTAAGTTAAATAAAATTTACACAAAAATCTTGGTCAAAAATAAATTAGTAGTCCCAATTGAGCAGCACCAGATTATGGTGCAAAAAGCAAAGTTGCTCGGCGTGCTCTCCAGTGAGACGACTCCTTTTGCTCTCATAAATTGTAGCCACTTCACTAAAGACACGCTCACTTGGGACTGATGAGGGGGGTGCACAAAGAAACTTCCTTGCTTGTTTTGCAAGTAACTTGAAGCGTCCCTCATTTTGTCTCCACCACTGGAGTGGGTCCCCTTCACGCCTGTCGATGATTGGCTCCTTGAGATACAGATGTAGCTCATCCTCAATGCAGCTACTGGTCAGTAGGTCATCAGTGTGAGGTGCCAGCAGAGAATTGAACATCTCATCAACACGGCTGCGGAAGGATGTGTGTTCTCTCCGCTGCCTTTTGTGGGTGTTTGCATCTTCCTCATGTGTCCCATCTGCAGCTGCCTGCTCCTCCACACAGGATCCTTCTGTGGCAGCATGCTCCTCTTGTCTGACAGTGGTCTGTTGTGTGTCAGTGTCCTCCTCCTCCTCTTTCAACCATCCTTTGGCCTTGCTCAATGTTGTGGGAGAGGAGAATGCATGATTCTTATAACGAGGATCTAAGAGACAGGCCAGCACCACAGTTTTTGTGTCTTCTGCTTTTGAGAAACGCTTGTCAAGGCTCTCCCTCATGGCTTGCCTGATCGTTTTGATGCCTTTTGTGGAGGGCCCATCATCATCTTGAAGACACATCTTTAACACAGTCAGGCATGGAATGATGCAGGATGCTGATGAGTTGCTGTGGCTCACCTGAAGTGTCACTTCCTCTATTGGGAGAAGAGTTTCAATCAAATTATTAACAAGGTCCCACTGGTGAGCAGTGAGGCCTGCAAAACCTCCATGTTCACCACATTAGATGGTAAGTGCACGCTTTTGTTCAACCATTCTTTGCAGCATGTGGAGCGTAGAGTTCCACCTCGTCGGAACAGCCTGGAGTATGTTGTGCTCTGGCAAGCCAAGTTCCCTCTGGATGTCTCGCAAGCGTTGTTTGGCCAGAATGGAGTGGTGGAAGTGTGTGGCACATTTTTTAAGTATTGCAATGACATCTACGATGGCTCTCTGACTCGCCAGACCGTCGTTTACCACAAGCTGCAAGGTGTGGGCCGTGCAACTGAGGTCTGGGAGTTCAGCAAGCTTCATTCCCTTCACAATATTTGCACCACTGTCACGAAGCACAAGCGCAACACGGTCTTTACTTATCTTCCAGTCATCAAGCATATATTGAGGAATGTCTCTTTCAGGTATTCCCCAGTGTGGGATCCATGCATGGCTTTTGTGTTTAACATGACCTGCTTTCTTGTCCATTCAGCATCAATGAAATGGCATGTCAAACTCATGAGAGACTCTGTCACACCAGACCAGCAGTCTGTGGTGAAGGAGAGAAAGTAGCCAGCATTCTCTGGTTGAATCAGGGCTTTGATCTTGTCCACAATCTTGTGGTACACTTCTTGAAGCTTCTCAGTTCTGTAATACTTCTCACTTTTCAGTGCATATCGTGGTTCTGCTGCAGCCATGAGGTGTTTAAAGCCAACATCAGACACCATTGTGAACGGCTGGTTGTCAGTGACTATGATCTCTATGATTAGTTTGTCCATTAGTTTTGACCTGTCATCTGAATTTGTCCACTTTCTTTGTTTTTGAAATATGTCCATTATTGTTGGCTGGGTTTTATTGGCCGAATCCTCATTTTCCCTAATTTTCTTCTGTGCCATGTTGTGTAAATCATGGTGATGAATCCTGAGATGGGACCACAGATTTGACGTATTTTTGTTTTTTCCTGTTGCTGCTCCCATGCTGACAACATCAGTGCATTTGTCGCAAACTGCCTTCCCTGGTGTTGGTTGGCTGAAGTACTGCCACACTGCACTTTTGGAGGTGGTTGGTCTGTCCATCTACAATAAGGGTTTTTTTTTTTTTAAAAAAGAGAGAGTTAAACGTGGGGCCACATGCATCATATGCTCAACTCATCATGTTTAAAATTAAAACAGTATTTGGGAAGTTGTTGATTTGTATTATGTAAATGTTATATAATGGTAAAATGTTATAAATATGTGATAGCAGGGACCCTGTCATTCGAAACTAGGCTGCTACATTACTAACAATTAGTGTAACTATAGCTGAAAAAATAGTACAGTAGCAATAGGCGAGACTGTTTATCTAACACCGTGCAGTTCATGTAGACTTTATGATGCAGTTATTTGCCTACATTATGTTACTGCCCTACAGATTTCTCTCAGACAGACAGTAACGTTACTTTGCTGTCAGTCTCTGCAGCTTCTCCTGTGGCTTAACGACACAAAAACACACACAGACATAGCGGAGCGTCTACAGACAGAGAAGGGAAAGCTAACGTAGGCTAACGCTACGCTGCATTGTTTATTATGATGCATTTCTCCGCTCTTGTGGCGTTACCCCAAGCTCATCTCACACACACACACACACACAGCGTCAAGAGACAGAAAAGGAAAACTAACTAACGCTAAGCTAAAAGCCTTTGCCGTGCCTCAACGTGCTTGACGTCTTTGCAATAAAACGGAGCTTCATTAGGTTTTCTACTTTCTCACTCACACACACGCAGACTACTATTATCCTACGGAGGCAGGGCTGTGAGCGAGCAAAGTTGCCGCTTATGTTTATAACGTTAATGGGCTCATAGTAATGTTACTAGTAGTTGTAGAGGAGGACTGTGGACTGTTTATTACAATTTCAGGTGACTTAACTTACCTTCGACTCGATGCATCTAACAACTTCGGACCGCTCTCTTTGGGACGTGAGATGCCTCTGCTGCTGCGCGTGCACCTACATGCTCATTACCTGTTACCGTGCTTGTGACCAATCAGATGGTGTTGTGGGTGGGACAATGTTGGAGACAGAGTAGTGACAGCCAGTGACAACAGAGAGAGGCGCAGCTGCATCAGAGCAGAGCCAAAATAATCCAGTTTTAAATTGTTCTTTTATCGGCCGTCAATTTTAAAATAAAAGGCCGATATAGATATGCGTCAAAATGCTGAAAATCGGCGCCGATAATCGGCCAAACCGATAATTGGTCGATCCCTAATATTAACTTATATAATATCAGCTAAATAACAAAGTGGTATAGCTGTATATTTACTTTGGTGAGTTATTGTGTAGACAGAGACTCCCAAGAACAAGCTGCAGGTACCATTAGGGAACTAGAAGAGGGAATAGACCCAGAGCCTGAAGCTTATACACTAGGGCAGTGGTCGCCAACCCGTCGATCGCCATCGACTGGTAGATCTTTGAAACATTCCCTGTAGATCCCGAAAATAATAGAAGAATAATCACACAAATACATTATGGCTGATTTATGTTCAGTTTTGCAAGCTCCTCTCTTTCACTCTATCTCTATCTCTCTCGATCCAGTCATTGTATATTTTCAGCGTAACAGGCTGCATTAAATTGACCAATAAGATCACACAGCACATTTACTGTCACAAAATGACAATATACGGCACTAGCAGGTGATAGCCGATAGACTGCAATGTCGTTAGCTGGCATAGCAGAGGCTCCAAGAAAGAAGTCGAAAACGTATAATTTCCATCCAGAATGGGAAGAGGAATTTCTTTTCACCATGGTGAAAGACAAGTGTGTGTGTATGCTGTGCCACCAAACTCTAGCACTGTCTAAAAGAGGAAATCTGGAGCATCACCACAACACCAACCACGACAAATTCAAAGACAGCTTCCCCGCCAAGAGCGCAATCCGTGCTAGGAAAGTTGCTGAGCTGAAAGCGGGATTGAAGGCCCAGCAGTCGCTTTTCACAAAACCTGCTGCTCAAAATAAGGCTGCGACTGAAGCTTCATTTCGTGTAAGTCTCCTTTTGTCTAAACACAAGAAGCCTTTTACAGATGGCGATTTATTCAAGGAGGCGATGGCTATCACTGCAGAGACAGTTTTCAACGGCTTCAAAAACAAAGACGACATCAAAACCGCGCTCCGCAGTGTCCAGCTTGGCCCCAATACAGTGGCCAGGAGAATCGAGGAAATGTCAGGGGACGTGGATCGACAAGTGCTAAAAGACTTATCACACACTGTGAATATTTTTCACATCAGTTTGATGAATCCCTGGATGTAATCCAGATAATAATATCTGCACAGAGGTTGAGCAGGTGTAACTATATTGTTGCTATGTTGTTATTTGTACCAGTCTCTGCAGGATATAAACAGGCCCAGGGGCAGTGGGGGCTTGGAAGCCATGATGACAGGGGGGCTGTTGTCTCCTGAGCTGCTACAGAGGGTGAATGTGGAGTTTGCTTAAATACAGGTCTGCTGCACACACACAGACACTGTGGCTGTGTGTGTGCCCAAAAGACTGAAGCACTTCAGAAATGCTATACTTTTTTAACAGTTGAATGTTTACAATCTCCTTTGTTGTTTACATAAAAGGTTATTTAGGCTTTTTAAATAAACGTTTTTTGATTATGTATGTTACCTGTTAATTGTTTTTTACATATAAGTTCACGCATGTTACGCTTTGTGGCACTCTGCACTTAAAAAGATTCATCTCAGTGGCCACTTTTTGAACACCACAATGTATTGAATAAATACAAATACTGTGAACAAACACATTTTGACTTTTCATTAATATTTTTTCCTATTCAGCTACACAAACATCACATTTAAACTACTCAAAATTGTACTATAAATGAGAGTATCCCAGAGTCCTATGTACACCGTAGTAATTTATTGATATGCCGCATAATGTCCTCCTTTTTGGTGTTATGGAAATGGTCACCCTAGTGCAGTGGTCTCCAACCTTTTTAAGCCCAAGATCCTTGAACTCCACCTTGGTGAAAGGCAAGATCTACCTATTGAAGCATTGAAAGAAAAAGACAGCCCAGATTGTACTTCCAACTTGATGCCTTTTATAAATAAAAGGCAATTGTATTTGAATTACATGAAATGGTCCAACGTTTAAATGATTGCAACCAAGAAAACATTGTAACAAGCATATCAAACTGGCCATAGCTGTCTTGCTTTGAGACAAGCTGAAGCTTCATTCAAGTCACATTAATATCAGCATTTTAGAAAATAGAACTGTAATGCTAACAGATATCTATAGATAGATAGATATATAGATAGATAGATAGATAGATAGATAGATAGATAGATAGATAGATAGATCGTTTGATAGACACACATTTTTTTTGTGTGTGTCTGTGTGTGTGTAAAGGTCTGCCAGGTGCCTTTCAAAGTAAAAATTTGGGAATTAATAGTCATTTAGTCTAATGAAATCAATATATAGATATATAGATGAGATAGATAGATAGATAGATTCAATAGGTAGATCTTGCCTTTCACCAAGGTGGAGTTCAGGGATCTTGGGCTTAAAAAGGTTGGAGACCACTGCACTGGGGTGACCATTTCCATAACACCAAAAAGGAGGACATTATGCGGCATGGACTCTGGGATACTCTCATTTATAGTACAATTTTGAGTAGTTTAAATGTGATGTTTGTGTAGCTGAATAGGAAAAAATATTAATGAAAAGTCAAAAAGTGTTTGTTCACAGTATTTGTATTTATTCAATACATTGTGGTGTTCAAAAAGTGGCCACTGAGATGAATCTTTTTAAGTGCAGAGTGCCACAAAGCGTAACATGTGTGAACTTATATGTAAAAAACAATTAACAGGTAACACACATAATCAAAAAATGTTTATTTAAAAAGCCTAAATAACCTTTTATGTAAACAACAAAGGAGATTGTAAACATTCAACTGTTAAAAAAGTATAGCATTTCTGAAGTGCTTCAGTCTTTTGGGCACACACACAGCCACAGTGTCTGTGTGTGTGCAGCAGACCTGTATTTAAGCAAACTCCACATTCACCCTCTGTAGCAGCTCAGGAGACAACAGCCCCCCTGTCATCATGGCTTCCAAGCCCCCACTGCCCCTGGGCCTGTTTATATCCTGCAGAGACTGGTACAAATAACAACATAGCAACAATATAGTTACACCTGCTCAACCTCTGTGCAGATATTATTATCTGGATTACATCCAGGGATTCATCAAACTGATGTGAAAAATATTCACAGTGTGATAAGTCTTTTAGCACTTGTCGATCCACGTCCCCTGACATTTCTTCGACTCTCCTGGCCACTGTATTGGGGCCAAGCTGGACACTGCGGAGCGCGGTTTTGATGTCGTCTTTGTTTTTGAAGCCGCTGAAAACTGTCTCTGCAGTGATGGCCATCGCCTCCTTGAATAAATCGCCATCTGTAAAAGGCTTCTTGTGTTTAGACAAAAGGTGACTTACACGAAATGAAGCTTCAGTCGCAGCCTTATTTTGAGCAGCAGGTTTTGTGAAAAGCGACTGCTGGGCCTTCAATCCCGCTTTCAGCTCAGCAACTTTCCTAGCACGGATTGCGCTCTTGGCGGGGAAGCTGTCTTTGAATTTGTCGTGGTTGGTGTTGTGGTGACGCTCCAGATTTCCTCTTTTAGACAGTGCTAGAGTTTGGTGGCACAGCATACACACACACTTGTCTTTCACCATGGTGAAAAGAAATTCTCTCTTCCCATTCTGGATGGAAATTATACATTTTCGACTTCTTTCTTGGAGCCTCTGCTATGCCAGCTAACGACATTGCAGTCTATCGGCTATCACCTGCTAGTGCCGTATATTGTCATTTTGTGACAGTAAATGTGCTGTGTGATCTTATTGGTCAATTTAATGCAGCCGGTTACGCTGAAAATATACAATGATTGGATCGAGAGAGATAGAGATAGAGTGAAAGAGAGGAGCTTGCAAAACTGAACATAAATCAGCCATAATGTATTTGTGTGATTATTCTTCTATTATTTTCGGGATCTACAGGGAATGTTTCAAAGATCTACCAGACGATGGCGATCAACGGGTTGGCGACCACTGCCCTAGTGTATAAGCATCAGGCTCTGGGTCTATTCCCTCTTCTAGTTCCCTAATGGTACCTGCAGCTTGTTCTTGGGAGTCTCTGTCTACACAATAACTCACCAAAGTAAATATACAGCTATACCACTTTGTTATTTAGCTGATATTATATAAGTTAACACACTAGTGATCTCATGTAATGGACCTTAGGATTCTTACCAGGGACACATAAACCTTGAATAATTTCAATACAGTTCGGAGATGAATCAACAACTAAAGAAGACTATCAAAAAAATCAATGACATATGTTTTGTGTTGTTGCTGCATACTAATTACAATACAACAGCAATGTAACATGAGTAATTAACAAGTTAAACATATAACAGTAAAGATCAGCATGTATTGCAGGGTGAGGAAAAATTCAAAAAGTAGACAAAATCTCCAAGTTCCAGTAAGGTGGGTGAAACGTAAAACACAATTAATAAAGAGACAAGGCCAGTGAACATTCTGCTATTTTATTCTTCTAGTCCATTGCAATTTAGGTGGAAATATAGTATTTTCACTATAATCAGTGAATAAATGTTTATGTACTATTATAGGTCAATATAGAATATATTGATACCCAGAGGGAAATTCAGCCCAGCTCTATAGTCATTAAAAGCTCTGCCTTTACCAGCTGCAACATTACACATTGATCCATAATAATTATAATATAATCATATAATTATTCTGAAATTGGATATTTTGCATCATGAATAGTTTTGGTACTTAAAGTATGTTCAGCACTAATACTTAACTGAGTATTTATATACAGTGTAATATTACTACTTTTCCTTTAGTAAAACATCCTACTGATTTACATATAGTGAAAACTGGGTGTTACATAGTTAAGTCTTACTTTAATAATATTCTTATTTTAATGTTAACTTTTTTATTTTAATGTTAACTTTTTTATTTTTATGTTAACATTCGTATTTTAATGTTGACATTTTTTAATTTTATAGTTAAGTGCAGAGATAAATGTAAATGTGGTCTTATTTTAAACAGTGTAGGCTGTATGGCTGAGAGTCAGAGCAGAGAAGAGCAGAATACTGTGGTGTCCTTTCTGCCTTCACCTCAGCCTTAATTAATTGCCCATCAAAGGGAGGGGCTCCTCCCCCCGCACCTGCTCTGCTGCTGCGGCTCCTTGTCACTACCCGATGTGAGTCTGACATGCGCAGTCATAGACATATATACGTAGACGCCGCATTGACTGCTGCTGCCGATTGGAGTGACGTGCCTACACGGCGGCCATCTTGGTACGGGGCCACTCGCCCCTGCAGCGCAATACGTCTATAGAGGAATGACTGTTTGCACCATGGTTTGCACTATTAAAAAGTGCTCATACATCGCTGAATTGTAATAAAAATAAATAAATAAAATTGCTGAATTGTCAAGACAGACAGACAGACAGATAAAGACATAAGTAGAACAAAAGGAACCCAGAAAACGTTTAGATGTGTTCAAGTCTTTATTTAGAGAAGTGCTTGTAGGGTTATATTTCATTTGATTATTATTTTTATTATTATGTTGCTATTATCATTATATTATTATTATTACTATTATCATCACTATTATTATAATTTTGTTGCTATTATCATTATATTATTATTATTATCATCACTATTATAATTATATTGCTATTATCATATTTTCATTATCATTGTAATTATATTGCTATCATCATTGAATTAGTCCCAGATAGCAGAGTCATTGAAACAATGTTAAATCAACATTGTTTTGTCAACGTTAAGTCATTGAAACAACGTTGAACTCTGATGTTGATTCATCATTTTTGCACCCTCAATTAATATTGAAACAATGTTGATTTTCTAACTGAAGATCAACAGAATTTCAATGGTATTTCAACTAACACAAATGTTGAAACATTGAAATTTCAACCTAACCATAGATCAACGTGCTTTCAATGATATTTCAATATTAAATATAATAATATTAAACTATAATAATTACTAAATATGCCTTTATAAAAATAGGCTAATAATACAAATCCTGCTTTATCTACAGTCAGGGTGTTATAGACATAGGCCTAAATATGATGGGCCTTATTAAACAGGTTTTTATCTAATAGCAAATGACAAATCCACACAATTGATTTTTAAACAGTCATTTATTTAATCAATAAATTTCACAGCTTCTAAGGGCGTCCAATCCCTCCTGACTGGTCTGGGGTGTAATGCAGCCTCTTCTGATCTGCCTGAGAAAAGGTTAATTCCTTTGCAGTCCCCATTTGTAGTGTCAGGGCATCTAAAACAGAAAACACAAGCAAAACACAAACTGTCAGTTAAATAGCTATTACTGTGCATGCCATTGTGCAAGTGGTGTGCAGATTCAGATATTAAAAAGAATCAAAAATAAGGCATAAAATACTTTAAAGACTTGCTTACTTGATAAATGATGTGGATCAATGATCTGTAAAAAGGACAAAAAAGGTTAAGTAAACAGCAATTTATCTTTAACAACCAACCACAGTCCTGATAACTCTACAGCAAGTGTTTTTGTGACCATGGAAACACAGTGTATATGCTAACTTCAGAAGAAAAGTGAACGTATCTTTTCTAATATGTCTTTAATTAATAAAATGGCTGCAAATTGGTCATATTGCTTTTAAATTGAGCGATAATATGGACTGTGTGTATCCTCGATCGCTGATCCTAGATAACATTGTCCTCATACAGTTAAAAAGATAAGCTATCTTAGCGAGCTACGCTAATGCTAACGCTAATCCTAACGCTAATGCTAACGCTAATCCTAACGCTAATGCTAACGCTATGTATACACTTCATCGATAATTTCACATCCTGTTTATTTAAAGCCAGCATTTCCACGAAATAAACCGGTAGGCCTACATAAATTCTTGCTTTATAACTTCTGAGTGTTTATGAAGCGCTTGAATGAACTTGCTGTGGTGCTGCATGAATGTGTGTATTAGTATATTATACTTATATACTTATACATCAATATAAATTATAACTTAGAAATTAATGGTAATGGTAAATTCTGACAGCATACGAATGACTGCATATAATGCTGCACTACGTTTGGAGATCGGTCGACATTTCAGTGAATAATTCTACTTTTAGACTGTGGAGCACCTCTTACCTCCGTAGACATACATGTAGTACTGTCTCTGCTAACCCCGTACCAAGATGGCGGCGCTTTAGGCACGCCTCTCAACGGTCAATGCGGCGTCTACGTATATATGTCTATGTGCGCAGTAGCGTTCTCGATCGTCCGCCATCTTGGACGGTTATGTACGGCAACTCCGCTTGGAAAAAACGCCCCCAGACTCAAAACGCGATACGCGAAATAAATCAGTTGTATAAACATATAAATATAAATAAAATAAATCGATCGTATGAATGTATAAATATGAATAAATATAAATAGTTTGGTTGTAAATAGTTGTCAGAGGTTAAAAGTAAGTATACATATCATGGAAATATCTGGAAATCAGACATGTATAAATATAAATAAAATAAATCAATAGTATAAATACATAAATATGAATGAATATAAATAGTTTGGTTATAAATAGTTGTCAGAGGTTAAGAGTAAGTATACATATCATGGAACTATCTGGAAATCAGACATGGAAATAAAATAATACAAAGTAATAGTAATAATAATTATATCTATCTATCCACTATCTTATCTATCTATCTATCTATATTTTTATTGATATATTTATATTGTATTATTATTTTATTATATACATATATAAAATAGATAGATAAGATAGTATATATATACAATATATATCTATATATAGCTATAAAATAGACATAGATAAGATAGTATATATATACAATATATATCTATATATAGCTATAAAATAGATAAGATAGTATATATATACAATATGTAATTATATAGATATATACACACTATCTTATGTATCTATATATAGATATAGATAGATACACACTATCTTATGTATCTATCTTTTTATTTATATAATATTATTTTATTATATATATGTACATATAGATGTATTGTACTATAAACATATTATATATTTTTTCAATTGAGAATGGTATAAACTAACAGAAGTTTTTAACATTACATTACATCCATTTCACATTCATAGAGCTTTGATTTTGGAACAGTTTTGTTAACGAAAAAGAGGCCAAGATTTATCTGATGTGTGATGTGCACTCTTTTATACTTTGTTATAGACACAGGTACCACCCTCTCTAGTTCTGTCACAGCTCCTCCACTCACCTGATGGACTTCCTCAGCTGTTGTTTTGATGCAGACAGATATTTAAACTGTGGTATGCATGCCTCTGTTTGACACACTATTACAAGACCATTTCAAATGAATGAATGCTCAAGCCAGTACTGAAAGTTTGTTAACTTTTAGTTTATAACTTTGAAGGACCAAAGGATTCCATTTTGAACATGAACCAAACATTTGAATCTAAAAATACAAAAATGTGTTTCCATCAAATTGATGTCAGAGATGGAAAAAACAAAAGACAGAGCTTAAACAGTATTGTCAAAGAATTTAAATCTTGAATTTTAACCACATGCTTTAAAAAATTAATATAAACAATGGAAGAAACAAAAGACACATGTATGTACATAGCTATATGAAAAATTGTGCATATATTCAAGTAAAGACAATTTTATGTAATCACATAAGAAGTTATGACTGTACTCTTTAATTTAAAGAGACCCAACATTCCCCCCATGAGCAAGCACTTGGCGACTCCGTAACGGGAAGAAACATCAGGCAGAACCCCAACTGGTCAAGGCAGCCATCTGCCTTGACCGGTTGGGGTTGATACAGAAAGAGAGAGAGAAAGACTGAAGCAATCTGAATCTGGAGCATACAGGTATGTAGTTGATTAAGGCAGAATGATGATTGTCAACAGTGCAGTCTCCCGATCATCTTCATCTTTTCCTGAAATTGCACAAAAGTAAAGATATTAGTACAACAGATATCAAACTATATGGCACTGTCTTTTAAACATGTGTCCACACACTCAGTAGATATTACAGTTAATAAAACAAATTAAGCACCAGTTCTACCTCATACTAGTTAACTTTACCTCAGTGTCTTGTGTTGGGATGTGTTCAAATGCTAATTCTTGTATCATTCTCACTTGGGTAGTTGTTATTTGTTAGAAGTAGTAGTAGTTTTTTGACTATACAATAAAACATTTGTGATTAAACATGAAAATATCAACCACAGAAAAAGAACACTTAGCTTTAGGGGGATGCGTCGAGTATAGGTTTCTTCAGTCAGTAATTCTGTCCTGTTTATTCAGGCTGTTAAACAAGAGGGAAAATAGAAGATGAGTTTCAGATTAATATTAAACAGACAGGTAAAACAATGGTGTTATGGCTACAACAAAGGAAACATTTGGCTTAACCCTGTGCTCATATGAAGAGGACCCGCTAAATGTTTTTATGCATTAAAAAAAAACCCAATGTTAACCAAAATGATGAAAACTAACTAACAAAGCTGCAAAGACTGGACGATGAGACCCCCAACATCAAAAGAGATGAATACAACAAACAGAGCACTTAGCTTCTGAAAGAATCAAAAAAGACTTGAGGAAGATGAGTAGAGTCCAGGTTTCTTCTGTCAAGGATTCAGTCATGTTCAGCAGGCTATACATCCATGTTAGCAGTAAAGATGGAGGAAAGGAAGAAGAAAAGTAATGTATTAACATTACACAGACAAGATGTTTGAAAGATGGACACAAACTACTGACATGAGCTTCTTACCGAGAGTGGAGACTGGAAGCGTGTTATTTAAACACAATTGGTGTAGATGTCCAGCTCAGATTTGATCACTCTCTCCTACACAGTCATGTCCTTTAGACTGTTAATCTGAAGTAAGACAACAAGAAGATGAAAATAAGTTAAGTATTGTGTTGATCCTACAGACAAAGTACAAACTACTGACATCAGGCTCTTACCGAGAGTGGAGACTGAAAGGATGTCATTTAAACACAATTGACGTAGATGGGGAGGCAGGTACTTGAGGAGGATGATGAGGATGACTTACTGTATTTGGCGTAGATGTCCAGCTCAGACTTGATCACTCTCTCCTACACAGTCCTTTAGTCAATTAATCTGAATTCAGACAACAAGAAGATGAAAATAAGATAAGTTAGGCATTCATTGATCCTACAGTTAAAGTACAAACTACACCAGCTTCTTACCGAGAGTGGAGACTGGAACGGTGTCATTTAAACACAATTGACGTAGATGTCCAGCTCAGTTTTTAATTACAATTGTGTGTCTGTCTCTGTGTGTCTGTCTCTCTCTGCGTGTGTCTGTCTGTCTCTCTGTGTGTGCCTGTCTGTCTCTGTGTGTCTGTCTCTCTCTGTGTGTGTCTCTCTGTCTCTCTGTGTGTGTCTGTCTCTCTCTGTGTGTCTGTCTCTCTCTGTGTGTGTCTGTCTCTCTCTGTGTGTCTTCTATCTGTCTTGAAATATATATTCATGTTTTTCATTAAAATAATGTTGATTACAAAATGTATTGATTTATGACAACCTCATGAAACAGACATATTTTGTCACTAATGAGCCATGTGTAACACTTTTTAAAACGGTTTTTCATGAAGAGATTAAAAATAAAAATTATGATTAATATGAAAAATAATATTGGAAAATAGGAAATGTTGTGCTAAAATATTTTCATTATTTTATTATAATTCAAATGATTACCATGATTATCATTACCAAATTACCATGCTAGCGAAATTACCTTTCAAGATGTAATTACTCAGAGAACGAGTAATCTTCCACTTCTCAGCTTTTCCACAACTGGCTTTTCCACAAAATCGCTCATTTTAATTATGAACGGTGATAACGAAATTAACGGTGCAAGATTGAAAAGTGGCGCATGCGCGACTCACATCGGGTAACAACACGGATAGATACAAAGCGCATGCGCTACAGACTCACATCGGGTAACCAGACTCACATTGGGTAACACAAAGCGCATGCGCGGCAGACTGACGTCAGGTAGCGTCATGGCGCATGCGCGAGAAACGCAACGCACAAAAAACCACAGTCTTACCTATGGTAGCAGTAGTTTGTCCAAGCGGTGTTGCCGTAGATATCCGTCCAAGATGGCGGACGATCGAGAACGCTACTGCGCATGTCAGACTCACATCGGGTAGGGACTCACATCGGGTAATGACACTCCTCACCACAGTCTATGCTCCTCACACAGTCACAGAGCAGGCTGATCTCCCCCTCCCCCACCTTTCAGCCGAGGCATGCTGAGGCATGCAGGAGCATAGACATATATACGGAGACGCCGCATTGACTGTGGAGAGGCGTGCCTAAAGCGCCGCCATCTTGGTACGGGGTTAGCAGAGACAGTAGTACATGTATGTCTAAGGAGGTAAGAGGTACTCCACAGTCTAAAAATAGAATTATTCACTGAAATGTCGACTGATCTCCAAACGGTAGTGCAGCATTATATGCAGTCATTTGTATGCTGTATGCTTACCATTACCATTAATTAATAAGTTATAATTTATAAGTATAATATACTAATACACACATTCACGCATCACCACAGCAAGTTCATTCAAGCGCTTCATAAACACTCAGAAGTTATAAAGCAAGCATTTATGTAGGACTACCGGTTTATTTCGTGGAAATGTTAGCTTTAAATAAACAGGATGTGAAATTATTGATGAAGTTTATACATAGCGTTAGCATTAGCGTAGCTCGCTAAGATAGCTTATCTTTTTAACTGTATGAGGACAATGTTATCTAGGATCAGCGATCGAGGATACATACAGTCCATATTATCGCTCAATTTAAAAGAAATATGACCAATTTGCAGCCATTTTGTTAATTACAGAGATATTAGAAAAGATAAGTTCACTTTTCTTCTGAAGTTAGCATTTACGCTAGCAACATGACAGCTATGGATGGTGCTTGGATACAATCGGCATAATGATTACTATAACTTATTGAATATTATAAGTTAAAGATAAAGTCACAATACATACACAGTAACAGCAGATTCACGTACACGCTGTGTGTTTCCATGGTTACAAAAACACTTGCTGTAGAGTTATCAGGAGGGATTGGACGCCCTTAGAAGCTGTGAAATTTATTGATTAAATAAATGACTGTTTAAAAAAAAATGTGTGGATTGTCATTTGCTATTAGAGAAAAACCTGTTTAATAAGGCCCATCATATTTAGGCCTATGTCCATAACACCCTGACTGTAGATAAAGCAGGATTTGTATTATTAGCCTATTTTTATAAAGGCATATTTAGTAATTATTATAGTTTAATATTATTATATTTAATATTGAAATATCATTGAAAGCAGGTTGATCTATAGTTAGGTTGAAATTTCAACATTGTTTCAACATTTGTGTTAGTTGAAATACCATTGAAATTCTGTTGATCTTCAGTTAGAAAATCAAACTTTCAATATTAATTGAGGGTGCAAAAATGATGTTGAATCAACATCAGAGTTCAACGCAGGCCCGTCGCAACAGGACAGGCAAACCAAGCAATTGCCTTGGGCCCCGAGCTGGCCGGGGGCCCCCAGACAACGACTGGTTATGAATTGAATGCAACGACAAACTGTGTGCGCGTCCCTTTAAATGCTGTGATGGTCAATGCAGGAAAGTGCAGCGACACTGTTATCGGAATCCCCCTCAATGGGGCCCCCCACAGTTGCTAGCTATCTCGGCTGCTAGCTCGGCGGCTAATTCGGCGGATAGCTCGGCGGCTAACTCGGTGGCTAGCTCATCTGCTAACTCGGCGGCTAACTCGGCTTCCCAGACCATGTAGCCACCTACCCATTTGACATGCTGAACTACATATACAGTGAAAAGTTACTGGATCTTTACAGTAATTTAAGCATTGCCTTGCAGCTACTCCTGACTCTCCCTGTGACTGTGGCCTCAGGTGAGAGGAGATTTTCAGCTTTGAAGCTGATAAAGACATACATGAGATCTACCATGAGCCAAGAGAGGCTCACAGGATTGGCCGTTACGTCAATTGAGTGTGATGTTCGCCGGTCTTTGGACATGGAGGACATTGTGGTTGCCTTTGCTGAAGCTAAGGCTCGCAAACAGCAGATGTAGATAATTTGCATATTTTTTAAAGGTTAATCTTATATGTGTGTGTGTGTGTGTACTTTTATCTATGTTGGATTTTATATTTAATACCGAATTTGCAATTTTTTGTATGTGTTGATTGCAAATGTTCAAATAAAATAAGTAAACATACTATGTGTGCAGTAGCCTATATGCAACATTTGTAAGCAGTATTTGCACTATTAAGAAATATTTTATTGATATAATGTGTGGTTGAACTTCAACAGTGTGTCTAATGCTGTGTTTCCTGTAGGCTTTGGGCGGGCGGGGTGGGATGGTGAGGCGTAGGTTTTTTTGCTGTGGTCCAGGGGTGTCGGCGTCGGCAGGCGGCGGTGGTAGGGGGGGCCTCCAAGTCCATTTTGTTTGGGGCCCCCAAATTCCTTGAAACGGCCCTGGTTCAACGTTGTTTCAGTGACTTAACGTTGACAAAACAATGTTGATTTAACATTGTTTCAATGACTCTGCTATCTGGGACTAATTCAATGATGATAGTAATATAATTATAATAGTGATGATAATAATAATAATAATATAATGATAATAGCAACATAATTATAATAATAGTGATGATAATAGTAATAATAATAATATAATGATAATAATATTAATATTAATTAATATAATATAATATAACCCTACAAGCACTTCTCTAAATAAAGACTTGAACACATCTAAACGTTTTCTGGGTTCCTTTTGTTCTATTTATGTCTTTATCTATGGAGTTTATTCCCTGTCTTAATTCAAGAGCATATTAAATGGATTTGAGAGCAGTATTTATTGATTTCATGCTCAGATTTTGTGACATTTTCTCTCAAAACTCTGCTCTCGCACTCAAATTTGCTCTGCGCATGCTCACAGTGTGTCCTCGCACTCGGTTACAACGCTGCTCGCACAGATTTCCTGCACTCAAACTCAAGTTCTTCCTCTCGTGCTCAGGGAACTTGTGCTCGCAGATCTCTGCTCTGCTCTTGGATTTTTTGTGGATCAAAGCTGTCAACCAATAGAAGGCCGGCTAGTATTGACCAATCAGACTGCCCCTGTTTGTATACGGGTGTGAATATTTATTCTCCCTGATTAAAAAATCCTAAATCTATAAATATGCCATAAATATATCACACCTGTGTTTATTGCATACTGAACCACCACTCAGTATTAACTAATTTGTTATATCACAAATCTGAAACTGAGATTTAAGGTGAGTACAGAGAAATGTTCACCCTTCAGCAAATTAATGTGAAAACAGCCATCTAACTCATACATCATTCTGCACATGAAGTTCAAACATTCATGAAATGGAACAATGTGCAAGGAAAAATGAGTTATGTTGTAATCCTTAAGATTTCAGTCATGGTTAATTTGGCAAATGCAATTTAATAATACAGCAAACACTTATTGGGCAGCTAAAACAGGTATCTATTTGCAGAACAACCAACAAAACTGACTGCATTTTAAGGAAGCCTACTAATAATTTTAGTCACATTTATAATTAAATATCACTTTTGGTGGTAACTATGGTGACTAGGTTTGCAAAATTCCGTCAATTTTCAAACTTGGAAACTTTCCATGGGAATTAACGGGAATTAACAGGAATAAACTGGGAATTTATTAAACTGAAGGTATGTTCCTATTAGGGAACTTAAATATAGTTGTGTAAAATAATATTTTGGCATAATCCTGACTAAAACAACCAGATATCATGCAGTACAGCTGAATATCTGTGCTATCACATGCTCACATAGCACACTGTTTAGTGCAGGGCTACTGAGACAACGCCCCCTACACGCACTGTGCATACTGAGGCCACGCCCCCTATATACACTATGCATAGTGAGACCACGCCCCATACATGCAATGTGCATACTGAGACCACGCCCCCTACACGCACTGCACATATTGAGACCACGCCCCTGTATGTACTTTGCATACTGAGGCCACACCCCCATATGCAATGTGCATACTGAGACCAGGCCCCCTACATGCACTGTGCATAACTCCACGTTCATGTTTTTGTTCTGTTTGATTGTTCAACTTGATCATGTTCAACTTATAAATAAATCTGTTTTAATTGTATTATTTTGCTTATAACTAAACAAATGTTTTTGCTTATATATGATACCTTTCCACTAAATTACCCTAAATTGAAATAAATTTCCATTCATTTCTATAATTCCCATGGAAAGTTTCCAATTTGGAATATTTCCAAAATTTCCCAGCTTAACTTCCCATGGAAATTTACCGGAAACTTTCCGAAAATTTACTGGAAATTTTCCACCCCTTTGCAAACTTTAGTCGTCAGTACATTGAGCACAAAGTTGTCAGTGAAATGGAGACATGTGTTCAACAGTTAAGCTTGTGAAATTAACACTACTTGCATATTTATAGATTTAGTTTTTTTTCAATCAGGGCGAATAAGTATTTCAGAATTTGTATGAGGTATTCTGACTTTCTTACGGACTATTTTTGTTTGTCTTGAAATATGTCTGGAAGGGACCTTTAACTACTATCTCCTCACATTCAGTCTTCTTCGGGGAGGATAAATGCACTTCCAAAAATGTATTTTCTTCATCAAATAATCCTAGTTTAACAGCAGAAAACATTGTCTTTTCAATTCCATTTCTTTTCAGATACGTGCAACATTTAGCAAAACAGCCTGACCACACTTCATGGTGTTGGAGATGTACCCCTTCAACTATCAGATTCAGTGAATATCCTTCTAAGTCTGCGACATTACAATTAAAGTAGTGAGTCTTTATGGGTTTCATACCATTCCACAGTAAGGTCCAACAGGCAGTGAGGAGCCCATCATACAGCTTCAAAAAGTGTTGACAATCTCCATGGTAATCCTCACTGATTTGGGTAAAAGTGACAGTCACCACCCTCTCTGGGTGCCATGGAGACATGTCACAGTGGGTATTTAAATGTGATTTAAATGTGTTTTCACTGTGGGTTCAAATTTAACTTTATGCAGTGTATTTCTTTCTCTTTGCCATAAGAGGGAGTATTCACCAAGGTGAGCGCTTGTAGATGAGCTGCAAGACTTCTGCTCCTCTGACAATAAACACAACATATATAAATGATCAGTGTCTGCTTTTCCTGGAAAAAAACTAGTAATGTGTGTTACCTTTTGACAATTTATTCCTAAGACCTCTTCTGATGTCATTTGGGCAAATGATGCAGTAAATGATCATCACAAGTAAATTTCTCATGTTATATGTGAAAGGGTTAATTGTCCATTTTTTCATGTGAAGATAATGTGAAGAAGAAACTATGGTGCTTTGTGGAGTCACAAATATCACTGGCACAGATGTTTTCAGGACTTTCATTCTGAAGAGGAACTGCCTTTTAGAATTGCTAATACTATCTCTTGAAGAATTGACCTGTTAAATGTTGTGTAATTATATAATTATATGCTCTACTATTCGTACTTATCTATTGTTCTTTATTCTTTCTTATTGATGCTCTTCCATTTCTGTCCACTTGCTGCTGTAACACTGCAAATTTCCCCATTGTGGGACTAATAAAGAAATCTCTTATCTTATTTTGACCCACAACATCTATGACATGCTCTTATTGTAGTTATGGAGCTGCTGTGATTTTAAAATGTTTTAAAATGAAGTCTGATTTTTTAACTGAAAGAATATATTACTGCCAACAGGACTCACGTGCACAATACAGACAGAATCATAGTCATAATCCTGTTTCATAAAGTGGCAGTCAATGATGGATGGATAGATAGATAGATAGATACATAGATAGATAGATAGATAGACATCTATGTCCATCCATCCATCCATCTTCTTCCGCTTATCCGGGGTCGGGTCGCGGGGGCAGCAGCCTAAGCAGGGAAGCCCAGACTTCCCTCTCCCCAGCCACTTCGTCCAGCTCTTCCCGGGGGACCCTGAGGCGTTCCCAGGCCAGCCAAGAGACATAGTCTCTCCAGCGTGTCCTGGGTCTTCCCCGGGGTCTCCTACCGGTGGGACGTGCCCTGAACACCTCACCAGGGAGGCGTCCGGGAGGCATCCTAATTAGATGCCCGAACCACCTCATCTGGCTCCTCTCGACGCGGAGGAGCAGCGGGTCTACTCCGAGCTCTCTCCGGATGACTGAGCTTCTCACCCTATCTCTAAGGGAGAGCCCAGCCACCCTACGGAGGAAGCTCATTTCGGCCGCTGGTACCCGCGATCTTGTTCTTTCGGTCACTACCCAAAGCTCATGACCATAGGTGAGGGTAGGAATGAAGATTGACTGGTAAATCGAGAGCTTCGGGTAAGGTTCCCCGCTTTGTATGTGACTGGGGAACATAGGGATGATCCCGTCTACAGTTAACCAGTTAGCTGAGTTATTCGCCGAGTTAGCAGATGAGTTAGCCATCGAGTTAGCAGCCGAGTTAGCCGCCGAGCTAGCAACCGAGTTAGCCGCGATCGGGGAACATAGGACCCAGGGAACATAGGTACGCTCCCCAGGTTTAACTGCTACTCTCACTGGCGTTACAATGTAATGTACCTCGGTGGTTTCAAGCAGAGACATTATAATAAGAGAAGTCCTTTACAGCGTCAGTTACAGCGAGGGTATGTTCGCTTCCTGTTTTCAAAATAAAAGCACCAACTCTATCGTTATGGTTTTCTTAATAATAAAAGGCAACGGGTGTTTTATTTTGTGAAAATGACCGGAAGTGCGCTACTCGCTACGGCTAACTTGAGTGGCTCCGAATTCGCAGGAACAAAACTTTAAGCAGATGTTATTTGGACAAATTAGCGTGACATTGTGCATCTAAAGGGCTACTTCCTCGCCTAAAAAGGTTAGACATGTGGATAAAGTGGTATATTTACAGAGATAGAGCTAAAATAAAATCCGGCACCGGACCTGGCAACCCGACTGCTGGAATTACTTTTTGGTTGTTGCGACTACGATCTCGAGACATTAGATGGCGTTGTTCTGCTCATTCTACATATTCTATCTTTAATAATCATTTAGCCTCATAATTAACCTGGGTGCCATCACTCACATAATGACCTTTGACCTGAGAACATCGTTGACATACTCTTACTGTAGTAATGGAGCTCAGTGTGATTTTGCATTGCTTAAAGAAAATGCTGTGATTTTAATTGATTCTAAAATGATGGAGGTGATAGATAAATTGATAGATAGATGTAAAGGTTCTGTGTGTACTGTTTCAGTAGAAGGATGCTTTTCATTTTTAATTTCTCATAATCTTTTCATATTAATTGAGTCAAAGATCAACCATCACTACAGTACTGTTGCTTCATTGTCCCATATGTGACCTACTATGTAGAAGTGTGGAGGAACACAGATCCAACATCTTCACCTTGTAAACAAAAAGTGGAAGAATTATGGCACTAAAGTAAAAGCTGTAGAGTTTAAGGATCTGGTTTTACTTCAAAACTTTTAATAATATCCAAGGGTTATTTTAAATGATTTGGTACAGTGTGTCGTTTTGACTTGTTTATTTGAATGTGTTTTGGCTTTGGTATGTGTCTATATATTCTATTTTATATAATAATAAATGAATAAACCAAATAAGAACCTCTGGTCTCCGGCGCTGAATGCCTGCAACAGAGTGGTCGGACAGCGACACTCAGTGGCTGATTGGAGAAACTGCAGCTTGTTTCTATACTTCTGAGCTTCACTGTTCAGCTCACTCCTGATTTTTATGTGTGTATGAACTTTTAAACTGTCCGCAGCAAGATGAGCTGTTAATGTGTGTTATTAATATGGTATATTTCAGTTTAATGACTTTCCTTTAACATGTGAAAAGTAGAGTAACACATTAAAAGATGTATTGTTGAGTTTGTATTTGACAGTCTGTGGAGACTGTTGAAATAAAGCAGCTCTGTACACGAACTGCTCAACAGTGAACAGACACAGTGGAGGAAATGGTAAGTTTAGGTGAAATTTTGTATTTGAAAAGTGACACTTGAAGTGCCACTGAGCTTCACTGTTTCCCCAGTTTGTAATTTGTAACCTCATAAGTTTTTGTAAATAAGTGAAAAAAAAGTCAGAAAATGAAGAACCCTTCACGAATTTGCATGTCATCCTTGCACCTCCGTCGTGTACGTCTTCTCTGTCCCAATTCCTCACACTTTTGACCAATATCTATCTGCTGTCCGTGATCATGTCGAGCTCAGCCAATCAAGTTGCTGTATGTGCAAATCTGAAACTGAGATTTAGAGTACAGACAAACTTTCATATTATGTTGTAATCCTTAAGATTTCAATCCTGGTTAATTTGGCAAGTGCAATTTAATAATACAGCAAACACATATCAGGCAGCTAAAACAGGCAACTGGGTATCTGTTTGTAGAACAACCAACAAAACTGACTGCTCTTTAAACCACCCCTGTACCTTTCCCTGAGATAACACGACCCATAAAGGAAAACACCTGTCTGCAGCTCTGTCACAGCATCAGGTGGGGGAGCGTAAGGATGCAACATGTGCAGCCAGGTTTTCCATTCGGTGTACAGAGAATGCACCCCACACCCTTTTGACCCTTCAGGCTGTACCAACCCCCACTTATCTATCTATCTATCTATCTATCTATCTATCTATCTATCTATCTATCTATCTATCTACAGTAGTAGCCAATTCAAAGTTCCCCTCCAAGCTGAATGCCAGCTGAATGGCAGCTGACTCCCATCCAAGTTCCAGCTGAGTTCCAGCAGCTGGAGGGACCCCATCCTTCTCCTGGGCGTGTCTATCTTTTCCTGTAAACCCACCTATTCATTGTAATACAAGGTTTGACCAGGAGATAGCTCTTCTGTCACAAACTAGCCCACATTCGGATGTTTTATGATTTTTTACTGACAGGTCATCCAAAATTCATCGAATCAAATCAAAAAATTAAATAGCCTACTGACTACTGATTATTGTGTTATTTGTTTTGAATCTAACACAAAAAACGAAAAAAAAAAGGCTTTTCGTATTTTACTTTTAGGCTCAGATAAATAATACGAAATGACAAAAACGGGCCACAGGACTGTATTTGATTATGTGCAATTATACAGCGCATTTGTACCTGCCAACCCCGGTCTATTCAGTGCATGCTTTAAGCCAGGTAAGCCCAGCCACCTTATTAGCGTTATCATTGCTCAACCTTTTGTTTGGGCTTAATGGGCCATTTGGTTCCATTGTCACACAAATCACGCACAGAGATTCAGAATCAGGTGTTCATGGACGTCGGAACTATTTTCTGAGAGGGGTCACTGTGAGCTTTCATAATAGTCAAATATCTCCTGCGTCATGGTGCTGCGCAGCCAGGTTTTCAGCCTGCTCAAGGCTGAGAAAGAGCGCTCAGATGCCGCGACAGATATGGGCCAGACAGAGTTGAATGAGCATTAATTATATGAAAAAGATAAATATAAGTCAGACAAATTGAGTTTAAATTCAGATTCGTTATTATTATTACAGTAACTAACTAGTTAATTAACTATTGGTGTAAAACTGAAAACTCAACCACACATACGTGCTGGACAGAGTGGGGGCACTACACACATCTACAACTACACCCCTCACTCACTTAGAAAAGATGTAAAACTGAAAACTCAACCACACATACGTGCTGGACAGAGTGGGGGGACTACACACATCTACAACTACACCCCTCACTCACTTAGAAAAGATGTAAAACTGAAAACTCAACCACACATACAGGAGCATATGTGCTGGATATAGTGGGGGCACAAACAGTGTCTTGATCTTGATTTTCGGTGGGGGAAGTGTCCAGCTCGAAGGTGATGGGTTGAGGGGGATGGTTACAGTGCTGTCCCATTGTCTTTCAAAGCGAATGCCCCCCGTCCCCCGCTGGCCCGCACTCACATTACCTCAAAACCCAAGTGTACTCAAGCACGGTTGCCTCCGACACATACGTTGCGCAAAAACATAACGCGTGCTGCGCCGGTAACACACAACACAGCTGATCAATTAACACAACGCACCATGATTAAAAAGTACAGACATATTCTTCTGAGTCATGGCTGAGTCATGCAGTAGCCTGCTACAGATACTTGTGTAAAAAAGACGCACTGATTTCATTCACGCTCGCAGCCTCTCCAGCGGAGCAGCTATAGAACAGACTTAGTTTAACTGAATGACTTAGAAGTCGCCAAATGACTTGCTTTAACGAATTTCGTTAGTTTATATAATGCAGATTTGTAAAATATTACTTTTATGAGGGTCACAGTCACTGACTGTAGAAACTTAGCATTTCATAATTGTGGTAGCAGCGGTGCAGCAGATGTAATGAAGTTCACGCAGCACGCTGGATGTAAACTAATATTAAGCCCATAGCCTATTCATTATAATGTCCATGGACATAAAGTGAGTTATTTTGCCTTAATAATAAAATAAAATAAAAAAAATGGTCGGATTGGGAACCCCTATAATATTAACACTACTTATTAAATAGCGCGCCCTGTTTTAAATCACTAGACTGGGTTTGTCTCATGTGCTATTTCTTGGTTTGACAGTGTTCAGTGATCAGTCAGAGGAATTATTAAGTGTCCACGAGTGTTTCCTGTGACAGACGGTGTCCTGTCAGATGTACGGCAGCTTCAATTGCATCTTTCTACACACACAGATATACACAAACAAAAATGTGTGTCTATCTATCTATCTATCTATCTATCTATCTATCTATCTATCTATCTATCTATCTATCTATCTATCTATCTATCGATCTACCTCATCGATATATCTATATTAATTTCATTAGACTAAATGATTATTAATTTTCAAATCTTTACTTTGAAAGGCACCTGGCAGACCTTCACATACACACAGACACACACTTACAAAAATGTGTCTATCAAACTATCTATCTATCTATCTATCTATCTATCTATCTATCTATCTATCTATCTTATCTATAGGTCTATATTAATTTCATTAGACTAAATGAATTTTAATTCTCAAATCTTTACTTTTAATGGCACCTGGCAGACCTTCACACACACACAGACACACACATGCAAAAATGTGTGTCTATCAAACTATCTATCTATCTATCTATCTATCTATCTATCTATCTATCTATCTTATCTATATGTCTATATTAATTTCATTAGACTAAATGAATTTTAATTCTCAAATCTTTACTTTTAATGGCACCTGGCAGACCTTCACACACACACAGACACACACATACAAAAATGTGTGTCTATCAAACTATCTATCTATCTATCTATCTATCTATCTATCTATCTATCTATCTATCTATGTAACTATCTATCTATCTATCTATCTATCTATCTATCTATCTATCTATCTATCTA